>JBBGZY010003494.1:0-317253 GCA_037952925.1 Lithobates clamitans | reverse complement strand
TTGAAATCAATGGACGGCGCGGCTATACCGCCGGCAATGTGCCTCTGCAGAGCGCTTGCGGTGGTATTACCCTTTCTCGGCCGCTAGCGGGGGGTAAAACCGCCCCGCTAGCGGCCGCATACCGACGGTAAACGCCGCGCCCCCCCGCCCCAGTGTGCAAGGGCTCTTAACAGAGGACAGAATTGAAATTAGACTTGGGAAACTTAACAGTAATAAATCACAGGGAACAGGTGGTTTGCACCCAAGGGTACTTAGGGGACTCAGTCAGCTAATTTCCAGACCATTGTTCCTAATTTTTACTGACAGTCTACTGACTGGAATGGTAACAGCTGATTGGAGAAAAGCCAATGTAGCACCAATATTTAAAAAGGGCCCAAAGTACATCCCTGGGAATTACAGACCAGTTAGCCTAACATCAATAGTATGTAAACTCTTGGAGGGGATGATAAGGGACTATATACAAGATTTTAGTAATGAGAACAGTATCATTGGCAGTAATCAGCATGTATTCATGAAGAATCGTTCTTGCCAAACCAATCTATTAACCTTCTATGAGGAGGTGAGTTGCCATCTAGATAAAGGAAGGCCGTAGACGTGGTGTATCTGGATTTTGCAAAAGCATTTGAAACAGTTCCCCATATACGTTTACTGTACAAAATAAGGTCCATTGGCATGGACCATAGGGTGAGTACATGGATTGAAAACTGGCTACAAGGGCGAGTTCAGAGGTTGATGATAAATGAGGAGTACTCGGAATGGTCAGGGGTGGGTAGTGGGGTCCCCCAGGGTTCTTTGCTGAGACCAATCCTGTTTAATTTATTCATAAATGACCTGGAGGATGGGGTAAACAGTTCAACCTCTGTATTTGCAGACGATACTAAGCTAAGCAGGGCAATAACTTCTCTGCAGGATGTGGAAACCTTACAAAAAGATTTTAAAAAATTAATGGGGTGGGCAACTACATGGCAAATGAGGTTCAATGTAGAAAAATGTAAAATAATGCATTTGGGTGGCAAAAACATGAATGCAATTTATAGACTGGGGGGAGAACCTCTGGGGGAATCTAGGATGGAAAAGGACCTGGGGGTCCTAGTAGATGACAGGCTCAGCAATGGCATGCAATGCCAAGCTGCTGCTAACAAAGCAAACAGGATATTGGCATTATAAAGGGGGATCAACTCCAGAGATAAAACAATAATTCTCCCGCTCTACAAGGCTCTGGTCCGGCCGCACCTGGAGTATGCTGTCCAGTTCTGGGCACCAGTCCTCAGGAAGGATGTACTGGAAATGGAGCGAGTACAAAGAAGGGCAACAAAGCTAATAAAGGGTCTGGAGGATATTAGTTATGAGGAAAGGTTGCGAGCTCTGAACTTATTCTCTCTGGAGAAGAGACGCTTGAGAGGGGATATGATTTCAATACACAAATACCATACTTGTGACTAGGGATGAGCTTCGTGTTCGAGTCGAACCCATGTTCGACTCGAACATCGGCTGTTCGATCGTTCGTCGAATGGCGAACGATATGGGCCGTTCGCTCCAAATTCGTGTGGCTCGTCACGGCCCATAATTCACTGCGGCATCGCAGTGCATTGCTTGCTGATGATTGGCCAAGCATGCACTATGACCCGCATGCTTGGCCAATCACAGCGCCGCCTTAACAGAGAGCCGTAATTGGCCAAAGCCAAGGAGGCTTTGGCCAATTATGGCTCAGGGGATTTAGTACACGCCCCACACTATATAAGGCCGCCTGCACGGCGGCCCTGTGCAGTGTGTTCCGGTGTGCTGAGAAATAGAGAGAGAGAGAGAGACAGTGTCATTTCATTTGAGTTAGCTAGATTAGGCAGGACAGTCAGTCAGTTAGCTGCACTTAAAGTGTATTGTGTATATATATGCATCCCAGGTGTTGCATATATATATATATATATATATATACACTGTATTCAGTTTAGCTAGAACCGTTCCTGTTATCTTCTAGACTATTTACATTTAGTGCAGTGCGTCCTGCTCACAGTGTTCAGCCAGATCCGTTCCTGTTATATTCCTACTGACAGGCAGGCTTGTCTTCTTACAGTATTTTGAAGAAAATTACTGGTGTTCTTTTAATCCTATTAGTACCACAGTCAGGCAGCTAGACTATTTACATTTAGTGCAGTGCGTCCTGCTCACAGTGTTCAGCTAGATCGGTTCCTGTTATCTTCTTACTGACAGGCAGGCTTGTCTTGTTACAGTATTTTAAAGAAAATTACTGGTGTTCTTTTGATCCTATTAGTACCACAGTCAGGCAGCTAGACTATTTACAGTTAGTGCAGTGCGTCCTGCTCACAGTGTTGAGCTAAACCTACAAGTTAGTGGGGTGCGTCCTGCTCACAGTGTTCAGCTAAACCTACAAGTTAGTGGGGTGCGTCCACCTCACAGTGTTCAGCTAAACCTACAAGCTAGTGGGGTGCGTCCTGCTCACAGTGTTCAGCTAGATCCGTTTCTGTTATCTTCTTACTGACAGGCAGGCTTGTCTTGTTACAGTAAATACAGCTACCTGAAGAAAATTGCTGGTGTTCTTTTGATCCTATTAGTACCACAGTCAGGCAGCTAGACTATTTACAGTTAGTGCAGTGCGTCCTGCTCACAGTGTTCTGCTAAACCTACAAGTAAGTAGGGTGCGTCCTGCTCACAGTGTTTAGCGAAACCTACAAGTTAGTGGGGTGCGCCCACCTCACAGTGTTCAGCTAAACCTACAAGCTAGTGGGGTGCGTCCTGCTTACAGTGTTCTGCTAAACCTACAAGTTAGTGGGGTGCGTCCTGCTCACAGTGTTCAGCTAAACCTACAAGTTAGTGGGGTGCGTCCACCTCACAGTGTTCAGCTAAACCTACAAGCTAGTGGGGTGCGTCCTGCTCACAGTGTTCAGCTAGATCCGTTTCTGTTATCTTCTTACTGACAGGCAGGCTTGTCTTGTTACAGTAAATACAGCTACCTGAAGAAAATTGCTTGTGTTCTTTTGAACCTATTAGTACCACAGTCAGGCAGCTAGACTATTTACAGTTAGTGCAGTGTGTCCTGCTCACAGTGTTCTGCTAAACCTACAAGTTAGTGGGGTGCGTCCACCTCACAGTGTTCAGCTAAAGCTACCTGTAGAAGGTTGGTGGTGTTCTCATACTACAGGCAGGCAGTTGATTTTGCTAGCTGCAGTATCAGTACATATATATATATATATATATATATATATATATATATCCCAGCTTAGTGCAGCTACAGGCCATTAGTATGTCTGGAAGGCCAAGAAGGAGAGGCAGACAGTCACAAGCCAATAAGAGAGGGCAAGCAGGCTCTGTGTCTAGTGCTGGTCGTGGAGACGGTGCATCCTCATCAGCACGTGGCCATGGGACACGCTTGGCCTTTTTTTCGGCAGCTGGCCATGTTGAGCCGCAACATGCGGAAGACTTGGTCGAGTGGATGACCAAGCCGTCCTCATCCTCCTCATCCTCTCTCACCCATGCCCAGGGTACTTTGTCTGGCAAAGCAGCGGCCTCTTCCCTCGGCTCAATGTCGTCAGTGACTCCTTCCCTAGCCCCACCATGTCCTCCTGAGGAGTTCCTCGAACTGTTTGACCACAGTGTTGGGTACATGCTCCAGGAGGATGCCCAGCATTTGGAAGGCTCTGATGATGATACTGAGCTCGATGAAGGAGTAACATGAGCACGGACAGAGGGGGTGCCCAAGAAGGACAGCAATCTGGCAGTCATGCTCCCCCTGCTGCAGCATACTGCCAGGTTTGCTCCAGTGATGAGGAGGGAGGGGATGATGAGGTCACTGACTCAACGTGGGTGCCTGATAGGAGAGAGGAGGAGGAGGAGGAGGAGGCGGCACATCACCAACGAGGCAGGATGCCCTCCAGGGGCCAGCCTAAGGGCAGCACATTGACTGCATCACACCCCAAAGCTCCACATGTGCAGGGCGCTGCAGTCTCTGCGCGTTATTCAAAAAGTTCTTTGGTGTGGGCCTTTTTGGAGACGAGTGCATCAGATCGCACCGCTGCTATTTGCAACATATGTCTCAAGCGTATCTCGCGTGGCCAAAACATCTCCCGCTTGGGTACCACATGCTTGACCAGACATATGTTGACCTGCCATGCAGTTCGTTGGCAAGCGTATCTAAAAGACCCACACCAAAGAACAAAGAGGACCTCTCCTTGCTCCTCATCAGCTGAGATTTCTAACCCCACTAGACCTTCAGTCCTCTCTGAGACCTGCACTGAGAGGAATGAAGGTGTAGAAATAGGTGTGTCACAGCCAAGTACTTGTGGGCAATCTGATTTTGGTACACCGACGTCAGATTGTACCAGGCAAATTTCCCTGCCCCAGCTGCTGCACCGCCAAAAGAAGTTTGCTCCCAGCCATCCACATGCCCAGCGGTTGAATGCTAGCTTGGCAAAATTGCTAGCACTTCAACTGCTGCCTTTTCAGTTGGTAGACTCTGCCCCCTTCCGTGAGTTTGTGGAATGTGCGGTTCCTCAGTGGCAGGTACCCAAACGCCACTTTTTCTCATGGAAGGCGATTCCGGCTCTCTACCGGCATGTGGAAGGCAAAGTCCATGCCTCTACCAAAAAAGGGGGGAGGGAAAGTGAATTCATAGGTAGGGAACAGGCAGGAGTCAATGTAAATTTAAATACTATTTAATGAAAAAAGACTCACAATATATACTAATCCAGAAAATATCCTGATAATTCAGGTACCATCACCATTAAAAAGACCTAACAGTCATGTGCGGACACAGACAACCACCGGTCACAAACAACCACTCATGATAGATTATGCGAATCATTCACTATGAATAAATAAATAAACAACCATGATATCAAGGCATAAAACATAAATGCAAAGCATTACTGGAAGTCCAAATAGCATGGAAGAAGGATGACAGATGATTAAGTGGATGTATGGGTTGTAGTGACAACAGAACTTGATCAGCACTGAATAGTGGTGTAAAGAAAGGGGAGGGGAGGGGGGAGGAAGGGAGGAAAGAAGGAGGAAGGGGGGGGGGAAGAAAATGATTGAAGAAACACCATGGAAAACGTGAAGAACTAATGGAGAAGAGAGAAAAGGGATAAACAAGGTGGAGGGAAACGAAAGAGGGAATAAATGAAATAATGTAATATAAAATAAAATAAAATAAAATGAAATAGAATAGAAATGAATATAAAGAAGGCTCTTGGCAATAGAATTCAAGTGCATTAAGAAAGAAAAATATAATTGATAATAAAGAGATAACTAGGATATAGAGAATTCGCATGCCTTCATCTTGGCTTGTGGGAGGAGGATCTGGTGTACCCTTCGTCATTGTACCTCAGCCACTGTGCTACGTGGCTGAGGTACATAGATGATGTTCTAATGATTTGGGGGGGCTCTGAACATGAGTTACACACCTTCATGAATGAGTTAAATTCTAATGATAGAAACATTAGACTCACTTACACTTTTCATCCCCACACCCTCTCATTTCTCGATCTAACCATTTACATTGATAACAGTTTGATTAAGACCAAAACCTTCAGAAAACCCACAGCAGCTAATACCCTACTTTTAGCATCCAGCGACCACCCAAAATCCCTGATTAAGGCCATTCCAGTAGGCCAATTTCTCAGGGCTCGAAGAAACTGCTCTGATCCAGCTGACTTTATCACTGAGTCTAAAGACCTTTACAATAGATTCAGAGAGAGAGGCTATTCCCATTCATGTATTAGGGAGGCCAGAAGAAGGGCCACTCAGACAGACCGGATAACACTTCTTTCAAAAAAGAAAAAGGATCCCAAATCCCCGGAATTCTGGGGACCTCCCAGGATCATTACCAAGTTTGGTGCCCATTGGGACCAAGTCAGGTCCATACTTAACCAACACTGGCACATTCTGTCTGAGTCGCCCCTTCTGGGCAAGATTGTGGGCACTAGACCCCTTTTAACGGCTCGGCGTTCTAAAAACCTAAAAGACAGTCTAATTCATTCCGAGTACCAAAGATCACCTACTCCCAACTGGCTGACACAACTCCCGCCTCTGAAGGGAATGTTCAAGTGTGGTCGCTGTTCAGTATGCAAGTACGTTGAACGCACAAGTACATTTTCTGATTCTGAAGGCAAAAAACTTTTCAAAATTAATAACTTTATTAATTGCATTACAACTAGGGTGATCTACATGCTCACCTGTCCCTGTGGGAAACACTATGTGGGGAAAACCAAGAGACCACTGAAGGTAAGAGTGAGTGAACATATTCAGTCCATTTTGGGCAAAGACGATGAACAACCTATTTCCCTACACTTTTTGCAGGCACACGGGGGTAACCCCAAGGGACTTACCGTTAAAGGTATCTATAGGCTTAACCTTCCTCTGAGAAGGGGCGATTTCGACAGGATCCTATACCAGAAGGAGAAGATGTGGATATACAACACCAACAGTATGCACCCCTATGGGTTAAATAACGAGTGCAACCTTGGTGTTTTTTTGACCCCCTAAATTCATTGATAATTGTCCGTCCACATCTCTCCTTTCCTTGGTTGGGATTTTTTCGCTTGTAGCCCCCATTGATAACCCTATGGCCTTGTTTCCCAATTTTTTATAATGAATCCTCTATATCCTAGTTATCTCTTTATTATCAATTATATTTTTCTTTCTTAATGCACTTGAATTCTATTGCCAAGAGCCTTCTTTATATTCATTTCTATTCTATTTCATTTTATTTTATTTTATTTTATATTACATTATTTCATTTATTCCCTCTTTCGTTTCCCTCCACCTTGTTTATCCCTTTTCTCTCTTCTCCATTAGTTCTTCACGTTTTCCATGGTGTTTCTTCAATCATTTTCTTTCCCCCCCCTTCCTCCTTCTTTCCTCCCTTCCTCCCCCCTCCCCTCCCCTTTCTCCCCCCCCCTCTCCCCCCCCCCTTTGTCCTTCCCTTCCTCTTCGTTTCCCCCTCTTATCTTCTTCCCCTTTTCCTTTTCTTCTTCTTTCTCCCCTCCCCATTCCTGGTGTGCCTTTACGGACTCGTTCTGCTAGTCATGTTTTATGTTTTTCCCTTGTGTATGGCTGTCAGTGAATAGCGCGGTAGCCTTGGTAACGAGATGCTGAAACCCACGTGATCTCGCCTCAATACTACATAAGTTGACGAGGCTTGCTACCGCGCATGCTCTGAAGAAATCCGGTCTACGGATGAAACGCGTCAGCATGACGCCACTACGCTGCCCTTAGCGTATCTGCTGACAAACAGACCCACCTACCAGCCTTGATCACGCCGATCACTCCGACCCGCGAGACCAGCGATTGCTTGAATCCTGCCATAGCGGCTAGCCGGAAGAGAGGAGGAGGGGTGGATTGTTGCCTCTACTGCTCGGACTCTATTTGCATTATTTACGTGAGCTTACTCACTCTTACTGCCTATCCGCTACTCACGATTGAGGCACCCCTTGGATGACCCCCTATTGGACTGGACCACCTATGAAAAGGAATTCCTCATACAGGAGATGGTGACAGCTGCAAAACAACACCGGGTGAGATCCTACTTTACTGTATCCCTGATTCGGGACTGTCACTTTAGTTTCTCACCGCATGTGATAATTGGCTTCCATTCCACAGTGTCAGCTCACCACTAATCCTAACTCTCCAACTCCAGCTGCCTGTTAGTCCAATCCACACCTTCTGGTCTGCAGCCTTGTGAGCCATCCCTGGCCTAGAGAGGCTCCGACCTGTCAGCCCACATATACTTACATCCAGCAGCGGCTTTGGCCTCATCCATCCATTCCCTCCCGGACCTTTTCACAAAGGCCCCTCGACATCATTGTCCCCCCTCCTAACGGCCTATCGTGTTTTTTACACCACTATTCAGTGCTGATCAAGTTCTGTTGTCACTACAACCCATACATCCACTTAATCATCTGTCATCCTTCTTCCATGCTATTTGGACTTCCAGTAATGCTTTGCATTTATGTTTTATGCCTTGATATCATGGTTGTTTATTTATTTATTCATAGTGAATGATTCGCATAATCTATCATGAGTGGTTGTTTGTGACCGGTGGTTGTCTGTGTCCGCACATGACTGTTAGGTCTTTTTAATGGTGATGGTACCTGAATTATCAGGATATTTTCTGGATTAGTATATATTGTGAGTCTTTTTTCATTAAATAGTATTTAAATTTACATTGACTCCTGCCTGTTCCCTACCTATGAATTCACTTTCCCTCCCCCCTTTTTTGGTATATGCTGTATTGAATTCTGGGGAACACACCTATTACTGATTGGTGCTAGCAGGTGTCTCAAATCATATGTAGACCTGTTTGGACCCAATCCTCAGTCTGCTATTAGCTATACTGAAATCACAGAGTGTTGTAGTTCTTTTATCTTACCCCCCTTTTTTTGCGCAATGTCCATGCCTCGCTGGACAGGGCGGTCAGCGGTAAGGTGCATATTACCGCTGACTCATGGTCCAGCAGGCATGGACAGGGACGTTACCCAAGTTTCATGGCGCATTGGGTGACTCTGCTGGCAGCTGGGAAGGATGCAGGACAAGGTGCAGTAGTGTTGGAGGTTGTTCCGCCACCACGCCTCCAAAATGCTAATGATTGTGACACACCTCTCTCCTCCACCCACTCCTCTTCTTCTTCCTCCATGGCCTCTTCCTCGGAACCAGCGGTGCTCCGTAGTCATTCAAGGGGCTACACAAGTACGCAGGCCAAAAGATGCCATGCGGTGCTTGAGCTGGTCTGCTTGGGGGACAGGAGCCACACTGGGGCAGAGGTTCTGTCAGCTCTGCAGGGGCAGGTTCAGAGGTGGTTGACGCCACGCCAACTTAAGGCAGGAATGGTGGTTTGCGACAATGGCACCAACCTCCTCTCTGCCCTCCGACAGGGACAAATGACCCATGTGCCCTGTTTGGCTCACGTCCTTAACTTGGTGGTGCAACGGTTCTTGGGCAGGTACCCGGGCTTACAGGATGTCCTGAGGCAGGCCAGGAAAGTCTGCGTGCATTTCCGCCGGTCATATAATGCCAGTGCTCGGCTGACGGACCTCCAAAAGGAATTTAACCTGCCCAAGAACCGCCTAATCTGTGACATGCCCACCAGGTGGAACTCAACGTTGGCCATGCTGCAGCGGCTGCACACGCAGCAGAGGGCCATCAATGAGTACCTGTGAGACTATGGCACCAGGACAGGGTCAGGGGAGCGTGTTTTTTTTTCCCCACGCCAGTGGGCCATGATCAGGGATGCATGCACTGTCCTGTCACCATTTGAGGAGGCCACGAGGATGGTGAGCAGTGACAGTGCATGCATCAGTGACACTGTCCCCCTTGTCCACCTGTTGGAGCACACGCTGCGTGGAATAATGGACAGGGCACTTGAGGCAGAACAGAGGCAGGAAGAGGAGGACTTCCTTAGCTCTCAAGGCCCCCTTTATCCAGACAGTGTTCCTGCGTGCCCGCCGATCACACAGGAAGAGGACGAGGAGGAGGAGGAGGAGGAGGAGGAGGAAGATTGTGTCAGTATGGAGGTGGAGCCTGGCACTCAGCATCAGCAGCAGTCTTTAAGGGATCAGTCCCAAGAAACACATGGACTTGTACGTGGCTGGGAGGAGGTGGCTGAGGACCATGTCGTCCTTAGTGACCCAGAGGACTCCGGACCGAATGCCTCAGCAAACCTACGCTGCATGGCCTCCCTGATCCTGCAAAGCCTGCGTAAGGATCCTCGTATTCGTGGTATCAAGGAGAAGGACCAATACTGGCTGGCAACCCTCCTTGATCCACGTTACAAGGGTAAGGTTGCGGACCTTATCTTGCCATCGCAGAGGGAGCAGAGGATGAAACATCTTCGGGAGGCCTTGCAGAAAGGTCTGTGCAACGTGTTCCCAGAGACTGGGAGGTTACAAACTTCTGTTTCTGGACAACGTGTTGCTGAGGCTTCGGTCAGTCAAAGAAGGAGCGGTGGAGAAGGTGGCCGTCTGACCGATGCGTTCAGACAATTTTTTGGTCCGCAGCCCCAAGGTATGATCGGTTCCAGCAACCATCGCCAGCGTCTGTTTTACATGGTGCAGGAATACCTAGGGGCAAGATCAGACTTGGACACCTTTCCCACCGAAAATCCTCTGGGTTACTGGGTCTTGAGGATAGATCACTGGCCAGAGCTTGCACAGTATGCAATTGAGCTACTGGCCTGTCGTGCATCCAGCGTTCTTTCAGAATGCACATTCAGTGCTGCTGGAGGCGTGGTAACCGATCACAGGGTGCGTCTGTCCACTGACTCGGTCGATCGACTGACCTTCATAAAAATGAATCAGTCTTGGATCACCACCAGCTACCAAGCACCTGATGCTGATGTAACCGAATAATTTTTTTTGAAATCTCAGATCCCTTCAAAGACTGCCTATGCTGATGCTGAGTGACTATCCCTGAGTAATTATCCTCTTCCTCCTCAATCATCACGCTGATAGCTTGTAAGAACATTTTTGGTTCTGGGCGCCACCACCAGTGCCTAAGGCCCAATTTTTCAGCCCCTGTTTAACAGGGGCGTGTAATTACAATTTTTGATGTAATACTTTGCAGCAGGGCTCGTTCCTGCATTCCAACTAGAGTGTTTGTGAGGGGTTGCAGTGTTGTGGCACCAGCACCAGTGCCTAAGGCCCATTTTTTCTGCCCCTGTTTAACAGGGGCGTGTAATTACAATTTTTGATGCAATACTTTGCAGCAGGGCTCGTTCCTGCGTTCCAACTAGAGTGTCTGTGAGGGGTTGCAGTGTTGTGGCACCAGCACCAGTGCCTAAGGCCCAATTTTTCAGCCCTTGTTTAACAGGGGCGTGTAATTACAATTTTTGATGCAATACTTTGCAGCAGGGCTCATTCCTGCATTCCAACTAGAGTGTCTGTGAGGGGTTGCATGGTTGTGGCACCAGCACCAGTGCCTAAGGCCTAATTTTTCAGCTCCTGTTCAACAGGGGCATGTAATTACAATTCTTGATCTAATATTTCACAGCAGAGCCCTGTGAGGGCTTACAGTGTTGTGGCCACAGCAACACCTAAGGCCCAAATTTCTGCTGAGTATATAGGGCAGGACCCTACTTTCAAACAACTAACTTACAAACGACTCCTACTTGCGAACGGAAGGAGACAACAGGAAGTGAGATGAAATCTACCCCTAGGAAGGGAAATTCTCTCCTGTAAGAGTTAATATGGGAAAAACATTTCTCCTTTCCACTGATGCTTTCCAATCCATTGGGACAAAAAGTGAGGTGAAATCTTCTGAAGAGGAGGAAAGACAGCAAAACAAATGTCACAGGGGTGATAACCCTTCCCTATGTTTTCCAAAAAGCTTAAAAAAGATTTTTTGGCTGGAGCTAAACACGTTAAAAATGTACCCGTTCAAAATTACAAAGAGATTCTACTTAACAACAAACCTACAGCCTGTATACTGCTGTTCAGAGTATATAGGGCCTGGTGGCCCCACACCTTTCCTTATTTTAATTTGGGTGCGGGGTTCCCCTTAATATCCATACAAGACCCAAAGGGCCTGGTAATGGACTGGGGGGTACCCATGCCGTTTGTCTCACTGATTTTCATCCATATTGCCAGGACCCGACATTACATTAAACCCGCAAGCAGTTTTAAATGAGATTTTTTCCTTTAAAAATGACATTTGGTGCAGGGACTGTTCTTAACATGGGAAACATGCGTCACTTTACAGGCATACTATAGACACCCCTCAGGTACGATATTTAAAGGAATATTTCACTTTTTTTTTTTACTTTAAGCATCATTAAAATCACTGCTCCCGAAAAAACGGCCGTTTTTAAAAGTTTTTTTTGCATTGATACATGTCCCCTGGGGTAGGACCCGGGTCCCCAAACCCTTTTTAGGACAATACCATGCAAATTAGCCTTTAAAATGAGCACTTTTGATTTCGAACGTTCGAGTCCCATAGACGTCAATGGGGTTCTAACGTTCGTGCGAACTTTCGGTCCGTTCGCAGGTTCTGGTGCGAACCGAACCAGGGGGTGTTCGGCTCATCCCTACTTGTGACCCCACAATAGAGATAAAACCTTTTTGCGGAGACTTATGGCCACTTATTAAAATTAGAAGAAAAGAGGTTCAACCTTAAACTACGTAGAGGGTTCTTTACTGTAAGAGTGACGAGGATGTGAAATTCCCTTCCACAGGCAGTGGTCTCAGCGGGGGGCATCAATCGTTTCTAGAAACTATTCAATAAGCACCTGAATGACCGCAATATACAGGGATATATAATGTAATACTGACACATAATCACACACATAGGTTGGACTTGATGGACTTGTGTCTTTTTTCGACCTCACCTACTATGCAAATATGTAATATGCATCACCACTGACGAAGACAACACTATCCATTTGGGATAGAATGAATAGTACAGGAAAGTTTGCCCCCCCAATATCCCCTATAACACCATTGGAAGGATTTCCCTGGTTTTCCCTGGGGGAAGAGAAAGGGAGTTTAGAATGCTGGGGAATGGACGGGAATGGTAATTGCGCTGGAGTGGCCCCACAGGGTAAATTGCTTCCATTGGTGGATTTGGTTCCAATGCTGGGGGAAGTACCAATGGCTTTATGGAAATACCATCAACTGACAGACTTTTTCAGTAAGTGGAAGCACCAGATTAGGCCACCGAACCTGCTCACTACTTTTGAGGAATGGTGTGTTAACTTATCAGAGCCTGGGTGTTGTCTCGAATGTATAGGCTGGTTCTGAGTGACCAAAATATGACAACTCCCTATTTCATTCGAGAATGGGAAGGAGAACTGGGCTATAATTTTACATCAGAGCAAATAAAAGGGTGATGGGAGCGACACACCATACTTCAATAAGTTGCCATATACAGGAGATGTCTTATAAGTTCCTGACAAGATGGTATTGTACACTGGTTCAATTGGCTCAGATATATCCATCGGTGGATGTTAACTGCTGGAGGGGATGTAACCAAAGGGGTTCATTTCTGCATTTATGGTGGCATTTCCCAAAGCTTAACGTTTTCTGGGAGGAGATAGTCCCTTGGGTTAAGAAAATTACACTTAAACCTATAGAATTCTTTCCATTACATTTTCTTTTTCATGGGATTCCGTCATCTGCTAGGTTTTATAAAAGAACTGTTACTCCCCATTTGCTAAATGCAGCCAAAATATTGATACCTAGATTTTGGAAACAGTCCAGATGATGGCTGTATTACTCCTCAGAAATAGGGGTGGATAAAACCCTTTTGGGGAAATGCTGCGCTATGGATCGGATAGTCTACGGGATGCATCTGGTGGGGAGAAATTGGGAGGAGGTGGGTTTTTTCCTTTTTTTTCTTTTTTTGTGTGGTTTTATGTGTTGTTTCTTTTTTCCTCCTCTGGGAGGCACAGTGGAGAGATGATTGATGTCATTAAAGGAAGAGGATGAATTATAATAGTAAATTAGGCACGGGATGGGCAACACGTAATGGAATCACATAAAGGAAGGTAGACTGAAATGACAGGTGGAGAGGTATAATGAAATAGCAGAGTGAGATTATATTGAATTAAAACACTAAACATAATAGGACACGAAAATAGTAATTCGAAATTATACTTTTTTTTTATATATATAATTTTTATTATTTATATATTTTTTCTTTATTATTTATTTATTTATTTATTTTGTATTGTTGGGTGTTTGACACACGTAATATGGCGCTGTAAAGCCCCCTTCTTAATTATACTTTGAATAATGTTTTGCACAAATTGAGTTTTGGTCATGGATAGGCAAGTGGGTGGGCTTTTTCCTTTTTTTTTCTCTCTTTTGAAGAGGACATGATCAAGGATCCGGTGTGTTTTCTCGGGGTGGGGGGGTTAGTGTGGTGTATGTTAATGAAAAGATTTATATAGATATATTGTGCAATGTGTTTTTCTATGTTATATGTTGGAATGTATCTTAATAAAGAAAAAGTGATTATAAAAAAAAACTCAAGACAACATGCTTTTGCATCTCCCATAGAGGGTTTGTCAAGGCCAAGGCTCTCTCAGAAAGCAAAGATATCATGAAACCTACTTTGCTTCTGTCCGTGGGAAATGCCTAGGGCAGCATCTCAAAGTATATTCCAAACTGCCTTTGACCAATCATGGCTCAGGGTCTAAGTCCATGCCCCATACTATATAAGGCTGCTTCCAACAGAAAGCAAAGATATAACAAAACCTACTTCTGTCCGTGGGAAACGCCTGGGGCAGCATCTCAAAGTATAACCCAACCTGGTTGATAAACCCTCTGCATTGGACTGGATCACCTCCAAATCGTTGGGGAAGCGGAGCGGAACCAGACATATCTCTTATAGAGGTAATACTCGAGGCAGGTGCCTGCACAGAGACTGGAGCAGCAGCAGGGACGGCCTGCAACATAGTTGTACCAACAAGTGGATTGACTGCATCGTCTGAATTCATGGCCTTCGCCTACTGTCAAAAACCATGAAATCAGACCAAGACAAAAGTACAGTTAAATCACACTTGTTTAATAATAAAAGTAAAAAGAACAAACGTAGTCAAAACATAGCCAGAGTTCAGTAACTGGAATGGATAGTCAGCCAAGCCAGACATCAGGAATCAATGTAGTGGAACAGCAAGCAGGATCTGGAGCCAGAAGGAATGTCAGCCAAGCAAGTCTTTAAACAGGAACAAAGGAGAGCATTTCTGTGATGTTGACCAAGGCGAAGGCAGAGATCCTCTGGGCTGGACAGCTTAAGTAGGCAGGACTGAAGAGCAGGATATCATCAACAGCTGAGTAACTCTGGAGAGATATGAGCTGACAATTATCCGACAGCTGAGCGCCAGTTCTGAGAAGGAAGGGCTGAGCCCAGCCCTGACACCCCCTCATCAATGTCCACCATTCTGTCCTTCTTATCACTGTCAGCCATTCTATCCCCCTCATCACTGTCCGTCATTCTGTTCCCACCATCTCTGTCTGCCATTCTGTCCCCACCATCGCTGTCCACCATTCTGTCCAACCATCACTGTCCATCATTCTGTCCAACCATCACTGTCCACCATTCTGTACAACCATCACTGTCTGCCATTCTATCCCCCTCATCACTGTCCGCCATTCTATCCCCCTCATCACTGTCCGCCATTCTATCCCCCTCATCACTGTCCGCCATTCTGTCCTCCTCACTGTCCACCATTCTGTCCTTGTCACTGACCGCCATTCTGTCCCCACCATCACTGTCCTCCATTTTGTCCCCATCATCACTGTCCAAGATTCTGTCCCCACCATCACTCTCTGCAATTTTGTCCCCACCATCACATGTTCGCTGTCCCCACCATCACTGTCTCCCATTCTGTCCGAATTATCACTGTCCATCATTTTGTCCACCACCATCACTGTCCGCCATTCTGTCCACCACCATCACTGTCCGTCATTGTGTCCCAACCATCACTGTCCACCATTCTGTCCCCACCATCACTGTCCACCATTCAGTCCCTCGCCATTATTGTCTGCCATTCTGTCCCCCTCATCACTGTCCACTAGAGATGGGCCGATGTGCGAGTCGAACATAAGTAACGGGTGTTCGTTTGTTTGTAGAACAAACAAACATATGGGGTGTTCACAGGACATTCACCCGCCGACAAGCGCCCCATAATGCACTGCAAGATCAGCATCGATGGCTGCTGATTGGCCAAAGCGTGCATATGACCGGCATGCTTTGGCCAATCCCTGCGTGATGTACAGTGAGGACCCTGATTGGCCAAAGCTGAGGTGCCTTTGACCAATCATGGCTCAGGGTCTAAGTCCATGCCCCATACTATATAAGGCTGCTTCCAACGGCGGCTGTGTATAGTTTACATTAATGGAGAGAGATTAGGCAAGTTAGTTAGTGGATTGAGCGTGCAGTCAGTGTAGTTTATATAATGCAGTTTATATAGTGCAGTCAGTGTAGTGTATATAATGCAGAATATATAGTGCAGTCAGTGTAGTGTATACAATGCAAAGTATACAGTGCAGTCAGTGTAGTGTATATAACACAGAGTATATAGTGCAGTCAGTGTAGTGTATATAGTGCAGTCATTGTAGTGTATATAATGCAGAGTATACAGTGCAGTCAGTGTAGTGTATATAACACAGTGCAGCGTATATAGTGCAGTGCAGAGAATATAATACAGTGTATTGAAGTGGTTAAGGGGAACCCTATGAGAGAATAAAGAAAAAAACAGCATGGGGTCCCCCCCAAAATCCATACCAGGCCCTTCGGGTCTGGTATAGACTTTAAGGGGAACTCCATGCCAAAATTTTCTTAAAAATGGCGTGGGGGTCCTATCAAAACCCATACCAGACCCTTATCAGAGCATGCAGCCTGGCAGGCCAGGAAAGGGGGGACCAGCGAGTACCCCCTCTCACCTGAACCATACCAGGCCGCTTGCCCTCAACATGGGGAGGGTGCTTTTGGTTGCCCCCCAAAGTACCTTGTCCCTATGTTGATGGGGAACAAGGGCCTCTTCCCAACAACCTTGGGCTGTGGTTTTGAGGGTCTGCAGGCTTGAACAGGCCTTTATCAAGAGGGGCTCCCAGATCCCACCCCCCTATGTGAATGGGTATTGTGTACCCCTACCCATTCACCAAAAAAGTGTCAAAAAGTAACAACCACAAGAGACAGTTTTTGATAATACCTTTATTAAAAAAGACATTTTTTTTAAAAAGTGTCCCGTGATGTAAATCCACCATCAATCATGCCGTCCGACAGACCCGAAAAATAGCAAAAGTGGAAAACACTCGACTGTCGACTGCTCTCTCTATGCTTTGACAGCTCTTATATAGGCAAGGGCGGAACCACCCAGTGACGTAACTCGGTGGCCCCGCCTTTGCCTATATAAGAGCTGCCAAAGCAAAGAAAGCACATACGGCAGATAGCCTCCAACAGCGTTTTCCATTTTTGCTATTTTTCGGGTCCATCAGGCGGTGTGATTGATGGTGGATTTACATCGTGGGACACTTTTTATTTATTTATTTTTAATAAGGGATTTGTCAAAAACTGTCTTTTGTAGTTTTTACTTTTTGACATTTTTTTGGTAAATGGGTAGAGGTACAATGTACCCGATACCTATTCACATAGGGGGGCGGGATCTGAGGGCCCCCTTTTTAAAGGGGGCTTCCAGACTCTTATAAGCCCCCACTCGCAGACCCTGACAATCATAGCCCAGGGTTGTCAGGAAGAGGCCCGTGTAAAAATCAGCATGGGGACAAGGTGCTTTGGGCATGTGGCCTGGTATGGTTGGGGGGGGGGGCTCGCTTGTCCCCCCCATCCTGACCTGCCGGGCTGCATGCTTGGATAAGGGTCTTTTTTGGATTTTGGGGGGACCCTACTCCAATTTTTTATTTTTTTTGGTGTGGGGTTCACACTAGACCCAGAAATTCAAATTCAAACTAGAGCAAAAGGGCCTGGTATTGACTAGGGGGGGACCCTATGCCATTTTTTTCATTTTTTTTAAATCTGTAACCGGGAGTCGGCAATACATTACAGCCATGAGTAAGTTTAAATTACATTTTTTCCTTTAGAAATTTCATTATTGCTGTGGCATGTTTTATACATTGAACAGATGTGCCACTTTACAGGCAGACTAAGGGAACCCCCCCCCCCGGCACTATATTTAAAGGAATATTTCACTTTTATTTTTTCACTTTAAACATCATTAAAATCACTGCTCCCTTAACCACTTCAGCCCTGGAAGATTAAGCTGCTCAATGACCAGAGCACTTTTTACAATTTGGCACTATGCTGCTTTAACTGGTAATTGCGTGGTCATGCAATGTTGTACCCAAACAAAATTTGCGTCCTTTTTTTCCCACAAACAGAGATTTCTTTTGATGATATTTGATTGCCTCTGCAATTTTTGTTTTTTGCGATATAAACGGAAAAAGACAAAAAATTTTGAAAAAAAATTATATTTTCTACTTTTTGTTATAGGGATATAGGGGTGGAGGCGCGAAGGCAGTTGCTGCCACTTGCCTGTTCGCGCATGCACAGATTGGGACTATCTCGGCACTTGTTAATGACTCACAGTTGAAGAAAATATAAAAGGTATACATTTTAATAACTACAATACAAAATTACAAAGTAATATATACATGCTATGCTAAAACCAATTGTATACACCACACTGAACACAATTACTGACGGGTTAAACCCGTGAAGTTTCTGTAGAGGGGGGTATACAGGATTTTTTCCTCAACCGGTTTCGCGGTCAGGACCACTTCTTCAGGAAGGATAGGTCTATAAAACAATTAATAAACTTTAATTTTGAGCAAAATAGAAGATATACAGCAAAAATGGAATAATCACAAAACAACATGATACAAAAATAATACCATGATTGAAGACTGGCTCACCCACTCAGACGGATTCAATGGGATAGCGGGACCCAACACAAATCCCACCACGGTGGACACGGGGGATTGTGGACAAATTCTGGTTAATAGATAATAAAACATAAACATATGGAAACTGGAGTGTTAAAGGGGTGCACACCCGGGTGAGATGAACTGGGAGTCTAGGAAAATAGTGATAATAGCAAGAAAATAGAACAAGAGAAGAGGGACGGAAAAGTGGAAGTGGGGTAGGGAAGGGTTAGGAGGGGGGGGTAAGAAGGGAAGGAGGGGCAGGGAAAGAGAAGTTGGGGGGAGGGGGAAGGGTAGGGAAGAAAGGGGGATGGAAAGGGGGGGAAAGGGGGAAAAACGGGGGGGAGGGGGAAGGGTGAAAAGGGAGGGGGTGGGGGGGAAACCAACGGGAAGGTGACTAGAGGGAAGGGGAAAAAGGGGAAGGGGGGAGAGAAAGGGGGGGGGAGAGAAAGGGGGGGTGGGGAAGGGCAGGGCGGGGAGGGAAAGGAGGGGAAAGGGGGAGGGAAACACAAGGGGAAGGGACAGGGGGGAAGAGGAAAAGGAAAGAGTGCCACAAAGATCCCCAAGACATCCAGTGATCTGAAGCGCAACAACATTAGATGAGATAGGAAAATAAAGATGCTAACACTCACCAGATAGTTAGCTAACCAGTAAAAAACTGCATGGGCTGCCTATATCGAGGTATGATATGTAGCATCAGCAGAGGATTCAGGGGCAATCCCGAAAACAAGGATTGAACACTCAGGTTTAGAGTAGCAGCAAAGCTGGAAAAGATACGATACGTAGGACCCCCAAGTGGCAACCTCGTCTGTAATTTGAAAAAAATGGATGGGGTCAAGGTTCTGGATGTCAGAAGCCAAGAGGGGAGGATAGGAGAGGGAGACAGGAGAGAGACGCACATGGGGGGAAGGATTGCATGAGGAGATGGGGAAGGACACATCCCTGTGGCGCTCGCAGGGGACATGAGAGCACAAGAGGAGGAAGAAACACATGAGGTGGTTGAAAGAAGACACATCCCTGCATGGCTCGCAGGGACATGCTGACACACAGGGGAGGAAGAAGTACAAGGGATGATAGAGGCACATCCCTGCACCACTCACAGGAACACACTGGCACAAGGGAGGGAGGGGTACATGAAATAGCAGAGGAAGACAGCTTCCTACACCCATCACAAGGGCACACCGACCTTCAGAAGAGATGATCCATCGTAGCAGCCCAGCATTGAGAGTCCGTTTGTGCTCGGAAAGCGATCCAATTGAGGGCCGCTATAAGAGCTCCCCAACCCGGAAGTCAGAGCACGCCGCCTTGGGCGGCGTCTGACGTGACCAGGTTTGTTTACCCGCACTGTGCAGGTGCACGGGACCCGTGCTACTGCCCAAGCGCGCGCTGATGTCAAAAGGATCAGTGAGATCCAGGACTATACAGTGTAAGCAGGAGAACCTGCCAGGGTAAACACATGTCCGCCGGGGGGAGAGAGGGCAAGGGATGCCGCAGAGTACCAGAACTACTGAGGGAGGGGGAGAGCGAGTCCTCTTGACAGCAATGTATATGAAAGCTTAGGTGAACATACAGACAAACTATAAAAAGTTAATATATATATCTCTGGGAATATAACACCAGGAGTGTCACCGATCCTAACACAAACAGACGGATCGTTCACATAGGTGAAGTGTCATTAGGAGAATACAATAATAATAATAAAGAAGGTATAGGTCCCGGGAGTGGGGGGGGGAGAGGGGGGAAGGGGGAGGGGAAATGGGAGGGGGGGAAAGGGGGGAAAAGGAGGAGGAAAAAGAGGAGGGAAAAAGGGGGCGGGAAGGGAAAAAGGGGGGGGGGAGGGAGGAAGAGGCCGGAAAGGGAGGGGGGGGTTAAATCCAAAGAATCACAAAAAGGGTTTGTTAGATACCATTTCGTTGAGGCCGGGAGGGAAGGTGGCATTAAGCCGTTCTATCCATAAAGTTTCCCTCTGAAGGACTGTACAATCCCAGTCACCTGGGGTTAGGTTGCACCACCTCAAGGACTACAATTTGAACAACAGAATTATCAAATCTATGATATAATCCAATATGTCTGCCGATCATGGTCAGTTTGCCATTCTCGGAATAATAGAGGTGATCACCAATCTTCTGTCTGAGTTCTCGAATGGTCTTTCCAACGTAAAAGGTTTTGCAAATACATATCATCAAACAAATAACACCTCTAGTATTGCAGTCTGCAAAGGTTCGTGGTACAAAGAGTTCTCCATTAGGTAAAAAGAACCGTTTTCCCTCACGAACCCAGGGACAGCGGGGGCAATCCCCACAGGTTGGTAGAAGAATGTCCTCGCAGTAGGAGATGTTCACGTAATGCCTTGGCCTGAATCCTGAAATCGCTTTCCAGCGTACCATTTCTACGCAAACACCAATGATCTAGGGTGGGCGCTGGTGGCATATAGTAGAGTAATACCGGCTGTAGGCTTACGGTACAGATCCGTACCTAGGGAGCCATCTTGTTGTTTAATGATGTTAAGGTCTAAAAGTAAAATCTGATCAGTATAAATTTTAAAGGGAGGGATCTGGATTTCCTCGAGGCGCTGCAACAGATCGGTAGTATCTCTAATATAAGACAGGAGGCTGCGTACATGAGGCATCAGAAACGCATCAATGAACTTACTAGCGTTGTCAGTTAGAGAACCTATCCCTGAGACAATGGGTCTTCTGACAACGCTATGCGTTTCTGATGCCTCATGTACACAGCCTCCTGTCTTATATTAGAGATACTACCGATCTGTTGCAACGCCTCGAGGGAATCCAGATCCCTCCGGATGCCCTGCTCGTTGCAGTTGATATTGAGGCGCTTTACTCCAGTATCCCCCACGAGCAGGGCGTACGGATGGCTGGTTCCTTTCTTTTTGAGCAAGATAGTACCCCATGGCCTCTCAATCATTATGTTCTTGCATTATTACAGTTCATTTTAGCGAAAAATTATTTCACCTTCAAGAACCAATTGTTTTTACAAATCCAAGGAGTTGCCATGGGGACATCCTGCGCTCCAGCTTATGCAAATCTCTATTTAGGCGGTTGGGAGAGGTACGTCCACTCGGATGATAGATACACAGAATTTTTAGATGATACCTTGCTGTGGTATTGTTTAATAGATGACCTATTCCTAGTATGGCCTGGACCGAAAGACAAACTTTTGAAATTCCTCCACGAGTTGGATGATAATGACTTTAACCTCTAGTTCACCTTTAAAATTGATACTGATCAGATTGTATTTTTAGACCTTAACATCATTAACCACTTGCTTACAGGGCACTTAAACCCCCCTCCTATCCAGACCAATTTTCAGCTTTTAGCGCTGACGCACTTTGAATGACAATTGCGCGGTCATACAACACTGCACCCAAATGAAATTTTTTATCATTTTTTCACCACAATTAGAGCTTTCTTTTGGTGGTATTTGATCACTTCTGCAGTTTTTACTTTTTGTTAAAAAAATGTAAAACCTGAATTTAATAAAAAAAATATATATATTTTTTTATATTTTGTTATAAAAAATTTAAAACGGGTCATTTTTCTCCTTCATTGATGTACGCTGATGAGGCGGCAGCGATGGGCACTGATAGGCGGCAGTGATGGGCACTGATGGGTGGCAGTGATGGGCACTGATGGGTGGCAGTGATGGGCAGCACTGCCAGGTGGCACTGATTGGCACTACAGGTGAGCATTGATAGGTGGCACTTGTGGGTATTGATAGGTGGCACTTGTTGGCACTGTTAGGTGGCACTGCGGGCACTGTTAGGTGGCACTGTGGGCACTGTTAGGTAGCACTGTGGGCACTGTTAGCTGGCACTATTATGGTGGCACTGATGAGGCAGACGTGCCTCTTCCACTTGGGGGCCGATGTCCCTTACATCCGAGCCGGTGATCGGCTTTTTATTCTACTCACACTGTCAGCGTGAGTAAAAAAAAAAACGATTACCGATCTTTTGCTTACATCATGTGATCAGCTGTCAGCTGATCACATGGTAAGGGGCCGGGACCGGCCCCTTACTCGGATCAGTGATCAGCCAAGTCTCAGTGACCTGTAGGGCGCGCGCAGGGAGTGTGCACAGGGGAGTCCGTCATATGACGGCATCCCAGGAATTAGGGTCCGCGCTGTGGCCTTCATTCGGCCATAGCGCGGATGGCAGGTGGTTAAACAACAAGACGGCACCCTAGGTACAGATCTGTATCGTAAGCTTACGGCCGGTAATACTCTACTATATGCCACCAGCGCCCACCCTAGATCATTGGTGCGCAGCATACCTTACGCACAATATTTGCGTTTGCGTAGAAATTGTACGCTGGAAAGCGATTTCAGGATTCAGGCCAAGGTGTTATGTGAACGTCTCCTACTGCGAGGATATTCTTCTACCATCCTTAGAAAGGCATTTAATAGAGCCTTGTCATGCCCTCGCAATTCCTTATTATTTAACCGCAAAAAATCCTCTTCTAATGACCCCGTTAGGTTCATTACTACATATTCAGCACACACACCACAATGTACTTCGAAACATCCTATCTAACAACTGGCATTTCTTGGCTGAACATCATATCCTGGGCAAACATGTGCGGTCTGCTCCGGAATTGGTGCTCCGCAGGGCATGTTCCCTGCGGGACCAACTGACTTCTAGCCACTATACCTCTGAAAAATCCCCTAGGATAGGACCTAAGGGCACATTTAGATGTGGGGATTGCCCCCGCTGTCCCTGGGTTCGTGAGGGGAAACGGTTCGTTTTACCTAATGGAGAACTCTTTGTCCCACGAACCTTTGCAGACTGCGGCACTAGACTTGTTATTTATTTGATGTTATGTATTTGCAAAGCCTTTTACGTTGGAAAGACCATTCGAGAACTCAGACAGAGGATTGGTGATCACCTCTATTATTCCGAGAATGGCAAACTGACCATGATCGGCAGACATATTGGATTATATCATAGATTTGATAATTCTGTTGTTCAATTTGTAGTCCTTGGTGCAACCTAACCCCAGGGGAGGTGACTGGGATCGTACAGTCCTTCAGAGGGAAACTTTATGGATAGAACGGCTTAATGCCACCTTCCCTCTCAGCCTCAACGAAATGGTATCTTACAAACCCTCTTTGTGATTCTTTGCATTAAACCTCCCCCCCTTCCCTTCCCGGCCTTTTCCTCCCTTCCTTTCCCCCCCTTTTCCCTTCCCGCCCCCTTTTTCCCTCCTACTTCCCCCTTTCCCCCCCTCCCATTTCCCCTCCCCCTTCCCCCCCCCCCATTTCCCCTCCCCCTTCCCCCCCCCACTCCCGGGGCCTATACCTTCTTTATTATTATTATTGTATTCTCCTAATAACACTTCACCTATGTGAACGATCCATCTGTTTGTGTTAGGATCGGTGACACTCCTGGTTTTATATTCCCAGAGATATATATTTTTACATTTTTATAGTTTGTCTGGCAGGTTCTCCTGCTTGCACTGTATAGTCTTGGATCTCACTGATCCTTTTGACATCAGCGCGCGCTTGCGCAGTAGCACGGGTCCCGTGCACCTGCGCAGTGCAGGTAAACAGACCCGGTCACGTCAGACGCCGCCCAAGGCGGCGTGCTCTGACTTCAGGGTTGGGGAGCTCTTATAGCGGCCCTCAATTGGATCGCTTTCCGAGCACAAACGGACTCTCAATGCTGGACTGCTACGATGGATCATCCCTTCTGAAGGTCGGTGTGCCCTTGTGATGGGTGTAGGAAGCTGTCTTCCTCTGCTATTTCATGTACCCCTCCCTCCTTTGTGCCAGTGTGTTCCTGTGAGTGGTGCAGGGATGTGCCTCTATCATCCCTTGTACTTCTTCCTCCCCTGTGTGTCAGCATGTCCCTGCGAGCTGTGCAGGGATGTGTCTTCTTTCAACCACCTCATGTGCTTCTTCCTCCTCTTGTGCTCTCATGTCCCTGCGAGCGCCACAGGGATGTGTCCTTCCCCATCTCCTCATGCAATACTTCCCCCCATGTGCGTCTCTCTCCTGTCTCCCTCTCCTATCCACCCCTCCTGGCTTCTGACCTCCAGAACCTTGACCCCATCCATTTTTTTCAAATTACAGACGAGGTTGCCACTTGGGGGTCCTACGTATCGTATCTTTTCCAGCTTTGCTGCTACTCTAAACCTGAGTGTTCAATCCTTGTTTTCGGGATTGCCCCTGAATCCTCTGCTGATGCTACATATCATACCTCGATATAGGCAGCCCATGCAGTTATTACTGGTTAGCTAACTACCCGGTGAATGTTAGCATCTTTATTTTCCTATCTCATTTAATGTTGTTACGCTTCAGATCACTGGATGTTTTGGGGGATCTTTGTGGCACCCTTTCCTTTTCCTCTCCCCCCTGTCCCTTCCCCTTGTGTTTCCCTCCCCCTTTCCCCTCCTTTCCCTCCCCTCCCCCCTTTCTCTCCCCCCTTCCCCTTTTTCCCCTTCACTCTAGTCACCTTCCCGTTGGTTCCCCCCACCCCCTCCCTTTTCACCCTCCCCCCTTCCCCCTCCCCTCCCTTTCTGTCCCCCTTTCTTTCCTACCCTTGCCTCTCCCCCAACCTCTCTTTCCCTGCCCCTCCTTCCCTTCTTACCCCTTCCCCCCTCCCCCCCTCCTAACCCTTCCCTACCCCACTTCCACTTTTCCGTTCCTCTTCTCTTGTTCTATTTTCTCTATTTTCCCCGCCTAGACTCCCAGTTCATCTCACCCGGGTGTGCACCCTTTTAACACTCCAGTTTCCATAAGTTTATGGTTTATTATCTTTTAACCAGAATTTTTCCACAATCCCCCGTGTCCGCCGTGGTGGGATTTGTGTTGGGTCCTGCTATCCCATTGAATCCGTCTGAGTGGGTGAGCCAGTCTTCAATCTTGTTATTTTTGTATCATGTTGTTTTGTGATTATTCCATTTTTGCTGTATATCTTCTATTTTGCTCAAAATTAAAGTTTATTAATTGTTTTATAGACCTATCTCTCCTGAAGAAGCGGTCCTGACCGCGAAACCGGTTGAGGAAAAAATCCTGTATACCCCCTCTACAGAAACGTCACGGGTTTAACCTGTCAGTAATTGTGTTCAGTGTGGTGTATACAATTGGTTTTAGCATTGCATGTATATATTACTTTGTAATTTTGTATTGTACTTATTAAAATGTATACCTTTTATATTTTCTTTAACTGTGAGTCATTAACAAGTGCCGAGATAGTCCTAATCTCCAAACTTTAGGTGTGCATGCGCAAACAGGCAAGTGGCAGCAACTGCCTTCGCGCCTCCACCCCTATATCCCTTTAAGTCTATAAACCGGGATGAGGGCATTGATATTTGGTTTTCACTAATGTTTAATTGAGGCTATACTTACATTCATGGTACTTTTTGTTATAAGAAATTTCCAATTAACTTAATTTTAGTCATACATTTAGGCCAAAATGTATTCAGCCACATGTCTTTGGTAAAAAAATGTCAATAAGCGTATATTTATTGGTTTGCGCAAAAGTTATAGCGTCTACAAACTAGGGTACATTTTCTGGAATTTATACAGCTTTTAGTTTATGACTGCCTATGTCATTTCTTGAGGTGCTAAAATTGCAGGGCAGTACAAATCCCCCCACCTCCCCAAATGACCCCATTTTGGAAAGTAGACACCCCAAGGAAATTGCTGAGGGGCATGTTGAGCCCATTGAATATTTTATTTTTTTGTCACAAGTGATGGAAAAATGACAAAAAAAGAAAAATTACACAAAGTTGTCACTAAATGATATATTGCTCACACATGCCATGGTTATATGTGGAATTACACCCCAAAATACATTCTGCTGCTTCTCCTGAGTATGGGGATACCACATGTGTGATACTTTTTGGGAGCCTAGCAGTGTACAGGACCCTGAAAACCAATCACCGCCTTCAGGCTTTCTAAGGGCGTAAAATGTTGATTTTACTCCTCACTACCTATCACAGTTACAGAGGCCCTGAAATGTCCAGATAGCACAAACCCCCCCAAATGACCCCATTTTGGAAAGTAGATACCCCAATGTATTTGCTAAGAGGCATGGTGAGTATTTTGGAGCTCTCATTTGTTTTTTGAAAATGAAGAAAGAAAAGAAAAACATTTTTTTTTCTTTTTTCAAATTTCAAACCTTTGTGACGAAAAGCGAGATCTGTAAAATACTCACAATGCCTCTCAGCAAATAGCTTGGGGTGTCTACTTTCCAAAATGGGGTCATTTGGGGGGGTTGTGCTATCTGGGCAGTTCATGGCCTCCGAAACTGTGATAGGTAGTGAGGAGTGAAATTAAAAATTTACGCCCTTAGAAAGCCTGAAGATGGTGATTGGTTTTCAGGGCCCCGTACACGGCTGGGCTACCAAAAAGTCTCAAACATGTGGTATCCCTGAACTCAGGAGAATCAGCAGAATGTATTTTATGGTGTAATTTCACATATGCCTATGGCATGTTTGAGCAATATATCATTTAGTGACAACTTTCTGTAAAATTCTTGTGGCAAAATATGAAAAATTCCATGGACTCAACATGCCTATCAGCAAATATCTTGGGGTGTCTACTTTCCAAAAAGGGGTCATTTGGGGAGGGGATTGAACTGTCCTGGCATTTTATGCACAACATTTAGAAGCTTATGTCACACATCACCCACTCTTCTAACCACTTGAAGACAAAGCCCTTTCTGACACTTTTTGTTTACATGAAAAATGTTTTTTTTTTGCAAGAAAATTACTTTTAACACCCAAACACTATATATTTTTTCAAAGCAACGGCCCTACAGATTAAAATGGTGGGTGTTGCAATTTTTTTTCACACAATATTTGCGCAGCGATTTTTCAAACACATTTTTTTAGGGAAAAACACACTTTTTTAACTATAATGCACTAAAACACACTATATTACCCAAATGTTTGATGAAATAAAAAAGATGATCTTATGCCGAGTACATGGATACCAAACACAACGTGCTTAAAAATTGCATGCAAACGTGCTGCGGCGACAAACTTCATACATTTTTAAAAGCCTTTAAAAGCCTTTACAGGTTACCACTTTAGATTTACAGAGGAGGTCTACTGCTAGAATTACTGCCCTCGATCTGATGTTCACGGTGATACCTCACAAGTATGGTGCAATTGCTGTTTACATATGACACCAGACCGACGCTTGCGTTCGCCTTTGCGTGTAAGCATGGGGGGGCAGGGGTGCTTTTTTTTTTTTATTGATTTTGCTTTTTTATTTTATTTTTAAACTGTTCTTTTCATTTTTTTTATCATTTTTATTGTTATCTCAGGGAATGTAACTATCCCCTATGATAGCAATAGGTAGTGACAGGTACTCTTTTTTGAAAAAATTGGGGTCTATTAGACCCTAGATCTCTCCTCTGTCCTCAAAGCATCTGACCACACCAAGATCGGTGTGATAAAATGCTTTCCCAATTTCCCAATGGCGCTGTTTATATCCGAGGAAAGTCATGAAATGCTCATAGCTTCTGGTTTCCTAGGCCATAGAGATGATTGGAGCTGTTCTGGTCTCTTATCAGCTCTATGGTCAGCTGGTGGAACCACCGGCTGCATTCTCAGGTTCCCTGTTTGGACAGGAGAGCCTGAGAAAACCATGGAAGATGGTGGGAGGGGGGAATGTTCCCTCCCACTGCTTGTAAAAGCAGTCTAGAGGCTAATTAGCTGCTAGGATTGTTTTTACATGGAAGCCGACCGCTGGCTGAACAGAATGATACCAAGATGATAACTAAACCTGCAGGCATCATTCTGGTATAACCACTCAAAGTCCAGCAACATACCAGTACGTTGCTGGACCTTGTTGGGCATACATTGTAATGTTCTTTTTTTCATGCAGCCTGTGGGCTAGGGATGAGCCGAACACCCCCCTGTTCGGTTCGCACCAGAACATGCGAACAGGAAAAAAGTTTGTTCGAACACGCGAACACCGTTAAAGTCTATGGGACACGAACATGAATAATCAAAAGTGCTCATTTTAAAGGCTTATATGCAAGTTATTGTCATAAAAAGTGTTTGGGGACCCGGGTCCTGCCCCAGAGAACATGGATCAATGCAAAAAAAAGTTTTAAAAACTGCCGTTTTTTTAGCAGCAGTGATTTTAATAATGCTTAAAGTCAAACAATAAAAGTGTAATATCCCTTTAAATTTCATACCTGGGGGGTGTCTATGGTATGCCTGTAAAGGGGCGCATGTTTCCCGTGTTTAGAACAGTCTGATAGCAAAATTACATTTCGAAGGAAAAAACCCATTTAAAACTACCCGCGGCTATTGCATTGCCGACAATACACATAGAAGTTCATTGATAAAAACAGCATGGGAATTCCCCACAGGGGAACCCCGAACCAAAATTTAAAAAAAAAAATGACGTGGGAGTCCCCCTAAATTCCATACCAGGCCCTTCAGGTCTGGTATGGATATTAAGGGGAACCCTGGCCAAAATTTTTTTAAAAATGACGTGGGGTTCCCCCTAAATTCCATACCAGACCCTTCAGGTCTGGTGTGGATTTTAAGGGAAACCCTGCGCCAAAAAAAAACGGCGTGGGGTCCCCCCAAAAATCCATACCAGACCCTTATCCGAGCACACAACCTGGCAGGCCGCAGGAAAAGAGGGGGGATGAGAGTGCGCCCCCCCTCCTGAACCGTACCAGCCCACATACCCTCAACATTGGGAGGGTGCTTTGGGGTAGCCCCCCAAAACACCTTGTCCCCATATTGATGAGGACAAGGGCCTCATCCCCACAACCCTGGCCGGTGGTTGTGGGGGTCTGCGGGCGGGGGGCTTATCGGAATCTGGAAGCCCCCTTTAACAAGGGGACCCCCAGATCCCGGCCCCCCCCTGTGTGAAATGGTAAGGGGGTACTTACCCCTACCATTTCACTAAAAAACTGTCAAAAATGTTAAAAATGACAAGAGACAGTTTTTGACAGTTCCTTTATTTAAATGCTTCTTCTTTCTTCTATCTTTCTTCATCTTCTTATGGTTCTTCAGGTTCTTCCTCCGGCGTTCTCGTCCAGCATCTCCTCTGCGGCGTCTTCTATCTTCTTCTCCTCGGGCCGCTCCGCACCCATGGAATGGGGGGAGGCTTCCGCTCTTCTCTTCATCTTCTTCATCTTCTTCTCTTCTTCTTTTCTTCTCTTCTTCTCTTCTTCTCTTCTTCATTTTCTTCTCCGGGCCGCTCCGCACCCATACTGACATGGAGGGAGGCTCCCGCTGTGTGATGGCGTCTCCTCGTCTGACGGTTCTTAAATAATGGGGGTGGGGCCACCCGGTGACCCCGCCCCCCTCTGACGCACAGTGATTTGACGGGACTTCCCTGTGACGTCACGGGGAATGCCACAGGGAAGTCCCGTCATGTCCCGTGCGTCAGAGGGGGGCGGGGCCACCCGGTGACCCCGCCCCCCTCTGACGCACGGTGACTTGACGGGACTTCCCTGTGACATCACGGGGAATGCCACAGGGAAGTCCCGTCATGTCCCGTGCATCAGAGGGGGGCGGGGTCACCGGGTGGCCCCGCCCCCCATTATTCAAGAACCGTCAGACGAGGAGACGCCGTCACACAGCGGGAGCCTCCCTCCATGCCAGCATGGGTGCGGAGCGGCCCGGAGAAGAAAATGAAGAAGAGAAAAAGAGAAGAAGGAAGAAGAGAAGAAGATGAAGAAGAAGATGAAGAGAAGAGCGGGAGCCTCCCCCCATGCCATGGGTGCGGAGCGGCCCGAGGAGAAGAAGATAGAAGACGCCGCGGAGGAGATGCTGGACGAGAACGCCGGAGGAAGAACCAGAAGAACCAGAAGATGAAGGAAGATAGAAGAAAGAAGAAGCATTTAAATAAAGGAATTGTCAAAAACTGTCTCTTGTCATTTTTAACATTTTTGACAGTTTTTTTAGTGAAATGGTAGGGGTAAGTACCCCCTTACCATTTCACACGGGGGGGCGGGATCTGGGGGTCCCCTTGTTAAAGGGGGCCTCCAGATTCCGATAAGCCCCCCCGCCCACAGACCCCCACAACCACCGGCCAGGGTTGTGGGGATGAGGCCCTTGTCCTCATCAACATGGGGACAAGGTGTTTTGGGGGTCTACCCCAATGCACCCTCCCAATGTTGAGGGCATGTGGCCTGGTATGGTTCAGGATTTGCCGCGAACACCCCAAATTGTTCGCTGTTAGGCGAACTTGCGAACAGCCAATGTTCAAGTCAAACATGAGTTTGACTCGAACTTGAAGCTCAATCCTACTGTGGGCTGCATGAAAAAAAGAGTTTGATCGGTGGGTATGCCACCATTAGAATACTGCCCTTCATCCACCCACTTCTAGTGATGGGCATACATGCACCATATTCTTTTTAACTGTGGTGGTGAAATCACCTCTTACAGCGCTGGAGTCGCAAACGCTGTTGGTGTCAAGATAAATAAATCAGTGCTGCAGCTGAATGGCGTACCTGCTAAGCAAATGATGGTTAACAATAAAACAAAGTAAGACATACCATACCTGTAAAGCAAATACAATCAAACATAGTAAATATAAAACATTTTTTAACGCAATCTGTGCTTAAAAAAAAATGTGCCGAAGCATGGGGGCAATCTGCCCCTAATGTTAGGAACAAATCGCTCCTCCGCCCCTGCCCCCATGCTTTGGCATATATGCTCTTTTTTTAACTGTGGTGCTGAAATCACCTCCTACAGCGCTGGAATCCCGGCTTTACGTATCGTGGGAGCAAACGCTGTTGCTGTCAGAATAAATAAACCCGTGCTGCAGCTGAATGGCGTACCTGCTAAGCAAATCATGGTTAACAACAAAACAAAGTAACATTACAGTAGAACAGTAAGACATACCATACCTGCAAATCAAATGCAATAAAAGATAGTAAAAACAAAGCATTACAGTTCTAAAATACAGTAACAACAGGGAGAGAACAATAGATATAGAACAATAGTGAGCGAACAATAGAGTGGACAATAGAGAGCGAACAATAGAGAGAGAGAAGAAAAATAAAACCACAACTATTTTTGGCTTTTTTATTTCATGTTAAACTCCACGGAGTCCCAGCTAACATTGTGTTGGACCGGGGGGTACAATTTACCTCAAGGTTCTGGAGGTCACTATGTGAAACCTTGGAAATTGAGTTGTCGTTCTCTTCCGTATACCATCTCCAAACAAACGGGCAAATGGAGAGAACTATCCAGACTCTTGAGCAATATTTACATTGTTTTTCCTCATATTTACAAGATGACTGGCCCGCATTACTCTCTTTTGCGGAATTCACTTATAACAACTCCATCCACTCTGCCACAAAACAGTCCCCATTTTTTGCTAATTTTGGATTTAACCCATCATTTCTGACCAGTACTATTCCGGAATGTTCAGTACCTGTCGTCCTTGAAACTGTAAATTTCTTTGATACAAATAACAAACTGTTACAAACAACTATGGCTAAAATAAAAGAACATAACAAAAAGATCCTTGATAAGAAGAGGCGGGGAGAGCTAATGCTGGAACTTGGTGATGGGGATTGGCTGTCCACAGCAAACCTAAAACTAGCATGCCCTTCTAAAAAGTTAGGTCCTAAATTCATGGGACCCTTCTCGGTAAGGAGGAGGATCAATGATGTGGCCTATGAGCTAGAACTACCAGATTCCTTTAAGATACATCCTGTCTTTCACGTGGCTTTATTAAAACCCGTGATCCCTGATCCATTCCCTGGATGGGATACGGGTCCACCCGAACTAATATTAGTCGATGGGACAGAAGACTTTGAAGTCGAGGCAATTCTGGACTGTAGGAAAAGAAGAAATCAAATCCAGTATCTCGTTAAATGGAAAGGGTATGGTCCGGAGGAAAATTCATGGTATTCTGAGGATAATGTTCACGCTGAAAGACTTGTTCAGGCATTCAAGAGATCCCATCCTTTGAAGTTGGCCCGATTGGGCATCTGGAGGCTGCCCATTGGGAGGGGGAAATGTCAGGAAGGGCATGCCAGCAATCAAGATGGCGACCGAAGATGTCCCACTGCTCTGCATGACTCACTGAGAAGGGCTGCGCGGGCACGTTTGCGTTCACCTACAGTCAGGTCCATAAATATTGGGACATCAACACAATTCTAATATTTTTGGCTCTATACACCACCACAATAGATTTGAAATGAAAAGAACAAGATGTGCTTTAACTGCACTTTCAGGATATTTACATCCAAATCAGGTGAACAGTGAAGGAATTACAACAGTTTGTATATGTGCCTCCTACTTTTTAAGGGACCAAAAGTAATGGGACAAATGGCTGCTCAGCTGTTCCATGGCCAGGTGTGTGTTATTCCCTCATTATCCCATTTACAAGGAGCAAATAAAAGGTCCAGAGATCATTTCAAGTGTGCTATTGGCATTTGGAATCTGTTGCTGTCAACTCTCAATATGAGATCCAAAGAGCTGTCACTATCAGTGAAGCAAGCCATCATTAGGCTGAAAAAACAAAACAAACCCATCAGAGAGATAGCAAAAGAGAGAAGCATGGTGGTGGTAGTGTCATGGCGTGGGCATGTATGGCTGCCAATGGAACTGGTTCTCTTGTATTTATTGATGATGTGACTGCTCAAAAAAGCATCAGGATGAATTCTGAAGTGTTTCGGGCAATATTATCTGCTCATATTCAGCAAAATGCTTCAGAACTCACTGGACGGCGCTTCACAGTGCAGATGGACAATGACCTGAAGCATACTGCGAAAGTAACCAAAGAGTTTTTTAAGGGAAAGAAGTGGAATGTTATGCAATGGCCAAGATAATCACCTGACCTGAATCCGATTGAGCATGCATTCCACTTGCTGAAAACAAAACTGAAGGGAAAATGCCCCAATAACAAGCAGGAACTGAAGACAGTTGCAGTAGAGGCCTGGCAGAGCATCACCAGGGATGAAACCCAGCGTCTGGTGATGTCTATGCGTTCCAGACTTCAGGCTGTAATTGACTGCAAAAGATTTGCAACCAAGTATTAAAAAGTGAAAGTTTGATGGATGATTGTTAATCTGTCCCATTACTTTTGGTCCCTTAAAAAGTGGGAGGCACATATACAAAATGTTGTAATCCCTACACTGTTCACCTGATTTGGATGTAAATACCCTCAAATTAAAGCTGAAAGTCTGCACTTAAAGCACATCTTGTTCGTTTCATTTCAAATCCATTGTGATGGCGTATAGAGCCAAAAAGATTTGAATTGTGTCAATGTCCAAATATTTATGGACCTGACTGTATGCACACGCTTATCTGCCAGCATCTGACCTCGGCCTGTATTGACTACGTTCCTGCCTGTTCCTTCTGATACCTTGCTGCCAGCCTGTTGCTGAACCTGCCTGTACCTGAAACCGCGTTCCTGCCTGCTCCATCTTCTACCTTGCTGCCAGCCTGTTGCCGAACCTGCCTGCACCTGACCCTGCTCCAGTGTCCACCTGCTCTGGACTCATGTGCCAATGCTTCCAGTACATCTGCCTGCACCTGCCTGAGCTCCAGTTTCCAGTCTGACAGCTGTTCCTGGGTCCGTTCCAGTTCCTACTTCAATTCCCGGTCCAGCTCTTCTACCAGCAACCTTGCCAGGCACTCGTGCGACTCTGTACTCCTGCGCCTCCTATTTTCTCTATCAGGGGCCTCGAGTCAGAGGTGTAAGAGAGGCCTCCCTCTGCATACCAGACTCGAAACAGGGAAACACTTGAGAAAAGAAGGGAATGCTGCACACCCCGAGTGTAATCAGAAAAAAGGAAATGGTCCCCCAAACGGGAAGGGGTTTTCTAGGCAGCAAGGCGATGGAAGAATGGTATCATGGAATATGGAATTAATAAACTTTATTGAGACATAATTTTAAGAATGACAGTAAAGTAAAAATATGAGCTGTGGTACAGGAGATGTGTAAACAGCGTAACCACACATGGGAAACTAAACATATTGTACAAAATATTAGAGCGCTTGGATAGAGACTGACGCGTTTCGACCCTACCGGGTCTTCAGAGGATATGTATGCACTGTAGGAAAAGTTGCATGCATGAAAAATACATCAATATAACTACACATAAATGTGATTAATAGATATAAAGGTAAAAAAACACTTTATGGCATAGTTACCAATCACATGTGTATAGCCGTTGCTAATAATTATTATCCTTATTAGCATTATTATCTTTACTCACTTTCATTATGAAGTACATATCTCTATGTCGCTGGTCGCAATAATTACAATACAATAGCATAACATTAATTAAAATTACAATTATTAACCCCCTTATCTACCACCCAGTAATGCACATACTTTCAATCCTATTTCTATTTGTATCCTTTTACAAGCACTAATAGTGCTGTTGCTCGATGTTCAGATTGCAGGTGCTGTTTGCTTGCCCTCACGCCCCTCGCTGACCACAGGGAATTCCACAAGTGTAACTCACCGCAAGTCACGCAGTTGTGCTCGGCTTTCCCCATTGGGGTGTTGGCTGGCTGGGAGGACCCTTGCCGGGACCAGGTGGGGGAAGTCTTGGAGAACATCAGGTTCAGGAGCAACAGCTATTCACATGTGATACACATGTGATTGGTAACTATGCCATAAAGTGTTTTTTACATTAATAGCTATTAATCACATTTATGTGTAGTTATATTGATGTATTTTTCATGCATGCAACTTTTCCTACAGCACATACATATCCTCTGAAGAAGACCCGATGGAGTCGAAACGCGTCAGTATCTATCCAAGTCAAAATGAAAATATTTGCCAGCACACCATGGAATGGCATAGATAGCGTCCAAACGTGTAATTTATTGCATGACTATTGTATAACATATGTGTCCCATAATACCCTTTACCTTCATAACCCACCAAGCCATAAAATGCTACGACCCCTACACCTTCATTTCCCCCCAGAAAATGAGACCACACCAATCTGGAGTAAATAATTGGTCGTAGCAGCCAATTCCTTTTATTAATAACCATAATAATCAACAAAATAGAATTCTCATAAAATACATAACTGTATGGAGAAAACACACCTGAAATACACCACCCCCATCTTTTAGATACTCCCGTTGGTCTTTGCAGGGAAAACCCACCAATCTTGCAACTTCATCCAATCCGGCACTGCGGTACCTTAGCTAAACAATAGGCCTCCAGCTGACATGCTAGCTCGGAGACAACAAACAATTGACCGCAGTGCACCAATAACTAAAATTCCAGCTGAAACCCCTGTTAACTGGAATATCAACAAACGGGCCTAATACTACTGATGGGTCCCAAACTCTTCGTATCTGGGGTTTAAACCTTCACCTGCAAAGTCCAACTCCATGCCACAGCACACACCAGGGGAAAACCTTACCCTTGTGTGCCCTGCCAAACCCTCAAAGCTCGCTGGATTCCATCCTGTAAACCCAAGGCCCACAGGTCGATCCCTACATCATTCAGGTGTACACCATCCCTCCTCAAGTACCTCCACGTATCCACTTCCAACTCAAGGTGTCTGACCGCAATCCCACCATTCCTGACCACAAAACCACTCACATCCTTGTTCACCTTCTTCCTGGCCCGGTTGATCTTATCTACAGACCTCGCTAACCTCCAGGTGGTACGAGCCACAATGTCCGACCATACAATAATCATGTGTGGAAAGGCCATTCTGAGTTGCCAAAAATCGAATTTGATGTCCTGCACCAAATCCAACATTGACTTAGATCCTAAGTTATTTCCACCCACGTGTAGAACCAACACGTCCTGAGGACAATCCAACCGTGCAAATTTTCGCACTTCTGACGCTGTTCTACCCCACAGCATGCCCGGGACCCCCAACCACCGAAGGCAGGCCTCCTGTCTGGAAAAACCTAATTGTCTCCCATCCAGCCTTGCATCTCCTCTCCTTGCCCACCAACACAGATATGAGTGGCCCACTATCCATACCTGGCACTGTGGTCTACCTGAAAAAGAAAAACAAAAATACCCAGCAAATCAATGAAGCACACATATACACAATTGTCATCAAACAATCTTAGAAAAACCTAAATCAAATAAAACCCCTGCCCTCGAACCCCTCACCTTTTTTTTTTTTTTTTTTTTTTATACATTCAGTAAATGAGGGCGAACATAAGATTGAAACCTTCTAGATTCCCATCTCCCAATCCTTTTTACCGCCTCCTCGTCTAATCCCCAACGAACTGCTTCTGTAGCCGCCCACATCCGAAAGGAATGGGACAAAAAATTTTGCTTCCCTAGACCCAATGCCCCCAAACATTTCTTAAAAATTGCAATAAATTGAAAACGAGATAGCGACAGCCCATCCCGATGCACCAAAAGGAACCTGCCATGTCTGGGCGTACCGCAAGGAAATCCCTCACCAATTTTACTGGGCATAAGGGAGACCCCGGCAGCGAAAACACCTGCACCATCTTCCCCTTGCCCCGCTGATCAGTTTTTGATTTTTTAACCAGTATAAATAGCTTGTCCACCTGACTCGGTTAAATTGATGATAGGCAACTCCTATCCTCATATTGATTAGTGGTTCCAAATTAATAATAACTACTGCAGTAGGGAACAGACACAAAAGATACGCTCAGCATCTTTCCAAATTACTGTTCTGCTTTAATATGACGCAATTGAAGGTTTTTATGCACATGATTACGTAGGTATCACATTAATATTACAATTGTACATTTATGGTAACAAGGGGCGTTACATAGGCAGGCTTATTCTAATCAGGACTCGAAAGAATGTAAACATTTACTGAAAACATTATTAGTGCCGTGTGCACAGTGAGGGCAGTGTGCAATACATACAAAATACAATACAATTATATACAGAACTTACAAATTTCCATTACAGTCTCCCCTCTTTTGATCAATATTTTGATCACTAACCATACCTGCTATTACCCTTAACCTGGAACCTCCACACACTTAGGTGGAGGTAGTCCTGGCCAAAGAGGCAAAAAAAACTCCATTGTGGAGAAAATAATAGCTGAGCAACTTTTTCATTACAAAATGACTTTTCATTGTGAAAAACAAATGATTGATAAGACATATTTACAGAGTACTGGCTGTACACTCCTGTGGCCAGAATGGCCTTCTAGCTGAATTGTGGGCATGCTGACTTATCAGCACATGTAAACACAGACAATTCTACATAAAATGGAAGACGTACAAAAGACAAAGTATGGCTTCAACATGGCTAAACTACTTTTCAAATATATATATCCATTACAATTAAAGTAATTTAATCAAAAAGTACCCTAGACTGTGATCACAAGATGGAAACAAATCAAACTCAGAGATTTCTTTAATTTAGTCATTTTTGCAGTGTCTGGTGTGGATCCAGGTGACTTTTTCTTCAAGTTTTGCAAAAACTGTACATGAAATAGATGCTGTATTGAGTCTCCAAACTTTTCCTTATATATAAATGTCTCTTAACAATCTACAAGTCACCTGGCTTTAGTTTTAGATCCTTCCAAACTTTTAGGATCTGGAATTGGGGAGAAAACACATAAATGAGTTACTCAAAAAACCTTAAAAGATCAGCAACATTCTCTGTGAGATCCGAATGGAGGACTTCAGCTGCTGAGACAAAATATAAGCAAGTGAGTAACACACTCCCAAACCAAATCCCATAGGGAGAGAGTCCAACATCCCCCTTAGGGGCCTGATAAAATATAAGAAAACATTCAGGCAAAAGTTTTCTAGTTTCTTACTCTACTTTGTCCGCTACATTGCAGACAGTAGGGGGTGTAAAAATAAAACCTCAAAACTTCTAGTAAGGACTCTCCTATAAAAAATGATTTCCTCTGTTACTCTCTGTAGATTCTGCCCTCTGTACTTACAAACTACTTCTGATAACACTTTTTACTGTGGCCTTTGCAGTAGCATTTGCCACTGGACATCCAAAAAACATGTCCATACAGACAAAATGCATACTTGTAAGATCCTGACTTGGGCATCTGGATATATCTTTTTTGTGATCTCTGGAAGGGATGTTCAGCTTTTGGTAACACCTTTGGTAACAGGTAAAACAAGAAGTGGTATGTTATAAAAATGACTGTGGAGAACCCTGGCTCTATCCCACGCTCATTTACTAAGGCAGCCATAACTGCTTGTGACTGATGACACGGTCCATGTGTCAAGCTGAAGGGAAAAGAGTGGCTGGCAGACATAAATGATCACCTTTTCCAAAGTCCTGTTTTATAAGAAGTTGCCCCCTGTGGACCACTTGTTCTTCTCGTTCTGGGGTCCTTAAAGTTGAATTATTAATCCCAGCTATACTGGGCCAGAACTAGGGTGGAATCTGTGAGTTGCACAGACCCATCAAGTGTCCGGGGCTGTAATGCAGAATCCTTAGTCACCTGGTCTGCTTCCATGTGTGAAAGTTAATATGGCTACCTCAGAAAGAACCTCGAAGGCTGAAAACAGCCGAACAAATTAACTTGGCATGCTTTATTGGTTTACCTGCCGAAGTAAAAACAAACTTCTGGCCCTTTAAATGGAACCAAAAGCTCTCTATATCTCGACTATCTATATAAATATACACTCTTTTTATAGCTCACAGGCTTTGCTAAAACATGGAGCTTTGCTTCTTGAGCTGGGGAAAAAGGATTCAATGACTTTGAATACAGAGTATCCTTCTGGGTGATAAACTGCATACTCAAATCTACAAAAAATTTAATATCTGGGTCTTCAGGGAGTGTGTCCTGCACTGGGCTCACAGCAGCTGATTCCCACATCAATTTAACACATGTGTCTTCCTTTGTCTCCAGCCTCCTCCAATAGAGGCAATAAGGTGTCTGGATTCAAATGTACGCATTTTTCATTGTTAGATTTGTACATAAACAAACTCATATTTTAAACCTTTCATTAGACAAACATTTAGTTATCTGTATATTTGCTGCACAGAATGTCGGACCATTAAAAATTAAATGTTTGACCAAAACAATATCTAACTTTGTCTAATAGCACCTTTGCATAAAAGCTACAGCTCTGATATATCGGGGTGAACCCTTCATTACTGGGTCCAGCTTGCATAAATATATTACAATGGCTTGTTTTCTATCATGCTGTTTGTGTAAGAACTCCAGTTTCATGTTTCAAAAGACAACTTTTTCCTGGTAATATTATAATAAATGATAACAATACCCTGCGGTCATGGAGAGATGTCCATAAATCCAAAACTATTCTTCTGCTTATACCACAGTACTTACAAGAAAAATGGGCACATCATTTCACAATCCACATATTCTGCTTTGGATTTCAAAAATAAAAATAAATAAAAACAAAAGGACCAATCTGTATGATGGACCAGAAAGCATCAAAAACTATAAAACAACTGGCTGCAGGTGGTATCTATCCTAACAGAGTGTGTGGACTTGATGTGATGGGTCTGTTATATTTAAATTTTATTTATTATTACTCTTACATCATGGACCGCACATCAAGTTATTATCAAAAACCTTACAATATCATTTTTGTAGAAAAACTTCTTATGTATACCATCCATCTTGGCTTTGTTAAATACTATGGCAGCTTTATTCCAAATAACAACCTCATCTTAATCATTTTTTATCTCAATAAGAGCTTATTGTATAAATGTAAAATTACAAATTTGTTATCTTAATCTAAACTAATCCCATTTTTACAAATTTCCCCAATAACCTGGATTTCATTTCCAACCAAAGGTTGTCTAAACCAGTTTCAATATATCTATATAATTGTTAAACTCATATTAGAAATGAATACTCATTATTACTTAATTTTACTTAATTTCCCTTTTTTAAATTCTCTGTTTCCACTATCAAAGGATATTCAATTTGTGTAATACACGGTTAAATGTAACCTTCATTTTACCATGTCTGGAAAACAGATTCAAAATAATTGTGATCACATTGCTTACCATTAGATTCGTTAACCCGGTACATTTTGTTATAAATGTTTTGTCTAAAAAACAGAAATTGGCATGATGTCCTTCCAGCTTATCACTAACCTCTCATCCCAGCCACATTTCTTTCATGAGAGCACAAAGGAGGGGGTCACATCTGCGTACATGACACACACAAGGGATAGAACTAAAGGTCCCAGCATTCGCACACACATACACCAATATCTCTCTAAAATCGCTTACATTTTCCCATTTGTACACAACACATGCATATCATTCTCTCACTTTCTTTTAACTCTTTAATATTTCCCTGCATAAATTCTGCATTCCTTATTTTGTTCGGATATCTTTTATATCTAGCTTCTATGATCAGACGGGCAGCCAGAGTGCTCATCCCATCTTCCCTCTCTGACAACATATAAAGTATTCTGTTTTAACTCTCATTTCTCTGTTTCTGACTCTAATAGTTGTAGTGCCTGACCCCAAATTCATCCCACAACTTAACATGAAAATGTCCCTTTCTGTCTAGTGTTAATGTCACCCTTGATCCATCCTGCTCACATAGATAGCTGTTTCTCTAGCTGTTTACTCTGCATGATTCTTAGTCCCTGTGGACTTTGGTAACCCAGTTACCCATTGTGGATCCCTGTCCACTCTAACCATTAATCTAGGGGCTCAGTATAGGCGGAACCGCACCTTTGGTTCATATATAGCGCTCCTCTTGCGCTGGGCATTTTTGAGGGTCTCTTACCCTTCATTCCCTTACTTAATTCAATGCCCATAATGACTGGCCAGTCTTCTCTCTTCTCTACGTGTGCCTATACCCTCTTGCCTCTAAACTACTTTATCTAGCAGATGTACTACATATACCTGTGAACAGCACTATTCTTCCCTTTCTTATCTATAACACTCCGATGGACAATAGACAGGGACAACATAACATATAACCACCAATCAAACCAATCAATACAGTTCGATTAAGGGGAGTAAAATAGGTACCCTTTGTCCCGAAAATGCCTTACTGATCAAGGAAGTCTGATAACTCAAATGTAAGCAAAAGGCTTACCTCAGCCGGCTGATTATCAGAAATTCCCGGATCGTCTCAAGCTCCTCGTTTCGGATACTCGGGGTCACCTGGAATCCCCTCCTAAGGCAAAGCTCACCATGCTGACTCGGTTAAATTGATGATAGGCGACTCCTATCCTCATATTGATTAGTGGTTCCAAATTAATAATAACTACTGCAGTAGGGAACAGACACAAAAGATACGCTCAGCATCTTTCCAAATTACTGTTCTGCTTTATTATGATGCAATTGAAGGTTTTTATGCACATGATTACGTAGCTATCACATTAATATTACAATTGTACATTTATGGTAACAAGGGGCGTTACATAGGCAGGCTTATTCTAATCAGGACTCGAAAGAATGTAAACATTTACTGAAAACATTATTAGTGCCGTGTGCACAGTGAGGGCAATGTGCAATACATACAAAATACAATACAATTATATACAGAACTTACAAATTTCCATTACACACCCCACATCTGACGTCCTGCACCCCTATTCCCCCTGTTACCGTCTTAGAGGGGCTAACTAGTTTGCTAATCCTAAACGCCCCAAAAAATGCCAATACAAATGCCGCCTTAAACAGAACCACCTCATACTCCGAGGAACAGGCCAATCCCAACTGTACCAGCAACTTACCTAACAGCTCAAACAACACAGGCCGCCTCGCGTCCTTATTTGGCATGGCATGCCGGTAGCCCTTTAGCGCCTGTCTAACCCAGAAATCCTTAGTGAAGTCGGGTAAACCGTAAAATTTAAACCAAAACGCCAACCCTGCCAGTTTTTTCTCTAACCCTGACACTGAAACCCCGTCCTCCAATTTCCGAGAGACAAAATACAAAACCAACAACCTAAGATTCTGGTCCTCCTGTCCATCCGCTACCTGTTGTACCATGGACACCCATTTCTGCCATACCCTGTGGTAAGCTGACCACGTTGTGTCGCTCACCGATCGCCTGATCCAGCCGGCTACTCTTCCAAGGCAATTCTCCACAGCCACTGGGGACAAGGGACCCCACTCTGTTCCGCCCCTGGTGCCAATTCCCGAAACCTGTCCCACTGAAAGCGAGAGAACGCATCAGCAATGACATTTTCAACCCCGGGGAGGTGAACAGCATAAATAAACACATTCAGCTGTAGGCAACGTAGCACCAGGTGCCTGAGAAACCTAATTACTGGCGGCGATGCGGCAGACATTTTGTTAATCACCTGAACTACCCCCAAATTGTCCCCGTGAAACCTCACTTTCAAATTTCGGAAAGATTCCCCCTACAATTCCACCGCTAAAACCACAGGGAACAACTCCAACAGTAACATATTTTTCAAGAGCCCAGCATCCTTCCACGACTGTGGCCAAGGCCCCGCACTCCACTTACCTTGGAAAAAAGCTCCAAAGCCCGCAGAGCCCGCCGCATCCGTGTACAGCTCCAGATCGAAGTTGCTAACTGGACCTGACATCCATAGTGCCCTGCCGTTAAAATTAGCCAGGAACGTGCCATACTGTCAGGTCCTCCCTATGGGCCTTCACCAAGTGCACATAGTGCTTGGGAGATGTAACCCCCGCAGTACTTGCAGACAGCCACCTGCAGAATACCCACTCCATGGTCAATATGCGACACACGAAATTCAGCTTACCTAATAATGATTGTAGGGTACGCAGCTGTACTTTGCAAAGTCCGAAGATCCCCCGAATCTCTGCCTTCAATTCCTCCAACTTGTCCTCCGGCAGCCTGCATTCCATGGCATCTGAGTCTAAAGAACTGAACTTTTCAAACAGTGCACAGGATATGGAACACCCCATGGGCAGGCAGCGATCCACATAATATTCCTCCTGCCAAAAGCAACCCAACAAACGAAAACTGTCCGGGTGAACCGGGAGCAAACGAAAAGCCAACTCAATGTCAGCTTTCGCCATCAGCGCCCCCTGCCCATACTTCCTAACCCAAAATACAGCGGCATCAAAAGACGTATATGAAACCACTCATACTTCCGGGTCAATAGCATCATTCACCGAACCCCCTTTTGGGAATGACAAATGGTGAATGAGCCTGAACTTATTGGGCTCTTTTTTCGGCACCACCCCCAACGGCGACACCACCAGATCCTGCATTGGCACAAAAGGAAAAGGACCATCCATGCGGCCCAACACAACCTCCTTCCGTAGTTTCTCCGAAACCACGTCCGCATGTTGTAAGGCTGACCGCAAATTGCGTGACAAGGGGAGAGTATTGACCAGACGTGACGGAATTCTAAACCCTTCCAAAAAACCTAGGCCCAGCAACCGCGCTGCCTCCACATCCGGGTACCTATCGAGGAAAGGTTGCATCTTTCCCACTATCACCGGCATTGTCCCCCTTACTAACAGACTCCCCGGTACGACTTTTACCCTGTTTAAAACAACGGGACCAGGGATGTCCTCCCCCACAACCTGAACATTCGTGCTTGTATTTACACGACCCCCCAAATCTGCAGACACCCTAGTTGAATTGCCAACAAACCCCTTTTTTCTTATGGCCGATTGTCCGGGGTTGGATAAGCCACCGGACCCCCTGAAAAAACTGACTCGCGGGCCTTGCCGACGTCATAAGGCGCATCCATAAACTGATGTCCTTATGATCCCACCTCAAGAACGGGCGGATGGCCCTCCGCTGCCTAAACTGCTCGTCGTACCGGAGCCACACTGTTCCCCCGTAGACTCTGTAGGCCTCTCCCACGGCATCCAAATAACAGAACAGTGCCGAGCAGTGTTCCGGTTTCTTCTCCCCAATCACGCTTGCCATAATCGCAAAGGCCTGCAGCCAATTTTTGCGAAAGTCCTAGGGATGAGCCTATATCTCCTCTTTTCTTCATTCTCTTTTTTATTGTCCGCCGGCTTCACACTATCCAGAGTGAACTTTTCCAGCGGTAGGAGCGCAAAAATCTTTACGTAATCTCCCTTCCAAATTTTTTCCCTTACCTCAGGTTTCAGATGTGCTCCGAGGGGCCCCTCTAAAACACACATAAACTTTGCATTTGGCAGCATCCGCCAACCTTACTAAGTCCTGTTTTTTAGTCCCCTCCCCCGATGATCCCTCCAGCGTCGTAGATGCTACTTCCTTATCAGCCACCACAGCGAGCTCCGTCGTGGGTGCCACCGCCTCCGTAACAGGCCCTTGTGAAGTCCCCATGACCGTTGCCGCCCCCTTTGATGCCCCATCCCGTCCCCAGGAGCCACCCATGCCGCCGCAGGTGACTGTGTACCACCCGACCCCGGTTCAAACTTATGCACTAACTCCTTCATACCCGCTAAAAATGCCTGTAACCCAGCATCCGCCGTAGCGCGGTCTGCGACCAATGCGGCCAGAGTGAGAGGCACGGTCGCAGCCGACCGCCCCGCTGAAACATGTCCCCCACCATTGCTCACCCCACTCCCCCCACATTAATATCCCCTACACATGCATTGTTACATCTCGACTCATCGGGATGCCTGGAAGTGGTCCCTCCAGCCGACCGTCCTGTCTCCACCACCGTCGGACCTCTGTGCTGCCCATCGTTGTCCGACTGCGACAGCTCCCCTTCAGACCGGTCCACCGCCATCTCTTCGTCACTTGCCGACAGCTCTCCAGCGGAAGCGTCACTGGATGCTGGAGATCCGCGATTTTCCAAGCTCCTCCTCCCAGCTCTCGATCAGCCCACCGACTTGTGTGTTGCTTTTCTGTGCCCACTGTCTTTTGGTTCGCAGTGCCGCACAAGGCCACTGCCAGCAACTGTCTTCCTCACCTCTGACAAAGGGGGCCCACCAGCCGCTGATCTGGGGTGCCTGGCTGCCTGTCCCCCACCGAAGCCCCGCCCCCGCCACAGCCGAGCCAGCGGCCGAGCACACTGTCTTCTCTCTTGTAGGCCCAGCATCCGCCCTGGAACTGCTGGCGCTATCTCCTCTCACCCCTGGGCCTGTCTGCGACTGCCGCCCCTTCCCCCGCACTACATGCGCTGCCGCACGCTTCGCGGGCGGCCCTGATAACGGCTGACCCGCACGAACATGCTGCCTATTTGCTCTTGGAGGGAGGGGAAGAGGGGGGTCTGAGGAGAAGTGAGCTGGCGGCCAAGACCGCCGGCCTTGCACCGCATCACGTCCCACTGAAGTGGCCGCAGGGGAAGCCTCACCCAGCGCTGCTGTCAGTCTCTCCTCCAACCATCCCTGTCCCTTGGATGCCGCCTCAGCCTTCAGCCTAGCAAATAACTGCTCCACTGCTGCCATGCTTCCAGTTAAGCTCGTTCCTCCTCGCAAACTGAGCTGAGGAGGGATCCCTCCCCCTGCAAACTAACTCTGCTCCACCTCTTCCTTCCATCCAACCAATCCCAGCCTCTTTTACAAAAACTCTCCTTATTATGCTATCCCTGTTAACACTGTCATGCCCACCCTGCACCCATTTCATTTTATTACTTTTGCTTCGGGCTTTCTTGATCACAACACAAGGAGAGTGCAATGTTTCGGAGTCACGCTGGACCCCTTCGTCAGGCATGTGACTATCCAAGCGCTCTAATATTTTGTACAGTGTGTTTAGTTTCCCATGTGTGGTTACGCTGTTTACACACCTCCTGTACCACAGCTCATATTTTTACTTTACTGTCATTCTTGAAGTTATGTCTCAATAAAGTTTATTAATTCCATATTCTATACCATTCTTCCATCGCCTTGCTGCCTAGAAAACTCCTTCCCGTTTGGGGGACCATTTCCTTTTTTCTGCATACCAGACTCTACCACCAGGTACCTGACAACAGCTCTTATATTGGCAAAGGCGGGACCACCCAGTGACGTTTTTTTTTGCATTGATCCATGTTCCCCAGGGCAGTATCCGGTTCCCAAACACTTTTTATGGCAATAACTTGCATATAAACCTTTAAAATGAGCACTTTTGATTTTTCATGTTCGTGTCCCGTAGACTTTTTTTTATATCAATAAATTTTTATTGATAAATTGCTCTTTTAATGCATACAGTAATTGCAACCGGTAAGTAAAAAAGTATACATATTATACAGATTGTATTGGATATCCATTGTATACGAGCAATAGGGATGAGCTTCGACTTCAAGTCGAACTCATGTTCGACTCGAACATCGGCTGTTCGCAAGTTCGCCGAACAGCGAACAATTTGGGGTGTTCGCGGCAAATTCGAATGCCGCGGAACACCCTTTAAAAGTCTATGGGAGAAATCAAAAGTGCTAATTTTAAAGGCTTATATTCATGGTATTGTCATAAAAAGTGTTTGGGGACCTGGGTCCTGCCCCAGGGGACATGGATCAATGCAAAAAAAGTTTTAAAAACGGCCGTTTTTTTTCGGGAGCAGTGATTTTAATAATGCTTAAAGTGAAACAATAAAAGTGTAATATCCCTTTAAATTTCGTACCTGGGGGGTGTCTATAGTATGCCTGTAAAGGGGCGCATGTTTCCCATGTTTAGAACAGTCTGACAGCAAAATGACATTTCAAAGGAAAAAAAGTCATTTAAAAATACTCGCGGCTATTAATGAATTGCCGGTCCGACAATACACATAAAAGTTCATTGATAAAAACGGCATGGGAACCCCGAAAGAAAATTTTAAAATTTAAAAAAAAAATGACGTGGGGGTCCCCCTAAATTCCATACCAGGCCCTTCAGGTCTGGTATGGATATTAAGAGGAACCCCGGCCAAAAAAAAAAAAAAAAAATATGACGTGGGGTCCCCCTCAAAATCTATACCAGACCCTTCAGGTCTGGTATGGATTTTAAGGGGAACCCCGCGCCAAAATTTAAAAAAAAACGGCGTGAGGTCCCCCCAAAAATCCATACCAGACCCTCATCCGAGCACGCAACCTGCCAGGCGGCAGGAAAAGAGGGGGGGTGAGGGAGCGGCCCCCCTCCTGAACCGTACCAGGCCACATGCCCTCAACATTGGGAGGGTGCTTTGGGGTAGCCCCCCAAAGCACCTAGTCCCCATGTTGATGGGGAGAAGGGCCTCATCCCCACAACCCTTGCCCGGGGGTTGTGGGGGCCTGCGGGCAGAGGGTTTTAACAAGGGGACCCCCAGATCCTGGCCCCCCCATGTGAATTGGTAATGGGGTACCCTGCCATTTCACAAAAAAGTGTCAAAAAGGTTAAAAAACACAAGAGACGGTTTTTGACAAGTTCTTTATTAATTTCTTCTTCTTTCCGCTTCTTCCATTTTCTTTCTTCTGGTCTTTCTTTGGTGTCTTCTTCTTCCTCCATCTTCTTCTTCCTGTGCTCTTCTCGTCCCGTATCTTCCTCCACCTGCTTCTCAGCTCCGTCCGCACAATCCGCCTCAGTGGGAGTCTTCCGCCGTGTGACAATTCGGTTCTTCTGACACTTCTTATAAAACGGAGGGCGGGGCCACCCGGTGACCCCGCCCTCCACTGACGCACAGGGACTTCACAGGGACTTCCCTATGGCTTTCCCCGTGTTGTCAGAGGGATCGGGGTCACCTGTTTCCATAGGGAACTCCCCGTGAAGTCCCCATGCGGCCCCGCCCTCTGTTATATAAGAAGAGTCAGAGGAACCGAAGCGTCACACATGGAAGACTCCCACTGACGCGGATCATGAGAACGGAGTGGAGAAGAAGTCAGAGGAAGATGCGAGACGAGAAGAGTGGAGGAAGAAGAAGATGGAGAAGAAGAAGCGGGGAAAGAAGAAGATGGAGGAAGAAGAACACTGAAGGAAGACCAGAAGAAAGAAGATGGAAGAAGAAGCGTAAAGAAGAAGAAGTTAATAAAGGACATGTCAAAAACAGTCTCTTGTGTTTTTTAACCTTTTTGACACTTTTTTTGTGAAATGGTAGGGGTACATTTGTACCCCATTACCAATTCACACGGGGGGGGCGGGATCTGGGGGCCCCTTGTTAAAGGGAGCTTCCAGATTCCGATAAGCCCCCTGCCCGCAGACCCGCACAACCACCGGGCAAGGGTTGTGGGGATGAGGCCCTTGTCCCCATCAACATGGGGACAAGGTGCTTTGGGTGGCTACCCCTAAAGCACCCACCCAATGTTGAGGGCATGTGGCCTAGTATGGTTCAGGAGGGGGGGTGCTCTCTCATCCCCCCTCTTTTCCTGCAGCCTGCCAGGTCGCGTGCTCGGATAAGGGTCTGGTATGGATTTTTGGGGGGACCCCACACCTTTTTTTTTTAATTTTGGCATTGGGTTCCCCTTAAAATCCATACCAGACCTGAAGGGTCTGGTATGGATTTTTGGGGAACCCCCACGCCATTTTTTTTTTTAATTTTGGTGCGGGGTTCCCTTTAATATCCATACCAGACCTGAAGGGCCTGGTATGGAATTTAGGGGAACCCCCACACATTTTTTTTTAAAATATTGGTTCGGGGTTCCCCTGTGGGGGAATCCCATGCCATTTTTATCAGTGAACTTTTATGTGTATTGCCAGACCGACAATTAATTATAGCCGGCGCTAGCGATAGTAGTTTTACAGTAGTTAGTATTTATAGTAGCGATAATAGTTTTACATGACTTTTCTTCCTTTAGAAATGTCATTTTGCTGTCAGACTGTTCTAAACATAGGAAACATGCTCCCCTTTACAGGCATACTATAGACACCCCCCAGGTACGAAATTTAAAGGAATATTACACTTTTATCGTTTCACTTTAAGCATAATTAAAATCACTGCTTCTCACAAAAACGTCAGTTTTTAAAACTTCTTTTTGCATTGATACATGTCCCCTGGGGCAGGACCCAGGTCCCCAAACACTTTTTATGACAATAACTTGCATATAAGCCTTTAAAATGAGCACTTTTGATTATTCATGTTAATGTCCCATAGACTTTAATGGTGTTCGTGTGTTCTGCCAAATTCTTTGCCTGTTCGGTATGTTCTGGTGCGAACCGAATGGGGGGGTGTTCGGCCCATCCCTACTCGGGAGAAGAATGGGTTTGAGCGGCAAGAATTCTGTCACCCAAAGGTGAAGTGAGACTAGTACGAACAGTAGCCAGAATATGATCGGGAGGTATCACAGAGACCGACTCCATCTTTGGAAGGAAAACTGTTGTGACAATGTGTCAGCCCTTGCATTCTTAGTACCAGGTAAGAATGAGACTATGTAATTGAAGCTTGACAGAAAAAGAGCCCATTGCTCCCTTCTGGGAGATAAGCATTTTGCCTCAGACAAGAATGTGAGATTCTTATGGGTCAAGGCCACTGTAGAACTGTAGATAGTTTCTCTGGGTCCATCGAAAAACCGGCAGTCAAAATGACATATACTCTTCAGGTCTGGTATGGATATTAAGGGGAACCCTGCGCCAAATTTTTTTTTTTTTAATGGTCTGGGGGTCCCCTTCAAAATCCATACCAGACCCTTATCCGAGCAAGCAACCTGGCAGGCCACAGGAAAAGAGGAGGAATGAGAGAGCGCCCCCCCTCCTGAACCCTACCAGGCCACATGCCCTCAACATGGGGAGGGTCCTACCATTTCACAAAAAAAGTGTCAAAATGGTACAAATGACAAGACACAACTTGGGACAAGTCCTTTATTAAAAAATAAAAAAATAAAATGTCCCACAAAGTCCATTCATCTTCTCTCGCTCCGCCGACAGACCAAAAAAACAAGCAAAAAACAAAGCAGCGACCGATCCATGGGAGGCACCCCGCGTATGATGCTTCAGCACTGATGACAGTTCTTTTATAACTGAGGGCAGGGCCACACGGTGACATTCCTGGGTGATCCTGCCCCCCCGATGCACAAGGACTTCCCCATGGCTTTCTCAAGGCGTCAGAGAGGGAGGGGCCACCCATTTATGTAACCGGGTGGCCCCGCCCCCTCTGACACCCCGGGAAAGTCCCTGTGCATCAGAGGGGCCGGGTAAGAACTGTAATCAGCGCTTGGGTACCCCAAAGCACCCTCCCCATGTTGAGGGCATGTGGCCTGGTACAGTTCAAGAGGGGGGCGCTCTCATACCCCCCTCTTTTCCTGCGGCCTGCCAGGTTGTGTGCTCAGATAAGGGTCTGGTATGGATTTTGAGGGGGACTCCCACGCCATTTTTTTTTAAATTTTGGTGCGGGGTTCCCCTTAAAATTCATACCAGACCTGAAGGACCTGGTATGGAATTTGGTGGGACCCCACGCAATTTTTTCTTTTACATTTTGGTTCAGGGTTCCCCTTAATATTCATACCAGACCCAAAGGGCATGGTAATGGACTGGGGGAATCACATGCCATTTTTTTCAATGACTTTTATCTGTATTGACGGGACTGACATTTCATTATAGCCGCGAGTAGTTTTAAATGACTTTTTTTCCTTTAGAAATTTCATTTTGTGCAGGGACTGTTCTAAACACGGGAAAATGCACCACTTTACAGGCATACTATAGACACCCCCAGGTATGAAATTTAAAGGAATATTTCACTTTTATTGTTTGACTTTAAGCATTATTAAACTACTATTCAACTTATTATCACTGCTCCCAAAAAAACGGATGTTAAAGGGGGCTTCCAGATTCTGATAAGCCCCCCGCCCGCAGACCCCCACAACCACCGGGCAAGGGTTGTGGGGATGAGGCCGTTCTCCCCATCAACATGGGGACAAGGTGCTTTGGGGGGCTACCCCAAAGCACCCTTTCAATGTTGAGGGCATGTGGCCTGGTACGGTTCAGGAGGGGGGGTGCTCTCTCATCCCCCCTCTTTTCCTGCAGCCTTCCAGGTTGCGTGCTCGGATAAGGGTCTGGTATGGATTTTTGGTGGGACCCCATGCCATTTTTTTAAATTTTGGCTTGGAGTTCCCCTTAAAATCCATACCCGACCTGAAGGGTCGGGTATGGATTTTGGGGGTGAACCCCACGCCATTTTTTAAAAAATTTTGGTGCAGGGTTCCCCTTAATATCCATACCAGACCTGAAGCGCCCCATTTACAGGCATACTATAGACACCCCCCAGGTACAAAATTTAAAGGAATATTACAGTTTTATTGTTTCACTTTAAGCATTATTAAAATCACTGCTCCCGAAAAAATGACAGTTTTAAAAACTTTTTTTTGCATTGATATATGTCCCCTGGGGCAGGACCCAGGTCCCCAAACACTTTTTATGACAATAACTTGTATATAAGCCTTTTAAAATGAACACTTTTTATGTGTTCATATTAATGTCCCATAGACTTTAACGGTGTTCCGGTGGCTTTTGAATTTGACACAAATAAAGAAAAAATATACTGCGCTAGATAATGTGTTTGGAGCAGCAACTAAAAACCATATAATATCTCCATGGTAAAAAGTCAAACAAATAAATAAAGTTGCGCTAAAAAAAATAATCATGGAAGAAAACATAGAATGTACATATACATAAATAATTGAATTTACTACGTAAACTGTGAAGCATAACGTGAAAAGCAATTGCAAAGTGCAGTAAATAAAAAATATAAAATAATGTCCACAATGTATAATGTGAAAGGATAAGTACACACAAATGATGTGTAATAAGTTCCAAAGTGGGAAATAATACGGTGAGATACTAAGAAACTCCCAGGGGCTGTATGGTGGACGAATAAATCACAATAGCAGAGCGGCAATCTGTATGTGAATGCTTCTCTCCCTGGGAGAAGCATTCACTGGAGCAGGCAGCAGAACAGGGCTCGGAGCCCGAGTGGGTCTCTTTTTAGAGCCAGAGAAGCTGCCTTATCGAGTTTTTCTCCGCCCCCCGTCTGACATCTCTATCAACCTGAGTGAACCGGACATCCGAGACACCAAATATCAACATATCTACAGCTCCTTACAAAGGGTATTTGTCTGCTCACATGACCCTGCGCTGGAGGGGGTCCACCTTTTCTGGTAAGGATCTGCAGATACAGATTGCCGCTCTGCTATTGTGATTTATTCGTCCAACATACAAGCCCCTGGGAGTTTTGTAATATCTCACCGTATTATTTCCCACTTTGGAACTTATTACACATCAGTTGTGTGTACTTATCCTTTCACGTTATACATTGTGGACATTATTTTATATTTTTTATTTACTGCACTTTGCAATTGCTTTTCACGTTATGCTTCACAGTTTACGTAGTACATTCAATTATTTATGTATATGTACATTCTATTTTTTCTTCAACGATTAATTTTTCTAGCGCAACTTTATTTATTTGTTTGGCTTTCGAATTTTCCCCGAACAACGCATATTGTTTGGTGTTCTGCAGAACACCCGAACAACCAAAGTTCAGCCCAAACTTATGCTTGGGCTGAACTGTTCTCCCATCCCTACTCCCGAGAAACCTGAGAATCTCTGCACTGCTTTGCTCCAGACTTACCATTCTCCCAAGACAACTGGCCACCCAGGGAAGAATCAACTAATTTGGACTATTTCTCAACAATTCTGGTGGCCTAGTCTCCACACTGATGTAACTGCCTTCATAGCCGCTTGTTCTGTGTGTGCCCAGAGTAAATCTTAAAAAAGAAGAAAGTTCCCCGTGGGGTTTTAAAGCAGCAATTGAGAGTCACAAAGAGTATATTGTAAAAAAAATTTGAGTATTTTTATTATCAAAGGACAATTAGACAATACTATAGAAAAGTTAAAACATGAGCTCTGGTTTACACTGTGCAAGACTATAATTCCACCATCACAAGTCAACTATTTTGTATTTATACTCTCTCTGGGAACTTTCTACTTTTTAAGATTTACCATTTAGGGGTGCGCAGTCTCTCAGACTCCACACATGTGTCATGTCATGCTATAGTGTGTGCCCAGAGTAAGACACCACAACACCTTCCAGTGGGCCTCCCACAACCCGTACCCAATAGAGAGAGGCCTTGGACCCACCTGTCTATGGATTTTATTGTGGAGTTCCCCAACTCGCAGGGCAACACAGTGATTCTTCTGGCGGCTGACCGGTTCTTGAAAATGTCACATTGTATTCTGCTTAAGAAGTTACCCACATCCAAAGAACTGCCATTCATTTTTGCTCCAGGGATCTTTCGGTTACATGAGCTACTCATGGTTATCATCGGGGGTCATCAGGGGTAGCCAGTTTGCCTCTAGGTTTTGGCGAGCCTTTTGTGCACAGTTGGGAATTCAGCTTTCCTTCTCTGTGTATCGCCTGCAGTCCAATGGAGCCCCAGAACTGATTAACCAGGTCTTGGAGCAGTTTCTATGCTGCTATATCTCTGACCACCATAACAACTGGTCAGATCTCTTACCTTGGGTGGAGTTTGATCACAATAGTGCCGTCAATACCGCTTTTTGATTACCCTTAATGTGCCATGGTGGTTCTCTGCCCCGCGCAGCTCTCACCCCCCGATCCAGACATGTGCTCTGGAGGCTCTCTGCCCCTTGCAATACTCACTCCTGATGTGCCATGGTGGTTCTTTGCCCCACGCAGCTCTCACCCCCTGATCCAGCCATGTGCCATGAGCCCTGGTATTAGAAAGTGGTTGGGACTATATATCCCGTGGGACTTTAAATGAAACCATGACCTGATGTGGTCATGCGTTTCCATCCCTGTACTAGTCTAAGAGAAAGGAGGGTGGGACTTTAAATGAATTGCGTGAATGCTCAGAAACAAAAATCGATGAACAACTGGGAAAATTTTATTCAATTCATAAAAATAACATGCACAAAATATATATCAATCATAAATGGAAAGAAATATTGGCAATAATAGCAGCAATTATACATGATTATATGAATACAAAAATTCTCCATGGTACACCAATTGGATATTATTATACAACCATATATTGAAGAGTAAAACATCCAAAGCCTCCAAAGGTTCCAAATAAAAATGAAAAATGCATGACGCTGGTAAAAAACGCGACAATGGTAGCTCTACGCGTTTCGTGGCTGTTGTGCCACTCGTCAGGAGCAAGCGCGTATCTTATCTAGGATAGAAAATATAAATTATAAAAAATTGGTCTGGTAAGTATATACATGAAACAAAGGTGGGGTGATGAAAAACCCCACACAAAGTACATGCTTACGCATTCTGGTTTGTAGGGTGGTGGCAGGAAGCCATATACCGCCCGACCATCGGAGACGCCACCCCCCGGGAGCTGAGGTGGATGGATCGACGGGGGCAGCCCAAAGGGCGCCATCCAGGGCAGGCATGGTCCCCCGAGGCAAAACCTGGAGTGAAGGGTGAAGGTTAGAAAAAGAAACTGCAAAACTGCCAAAAAATGAGGAGCGGTGGGAAAGTGAGAATGCCAGGGTGATAAAGCCCCAAAGGAAGAAGGTTGAGCCCGTGAGGGGATTGAAGGAATCTGAGTTGAGACACCTGGGAAATGCTGAGGATGGAAGGGAGAAAAGACCAAATAACCAGGAGGTAGAGATATGAAGAAAAAGGATGGACAAACCATAAGAGGACATAATAGAAATACCTGGCGTGCAGAGTGAAGCAGTGTGAGAGGAAGAAGGCAGTGACCCCCAAACGAACGTGACATCCAGTGAAGTGAAAGCCTCGAGAGCCAGCACCGCCGAGGCTACGCCCATATAGGCGCTACCACGGGGACCGCCCACCAACGTCACGCCGCAAAACCAAAGGAGGGGCGGGCGGCAACGTCGATCGGGTACTGAACGCCCGACCCGCCGACGTCACCGCCACATCCCCGTGATATGCGGGATGAAAACCATCCAATCAGACGTGTGAGCGTCCTTGAGGACGCGCACGTCCGATGGGGAGTGCGTGACGCTGACGTGCAGTGGTGGCAGATCAACCCCCCCAGAAGGGGGAGGGGGGAGGAGCCGACAGGCACGTCACAGCTCCCGGAAGGGGGAAATCCAAAAAAGCCGGCGGTACATTGGGCCATAGGAGCCACCACCAAACAGACAAACCATAGACATAACAAGTATCTTAATTAAATTGCAAAATAATAATAATAAATAAAATCCAAAATGAAGATGTCTAATCAAATAATAAGATCGAGCAATTAACTGAGAGGAGGCTTAAATGGAAAAATATGTATGTACAACATCACAGATTTGCCACACAAATGTGATGAGGTTAAATATCAGAGCATTGGTATCACGCATATTCCATCCCTATACATTAATATTAGAAAGTGGTTGGGACTATATATCCCGTGGGACTTTAAATGAAACCATGACCTGATGTGGTCATGCGTTTCCATCCCTGTACTAGTCTAAGAGAAAGGAGGGTGGGACTTTAAATGAATTGCGTGAATGCTCAGAAACAAAAATCGATGAACAACTGGGAAAATTTTATTCAATTCATAAAAATAACATGCACAAAATATATATCAATCATAAATGGAAAGAAATATTGGCAATAATAGCAGCAATTATACATGATTATATGAATACAAAAATTCTCCATGGTACACCAATTGGATATTATTATACAACCATATATTGAAGAGTAAAACATCCAAAGCCTCCAAAGGTTCCAAATAAAAATGAAAAATGCATGACGCTGGTAAAAAACGCGACAATGGTAGCTCTACGCGTTTCGTGGCTGTTGTGCCACTCGTCAGGAGCAAGCGCGTATCTTATCTAGGATAGAAAATATAAATTATAAAAAATTGGTCTGGTAAGTATATACATGAAACAAAGGTGGGGTGATGAAAAACCCCACACAAAGTACATGCTTACGCATTCTGGTTTGTAGGGTGGTGGCAGGAAGCCATATACCGCCCGACCATCGGAGACGCCACCCCCCGGGAGCTGAGGTGGATGGATCGACGGGGGCAGCCCAAAGGGCGCCATCCAGGGCAGGCATGGTCCCCCGAGGCAAAACCTGGAGTGAAGGGTGAAGGTTAGAAAAAGAAACTGCAAAACTGCCAAAAAATGAGGAGCGGTGGGAAAGTGAGAATGCCAGGGTGATAAAGCCCCAAAGGAAGAAGGTTGAGCCCGTGAGGGGATTGAAGGAATCTGAGTTGAGACACCTGGGAAATGCTGAGGATGGAAGGGAGAAAAGACCAAATAACCAGGAGGTAGAGATATGAAGAAAAAGGATGGACAAACCATAAGAGGACATAATAGAAATACCTGGCGTGCAGAGTGAAGCAGTGTGAGAGGAAGAAGGCAGTGACCCCCAAACGAACGTGACATCCAGTGAAGTGAAAGCCTCGAGAGCCAGCACCGCCGAGGCTATGCCCATATAGGCGCTACCACGGGGACCGCCCACCAACGTCACGCCGCAAAACCAAAGGAGGGGCGGGCGGCAACGTCGATCGGGTACTGAACGCCCGACCCGCCGACGTCACCGCCACATCCCCGTGATATGCGGGATGAAAACCATCCAATCAGACGTGTGAGCGTCCTTGAGGACGCGCACGTCCGATGGGGAGTGCGTGACGCTGACGTGCAGTGGTGGCAGATCAACCCCCCCAGAAGGGGGAGGGGGGAGGAGCCGACAGGCACGTCACAGCTCCCGGAAGGGGGAAATCCAAAAAAGCCGGCGGTACATTGGGCCATAGGAGCCACCACCAAACAGACAAACCATAGACATAACAAGTATCTTAATTAAATTGCAAAATAATAATAATAAATAAAATCCAAAATGAAGATGTCTAATCAAATAATAAGATCGAGCAATTAACTGAGAGGAGGCTTAAATGGAAAAATATGTATGTACAACATCACAGATTTGCCACACAAATGTGATGAGGTTAAATATCAGAGCATTGGTATCACGCATATTCCATCCCTATACATTAATATTAGAAAGTGGTTGGGACTATATATCCCGTGGGACTTTAAATGAAATGTGCCATGAGCCCTGGTGGCTCTCTGCCCTCCACAGCTCTTACCTCCCGATCCAGCAATGTGCCAGGGTGGCTCTCTGCCCTCCACAGCTTTCACCTCCTGATCCAACCATATCAGCCATGTGCCCCAGTGGCTTTCACCTCCTCACCTCCTAATCCAGCCATGTGTTCCAGCAGCTCTCTGCCCCCCCCCTGCACTCTGCATGACCACAGCTATAGAAGTCCTATAACAACTTATAGTTGTGATGATGCACAGTGTGTGTGTGTGTGTGTGTAGGGGGGATGTCAGAGATCAGCTGAATTGGAAGTAGTACAGTAAGAGCTCACCCACCAATCCAGCCACATGGTCAGCATTGCCATAAGCATCTAAATTACCTCCTTCAGCTCCCACTCTCCTCACTCCTCCCTGCTCCGCCCCCTGACTGTATAGGAGCCAGAATTACAGAGGAACCATGGGGTATTAATGCAAGCTGACAATACTGACTGTCAGCGAGCATTAAGAACAGACCTGGGAAAATATTAGGTGGTATACATCCACCATAAAATTGATTTGCGCTGGAACCTCTGAAGGCTTCTTGCGGAACTCCGGATGAGAAACACTGGCCTGTTTAATGCCATCCCATTAAAATTGTTCTGAATATCTTATCCAGATCAGTTATCGAGTCACCGACCCTCGCCTGAGTGATGGGAAAATGTATCCAACTTTATTCCGTATGACCCCAGACGATCTGGTCCATTATACAGCCCTTATAAATTTTTTGCAGCATATGGGGTGGAACTGGGTTGGAATATTAGCAGCATGGGACGGCAGCGGTGATGAGGAGGCCCAAGAGCTGAGTAAGATGATGAGCCAACACGAGATCTGTACAGAATATATCTTAAAAATCCAAGAAGATTTAAAAAAAGATGATTCTCTGAATGATATTCTTGATAAATCAACAGCTAAAGTTGTCATAGTGTGTGGAACTTCCACAATGCACTTTTTTACTTATATATCCTCGATTTTAAATCGGATCACATTGATTTTCCCACCTTCATGGAATAAACTAATTAGTATGATTGACAAGAACTCTGTAGAAGTCAACTGCAGCTTCATATTTGTTTGGCCACAACAAATGCCCGTAAACGTCAATATTTATCCCCATGGTTTCAACGTCTCCGCCTGCTTAAATGACCCGATAATAGAAGATCTTTGGCTTTATTTGTTTCGTTGTTTTTCCCCAAACGAAAAGAAAAATACAATTTTTTCATTAGTGTATCTTTTTTTGCCAGAATTTTGTATCGGTTTAATAGATGTGTCATCCATATTTGCTGATCAAACACCAATACCTTCCTATGCATACACGGCTGTATATGCTCTGGCATATGCTCTACATAACATGTACTACATGAAAAAAATACAGAAAACACAGAAATACAATGGATTCCAGCACAGAGTAAGTTAGATAATAAGTGTTTATATTACTCTGACCCTGTCCTATATTATATAATAATTATCAGAATGATCAGCCATCTCTCTCTGCTCTCTCTCACTGCCTGGGCAATCAGGAAAAATGCAAATGTGATGGGATATTATTGGACTTTTATTCATTTTTTTAGCTAATTGCTTTGTATACACCATGTTAAGAGACACATCAAAGAGGAACTGCAGATAGAGTGGCCAGCTCGGTCATCTTCTCCCCCAGAGGCCAGGGAGGTATGGGAGCTCCAGACATTCACAAGTACTACCTGGTATCCCACCTTCGTGCGGTGGTATCCTGGTCTAGTATGTGACCCCCGAATCGATGGATGGAGATAGAGATGGGTTCATTGTTCCCGACTCATCCCTGCTCACTGGTTTGGTCTCCTGCATTAGTTACGGACCCCAGACTCCATGACCTCTGCTTGGGCCCAATGAGGTTTTCACTTAGGATTTGGCGTTCCTGTCACGCCAAATTTTCTCTGGCATCCACATGCCCCCAACTTTCAAATGTACTATTTAATCCTTTGCTCCCTGATAGTCTCTCCCACCCCCGGATGTTTCCCTGGGCTAAGGCAGGTCTGTTTCAACTCTGTCATTTTGTGCATCCTGTTACCCGCAATTTTCGCTCCTTTGAGATCCTTCAAGCTACAAGCCAAATCCCAAACCAGTTGCTATTCTCATATCTCCAAATAACCCACTTTCTTGATCATACATCACGGGACACAGAGTATTCATTACATAGTGGGTTAGATAGGCACCATCAGTGATTGGACACTGGTTAACGCCAATTAAGGAGAATTCCTCCCCTATATAACCCCTCCCATATGGGGAGGACCTCAGTTTTTTCACCAGTGTCTAAGGTGGTTGGTCACATAAAACATGTGCTGTGAAGAAAGCTCTAATCAGGTCCCTGCGGGGGCTTTAGGGGCTATGTTGACCGTATCCATATCTCGGGACGATATTTTGACTCCCAAGATGGTATGGTACTCGGGCCTCGTCATCCGAAGAAGCGAGGTTTTGCCTGTAAGTCTCTCTTTGGAGTACTGGGCTCTGAGAAAACCAGGCTTGGTGTACTATTAAAACAGCGGCACAAAAGTTTCTCGCAGAGTCTTTTACAGGTCCAGGTAAGAGGTTTCTCTGAGTAGGAACCCAAAAAACCCTGAAGGTTGGCACAACGCTACCCGCCGTGATGGGTGAAGGCTGGAAACTGTCTGTTCTCAGCAGTTCCTGCGGCGGGGACAGGTAAGAGAAGTTAATCCCATATATTTATATTACAAATGGATTTTCTTCAATGAGTAGTTGCATGTCTTACCTGATTTCCACCACTAGAAGGAGTAAGGAGCAAACTTACGTGCCTTTCAGATACACACTCAGTGAAGCTGGTGTCCAATCGTTCCCTTCCTCCACTGCAAGTGTGCAGACGCCAGGTGGCTAATTTAAAAGCCCAGAGCGTTCAGAGCCCTGTAAACAGATGGACACAGAGTGTGGGCAGTGAGCATCCTAAAGTGGTCGGATCCAGGCTAACCTAAGACACCTACTCGGCATCAGGTTGTGCAGTATTAAGCATATATGTATATTGTGAGACTTTCAGCACAACAGTGATTGCATATGTACTAGTACCTCTGCTTTGTAGCTTGGGATTATGTCTCCTCACAAGAGGGTCTCGGGGGGAGGTAACAAAGGCACAAGAAAGCCACCGTCTGTGTCTGGGGGTCCCAAAGATGCCTGCAGATTACCATCCCCCCTGCAAGACTGGAGCCATCCTCACAGGATGAGTCAGTGCCCCTGTCAGGTTTTGCAGCCTCTCCCAATGTTACAGCCCCAGCGTATGTCACAGAGGATTCCCTTAGGGCTACATTGGAGAGTTTTGAGAGAAGAATTATGAATTTTATTTCAGCTTCCTTAAAAGATAGCAGAAAAAGTGGTAGATCCCCTCCCTCTGCTGCACTTTCTCTTTCAGATGATTCTTCTGACAATGAGGAGAGATCCCTATCCAGAGATAGGGATCAAGAGCAGTCTGAGGATTCAGAGGAAGAGGAGAGAGCTTCTTCCTCTCAGGCACTCAAGAAGCAGGTCCAGTATTATACTGAACTAGTGCGTTCCACATTTAAAATGCCCTCTGCTGAGGCCGCTACATCCTCTGTTTCTTCCCTGGGGGTCAGAAGGATCCCACAGACTGCCTTTTCCTTTCCAATTCATCCTTTAATGGATAAATTGTTGTATGAGGACTGGAGACATCCCGATAAACTGTTTACTCCTCCTAAAAGGTTTTCTATGCTTTAACCTCTGGAGGAAAGCTTCCCCAAGAAGTGGGAGGTCCCATCCGTGGATGCGGCTGTCTCTTGTGTGAATAAAAACCTGACCTGTCCCTTGGACAATGCTCAGGTGTTTAAAGATCCAACTGATAAAAAGCTGGAAACTTTATTAAAAGCCTCCTTTTCCATGGCTGTTGCTGTAGTCCAACCTACAGTCGCAACTGTGGGTTTGTGTCAATTCCTTCAAGGAACAGGTTAAGCAGATGCTTTGCCTCCTTCCCAGTGAGGAAGTGGAGAACTATGCAGACTTTCCACAGGTGCTGTGTTTTATGATTGATGCCATTCTGGATTCTGCCCAGCAAGCATCTTGTTTGTCTCTCCTGTTGGTACACATGCGCAGGTCCCTTTGGCTTAAAAGTTGGGCAGCAGAGCTTTCATGCAAAAGATATTTAGTTGGCTTCTCATTCAAAGGGGAACGCCTATTTGGGGATGACCTAGATAATTGTATCAAAAAAATTACAGGTGGTAAATCTACACTCATACCAGTTAAGAGGAGTAAATGTCCACCATTCAAACGGTCTCTTTCCCCTTCCCCTGGAACATCAGGCTCTAAGCAGTGGCGACGGCCTTCCCAATCTACTTTCAGAGGAAGGGCCCAGGGTCATACCCAAGGGCAGAAAAAGGCTTGGGGATGAAAGCCTGCCAAGCAGAGCCCCAAAACAATCCTGTGAAGGAGCGCCCCCACTCGGCCGAGTGGGGGGAAGGCTCCTACAGTTTTCAGGAGCCTGGCGGGAAGAGGTTCAAGACAAGTGGGTGGTCTCTTCAGTATCTCTAGGTTACAAAATAGAGTTCCTAGAGCTTCCACCAGCTCGTTTCCTAAGGTGAAGAGTTCCCAAAGATCCAGTAAAGTGAGAACCGCTACTACTGGCCTTAAATTGCTTACTATCCCAGGGAGTGATAGTAGAAATGAACTCAAAAGATCAAGGTTCAGGGTTCTACTCGAATCTCTTCACCGTTCCAAAGCCAAATGGAGATGTCAGACCCATCCTAGATCTAAAGGATCTGAATCAGTTTCTACACATTCCATCCTTCCGAATGCAGTCAATTTGTTCGGTGGTTTCCACCCTGCAGGGGGGAGAATTTATGATATAAAGAGGAAGACTCCTCCTTTTTCATGTGAAAGCGCACTCAACTAGGGCTGTTAGTGCTTCTTGGGCAGTGTATCACCAGGCCTCCATGGCTCAGATCTGTAAGGCTGCGACTTGGTCTTCAGTCCATACATTCACCAGATTCTATCAGGTGGATGTAAGAAGGCATGAGGATACCACCTTCGGGCGCAGTGTACTGCAGGCTGCAGTTTAGTTCCTCTAGTCCGTTTGCGGTCTATATTTTCTGATCTGTGTCTCCCTCCCCTCAAATGAGCATTGCTTTGGGACATCCCACTATGTAATGAATACTCTGTGTCCCGTGATGTATGATCAAGAAAATAGAATTTTTAAATACAGCTTACCTGTAAAATCCTTTTCTTGAGAGTACATCACGGGACACAGAGCTCCCGCCCTTCTATGGGTTTTACGTGGTTACCGATTGCTTTGCTACAAAACTGAGGTCCTCCCCGTATGGGAGGGGTTATATAGGGGAGGGATTCTCCTTAATTGGGGTTAACCAGTGTCCAATCACCGATGGTGCCTATCTAACCCACTATGTAATGAATACTCTGTGTCCCGTGATGTACTCTCAAAATAAGGATTTTACAGGTAAGCTGTATTTAAAAATCCTATTATTTAGCATCCCTTTCACCCTCACTTACTTTAACCAAACCTACACACTTTGAAGTTATATGCTCTCAGGGTCCCTACCAAACACGACTGATGTCTGATATAAACCGACTCCTGCAAGAGAATCTCCCACTCTCTTTGGAACCCCACTCATATATGAGTAAATGGTCACAACTTACACAACAACAAATCTCCCCCCTCAGTGGGCTAAAATATGGACCTCAACTTCCAAAATATCCCGATGTGTGGCGCAAAGAGAGATAGCATACAAGCTGTTATATTTTTGGTATAGGACCCCTGAGGTTCTACACCACTATGACTCTTCCCTCTCTCCTCTCTGTTGGAGATGTGGAAAACACAAAGGTGATCACTATCATATTTTTTTGGCAATGGAAATTGATAGCTCCCTTCTGGTCCATGGTTGTGTCCGTGCTCCAGAAGATTTTTGATTCCCCCATCCCGTTAGATCCGGTACATCTTCTTCTAGGCCTTCCAATCCCTGGATTGGGAAAAGCTTCGAATAAGCTGGCCTTATATGTCTTATTAGCAACAAAAAGAGCTATTCCTGCATGCTGGCTATCCACCTCCCCTCCAACTCAGGCCCAGCTTATACAAGCTATTAATGATATCCGCAGAATGGAGCATATGTCAGCCATGGTAGAGGATGCTGTTGAGAGATTCAACAAGATATGGGATCCTTGGGACGGTTCTATACACGGTACCTCTCATTAACATAACTTATGACATCCTACATCTGCTTTTAATTAACTTGATCACGTCAATCCTGCCTCGTGTTGCATTTGCATCTCGCATCTTTCTGATGACGGACATAGTCTCTCATTGTATAGTAGCGCTTGCAGTGCGATGATCAACATATACTGGTTCTTAAATGATTGTTTTGATATCATTTTCTATCATTCTCGCTTACAATTTGTGTAATATCATTGATTATATATTATTTTATTTCAAATGCTTGCTTTCCTAATTGATATTTCATAACACTGTATAATGTGTTCTTTAGAATTTTTTTTCAGAAGATTTAAATCAATCGTTTTTTATTAATGTTTTTCACATATAACAGATCAAATGACCACCCCCATCAAATCATTCTTTACAGCTATTACCTTTTGTACCACCACCCCCTCCCTTTAAAATGTAAGCTCTACGAGGCGGGCCCTCCTGTACCTTTTGTATTGAACTGTACTGTAATTGTGTTGTCCCCCTTATACATTGTAAAGCGCTGCGTAAACTGTTGGCGCTATATAAATCTCGTATAATAATAATAATAATAATAATAATAATAATAAAAATAAGTAAACAAAATCTGTCGTATAGAGCAAGGATGTAAAACAACAACATGCACTGCATCACGTTAACTGACAATTGTGCGGTCGTGCGACGCTGTACCCAAAGAAAATTGATGTCTTTTTTTTTGCAACAAATAGAGCTTTCTTTTGGTGGTATTTGATCACCTCTGCGGTTTTTATTTTTTGTGCTATAAACAAAAAAAGAGTGACAATTTTGAAAAAAATAATCTAAATTTTTAACTTTTTGCTATAATAATTAATACCCCCCCCAAAAAATGTATTTCTTCCTCAGTTTAGGCTGATATATATTCTTCTACATATTTTTGGTAAAAAAAAATCGCAATAAGCGCATATTGATTGGTTTGCACAAAAGTTATAGCGTCTACACAATAGGGAATATAGATATATGGCATTTTTATTATATATATATTTTTTAGTGGGACTGCGACATTGCGGTGGACAGATTGGACACTTTTGAGACATTTTTGGGACCATTGACATTTATACAGTGATCGGTGCTATAAAAATGCACTGATTACTGTGTAAATGTCACTGGCAGGGAAAGGGTTAACACTAGGGGGCAATCAAGGGGTTAAATGTGTTTCCTGGGAGGTGTTTCTAACCTATATGGGGATGTGACTGACTAGATGAGGAGCCAGATCGCTGCTCATAGCTAGTGAAGGAGACGATCTGTCTCTCCTCTCCTGACAGAATGGAATGTGTGTGTTTACACACACACATCCCCATTCTGACTCTCGTTTCCACGATCGCACATGGCGTGCTTTTGGTCCCCCTCCAATATAGCTGTTTAAAGGGCCGACGTACAGCTGCAGCGATTTGCAGGAGAGAGCCGACATGCCGCAGTATAATGACGGCGGCTGGTCGGCTACTGGTTAAATTATTCAGTTCAATTGTGCAAATTGGTGTACATCATAGAGAACCATAGTACGGAAATCAGAAGACAACCATTCTGATGCTCGGTTTGAACTTTGACAAGTCTTCTTCACCACATCTAGATGTGATTATATAAGAAGTGCCTCTTCTTCATAGTGAACAATTGTAAACTATATAATCGATCCTCATAGCTGAGGTCCTCCGTCACTCTTATTCATTTTGTTGCCTTCACTAAACTCTTTCTAGTTCAAGTCGTCGTTCCTGATGATTTGCGACCAAAACTAAGCCGCATCATCCAGATGATCATGAACCAGTGTTTTGTAAAAGTGTAGAATACTTGATCTACCTCTGGAAAGGATGCCCTTTTACTGCATGAGAGTAGTCTGCTGGCCTTGTTAGCTGTGGCTCTTTGTCTGTGGTCATGTTCCTGGTGTCAGTATGGTACTGACTCTTTGTCTGTGGACATGTTCCTGGTGTCAGTATGGTACTGACTCTTTGTCTGTTGACATGTTCCTGGTGTCAGGATGGTACTGACTCTTTGTCCGTGGACATGTTCCTGGTGTCGCTTTCAGCGACTAAACAGTGAGCAGTAAGGATGTGCAGTAACCTCTAACAACCAATCGGTGAGCAGTAAGGACATGCAGTAACTTCTAGCAACCAATTAGTGAGTGTGGACCAGTTCTCTATGTTTACAGTATTAACGTTCATTGACATCAGTCTATGTGCGTGTTTGTCTTTTGGGATGTTGGGGTGGACAGCAAAATTGTATGGGGGGGCAGGAAAATTTTTGCCCAGGGTCCAATCAATATTAAAGATGGCCCTGCTGGTAGGTTACAGTGCTGTAGAAAACATAGTTTTGAGGTTTTTGTTGGTCAAGAGAGGAGCGGTGGAGAAGGTGGTCAGTGATGCATTTCACAATTATTTTTATTCCTTGCCACCCAGGGGTGTCATCTTCCACATCCCATCAGCAGCGTCTGCATCAAATGTTGGATGATTATCCAAGGGCGAAAACAGAGATGGAGAGCTTCCCAGTTGACGATTCACTGGGTTACTAGTCATGAGAATAGACCACTGGCCAGAACTTGCCCAGTGTGAAATTAGGCTACTGGGCTGCCCTGCATCCAGTGTTCTTTCCAAATGGGCATTTAATGCTGCTGGATAGGGATGAGCCGAACACCCCCCTGTTCGGTTCGCACCAGAACATGCGAACAGGAAAAAAGTTTGTTTGAACACGCGAACACCGTTAAAGTCTATGGGACACGAACACGAATAATCAAAAGTGCTAATTTTAAAGGCTTATATGAAAGTTATTGTCATAAAAAGTGTTTGGGGACCTGGGTCCTGCCCCAGGGGACATGGATCAATGCAAAAAAAGTTTTAAAAACGGACGTTTTTTCAGGAGCAGTGATTTTAATAATGCTTAAAGTCAAACAATAAAAGTGTAATATCCCTTTAAATTTCGTAGCAGGGGGGTGTCTATAGTATGCCTGTAAAGTGGCGCATGTTTCCTGTGTTTAGAACAGTCTGACAGCAAAATGACATTTCGAAGGAAAAAACCCATTTAAAACTACTCGCGGCTATTGCATTGCCGGTCCGACAATACACATAGAAGTTCATTGATAAAAACGGCATGGGAATTCCCCACAGGGGAACCCCAAACCAAAATTAAAAAAAAACATGATGTGGGGGTCCCCCTAAATTCCATACCAGGCCCTTCAGGTCTGGTATGGATATTAAGGGGAACCCCGGCCAAAATTTTAAAAAAAAATGACGTGTTCGAGTTTGCCGCGAACACCCCAAATTGTTCTCTGTTCGGCGAACTTGCGAACAGCCAATGTTCGAGTCGAACATGAGTTCGACTCGAACTCGAAGCTCATCCCTACTGCTGGAGGTTTTGCTACTGAAAATAGAATGTGTCTCTCCACAGACTCCGTGGACCATCTGACATTTATCACAATGAATTAGTCCTGGATTACCAGCAGCTATGAAGCCCCTGATGCCAATGTCACTGATTAAGACCCCTTTCACACTGCCGGCGCCCGGGTGTCAGCGGTAAAGCAACGCTATTTTTAGCGCTGCTTAACCGTAGTTTTAGCGGTGCTATTTGGCCGCTAGTGGGGCAGTTTTAACCCCCGCTAGTGGCCGAAAAGGGGTTAAATCCGCCCGTAAAATGCCACTGCAGTGGCGCTTTGCCGGCAGTATAGCAGCGCTGCCCCATTGTTTTCAATGGCAGGGGCCCTTTAGGAGCAGTGAGTTCACTGCTCCTAATGCGCTCCAAAGAAGCTGCTGGCAGGACTTTTTCTGATGCCCTGCCAGCGCACTGCTCCAGTGTGAATGTAGTCGCTGTTTATGGGCACTTTGCAGACTCTATTTTTAATGCTATAGCACCTGCAAAGCACCTCAGTGTGAAAGGGGTCTAATGCCCCGTATACACGGTCGGACATCGATCGGACATTCCGACAACAAAATCCTAGGATTTTTTCCGACAGATGTTGGCTCAAACTTGTCTTGCATACACACGGTCACACAAAGTTAGAAGCTATGAGTAAGCGCTCGATTTAGAGTGCAAAACGCGTCAGATGTGTGTGTACTATCTGCCTGATTGTCCTCTATTTTTGATGTTCCAAGTTTTACAATAAAGAAGATTTTTCAACTTTATCCGGTGTGCGGCATCCAGATTTTCCTGTTCCAAACCTTGCTTCAATTTGCTTCAATTTGCATTTAGCCAGCACCTGAGACTCCCCTCCTCTGAAGGATTTACTAACATACACCTGGAATCAAGTCTACCTGAGCGGTGATTCATTTTCTCTGTCACACAAAGTTGTCGGAAAATCCGATCATTCTGAACGCGGTGGCGTAAAACACGTACGTCGGGACTATAAACGGGGCAGTAGCCAATAGCTTTCATCTCTTTATTTATTCTGAGCATGCGTGGCACTCTGTGCGTCGGATTTGTGTACACACGATCGGAAATTTCCAACAACAGATTCTGTTGTCGGAAAATTTTACAGCCTGCTCTCAAACTTTGTGTGTCGGAAAATCCGATGGAAAATGTGTGATGGAGCCTACACACAGTCGTAATTTCCGACAACAAGGTCCTATCACACATTTTTCGTCGGAAAATCCGACCGTGTGTATGGGTCATTAGTGTTTTTGGGATGTGGAATCTCAGCAGGACTTCTAGGCTGTCTAGCATTGTGGGTGTTGATTTCATATGGAAGAATTTTTTTGGTGTAGGTTTCATGGGCACAATTAACAACCAAAGACCAATTTTTCCACACCTGTTTGACAGGTGCATATAATTTCAATTTGTGACAGCAAGGCCAATTCTTGCTTTCATCAAAAGTACCTCTATAGGGTTAGGGTGTGAAGGCGCCCCCGACACCCAAAGACCGATTTTTCCACACCTGTTTGACAGGTGCATATCATTTCAATTTTTGACAGCAAGGCCAATTCTTGCTTTCACCAAGAGTACCTCTATAGCAAGGATATGCAATTAGCGGACCTTCAGCTGATGCAGAACTACAAGTCCCATGAGGCATAGCAAGACTCTGACAGCCACAAGCATTACACCAAAAGGCAGAGGCGTGATGGGACTTGTAGTTTTGCAACAGCTGGAGGTCCGCTAATTGCATATCCATGCTCTATAGGGTTACGGTGTGAAGGTGCCACCAATACCCAAAAAACAATTTTTCTGCACCTGTTACTTCTATCCAAAGTCTATGAAAGAGACACCAGAATGTATCCAAAAAATCTCTACTCTTGTTCCCAGTGCACTTTATTGTGGCTTCATCATACAGACTGGTTCCCCAAGCCATTGCTTACATAATAAAGAAAGCTTGCAGGGAAATTTTTTTTGGCTTTATAAATGCAATTATTGCTGTAGCAGCTTCTACACACAGTACAGATGTGCCACTTTACGGATTGACTAAGGGGACCCCCCAGGGAATATATTGAAAGGATTTTTTCATTTTTATTGTTATTTCTTATTTTTATACTTTCACTTTAAGCATAAATAAATCAGTGCTCATTAAAAAATTACGTTTTTTACAAACTTTTTTTTTTCATTGAGTCATGTCTCCCAGGGCAGTACCTTGAACCCCATAACCATTGTATGCCCAATTACTTGCATATAAGCCTTCAAAATTGGCACATTTGATTTTTACAGTTTGGATCCCATAGACTTCTATGGGGTTCGTTATTCAGTTCGCAACTTTTGCAATATTTGAAAGCTCTGGTGCGAACCGAACAGGGGCTTGTTTGGCCTATTCCTACTCCCCTCCTTCCAGGATGTCCCCTGGATGTCTTAGGACCAGGTTTATGAGAAAGCCACTGGTAAAGGCATGAATCTTCTCCTCAGGTTCCCAACAATTTTCTACTGGCCCATATCTTTCCCATTAAACCAAATATTATTATTTGTTCCTAAAGATCCTGGAATCAAGAATTTTCATGATCACAAATTCTTCTATACCTTGCACCCCAACAGGTGGAGGGGGCAGGAGAATTCTCTCAGTGGAAGGGTTTTCGTGAAATGGTTTGAGCAAGGATACATGAAACATGATGTGAATCTTTGTAATTAGCTGAGCTGAGTTAAAATATGGAATGGAACATCCCACAAACTTTTGACCTAGCTTTGCAGATCAAATATCTACATTCAAATTTTTAGTAGATGACCAAACTTTGTCATCCACATGAAAGGTATGAAGTGATCTGTGAGGTCTGTCAGCAGCCTCTGTAACATTCCAGAGCCTCTCTCGAAGCTTCGATCAGTTTCTCCTGAATCTCCTGCAATGTACTTAATCTGTTGGTAACCACAGGAATTGGAGTTGAGAAAAGGAGATCAGGAATAAAAACTGGATGATGCCCGGTGTTTAAGAAAAAAGGACTTTGAGCAGTGGAGCTATGTTTGGAATTGTTTAAAGCCAATTCTGCCCCTGGAAGATAGTCAGCCAAGTCATCCTGAAGATAACTAAAAATACATTGAAGGTACTGTACCACAGTTTGATTTTTAGATGTTACAGAGGGCTGTAACACTTAAAGCTGAGCAGATGCTTTTCCAGAATTTTGAAGTAAACTGTACTCCTCTGTCAGACTCCACATCATCTGGAATTCCATGAAGTTTAAAGACTTCCCGAACTATCAGTTTTGCAGTTTGTTCAGACTAGCGTACCCCCTTAAGTGGTACAAAATGAGCCATCTTAGTGAGAGAGTCGACGACCACTAGGATTGTCGTAATTTCTTTAGAGGGAGGTGGATTGACCACAAAGTTCATAGAAATGGACCCCCATGGTCTTGATGCAACAGGGAGTAGCTGGAGCAACCCCGTAGGTGAAGGTGCACAAGTCAGGCACAAGGCTACATAGCTTCTCACATCTTTCTTGTAAACAGGCCACAAAAAGGAATGTGATAAAAGTTCTTCTGTCTTAGAAACCCCAAAATGCCCAGTAAGTATAGGGTCAAAGACCAAACTAAGGGCTTCTCTCTGAACCAATTCAGGTACATAGAGACAATGTGCTTTTGCCCAAAAGCCATTCCTATAATCCAGGTTAATGTCTGGTTAATGTGTCTGCCTGTATAATCAATTGTTTTTCCTGGCTGTGCTTATTTCCTCATGATGGTTGAACCAGCCCGATGCCAAATGTTACAATGTCTTGTTATTTTTCTGTGTCCTCAGGTTAACCTGCACGCTGGAAGTATCCAGGCTGTAAGGGTAACGTTTTTCTCACCATTTCTAGATGGGTTAATGCCCCCTACAGGTCAACCGATATAAAAGGGACAGTTTACAAGCCCCTGTGAGTGGAGACTCCTGTACGGCTGCCAAAATTTAGTCTGTTACTCTGTTGGAGTGATCACCCCTTGGTGGGGGGGGGTGATAGGAGCCTAATTGGTGTTCCTGGAGAGGGTCTCAAGCCTGGGGACATTTTGGACTTGTAGCTTTTTATCATGGATTTATTACCTTTATGGATTACTGCCAATCATAGACTCTAAAGGGCTCTTATTGCCTCCTGAGGATTATTATCTTAACGGACTCTTACCTTAAAAAGGGATTGCTTTATGGACTTGCATTCTGCATAAGGTAGGCACACTCAATGAATTGTTTCAAAGGCTTCATACAGGAATTTTGCTGAAATTGCTTTTTGAAAATTGTACTGTTATCAGCAACTACCTCAGTAAAGAATTTTGTTTGTTTACTTGCTTTACCAGGTCTGAAGTCTCTTAAGTGTTGCATGCACAGCATATCAAAAGAACAAGCCTTGCAACACAACAAGGGGAGGAACATTCAATACATGGGTATAACACAAAGATTACTGTCCATGGTAGTTAATGTGTTGTTGCTAAGGACTTCAGTATTTGTGTAACATGCAAAGCAGCCAAGCAGCCAATCAGCCAGGATACTAGCAAAGGTGACGGTTACTCTGGTAGTGAAGGGGGTTAAGTGCTTGGAATCTTTACTTGCGGCTGGTTCCCCACTCTTTGGACCTGGACCTGTAGCACTAAGTGCATAGGGACCCAGCAGGAAGGAGAGAGAATAAGAGCAAGTACTTTGGTTGGAAAAGGAGAGGGAGAATTTCCTGTATCCCATGGCAACCATGGGGTGGGTCACTGAGAGAGAAGTGACATGAATTGCTGGATTGGTGGGGACTGGTACAGGTTTAGTGGTAGCTGCCTCAAAATGCTGCACACCTGGAAAGTGATGTCCTCTATACATAAGGGTGTCTGAAGTGTACAAGTGTCATTAGTGTAATGGATTTGGTACAGAGAGCAAGGAGCTAATGGTGATTGCAGATTTCTTCTAAGTCCCATGACCACAGCTCCCAGCCTGAAGTTTAAGCATTAACGAGTGCAGTTCCACTTGTCCCCACAAGAGTGCCTAAGCCCCACTCACATCCTTAGAAAGATGGTTGAGAAGTGGGTCATTCTCATACCCCTTTTTGATATTCAATAAAGACTTAGAACTTGTGGTACCTAGGAAATTCTTTTGAGACTAGATGATATATTCAAAGCTGATTTCCTGGAGAAGTCCAGACAATATCCACAATAAGGCATCAACCTTACCATTCTATGACCCAGGTCAGTAAGAGATGATAAAACCTTAACCTGGCAAAGAATAGTGACTGACATGCTTGTGTAGTAGACAATCTTTTGGCAGACATAATTGTAAAATTGTGTATCTTTATAGCTGTGAAAGGCTCTTCTTCCTTTTTCAGATGATCGTGAGACAAATTTCTAAATTGTATGACTGATTCAGCATGAATTAAACCATGTGATTTATTTCCACACAAAAGTTACAAAAATACTTACAAAAGTTCTACATTCAAATACAAAAATAAATAATGCTTCAAATAAGATCAAAAATATGAGATAAAGTTGTTTGTTTCAAAATATAAGTTCAGCAGTTGTCTGTATGCAGATTTCTTTAGATGTGAAGAGAAATTGAAGAAGGAGTTTAGCAGAAGAAGTAGTGACCATCTAGCCCTATAACTTCCTTTTTAATAAACTATGTTTCTTTGTTCAATTTCTCGCCGAACTAACCACTCCCATAATACTCCCATTATCACCTCCCATCCATTCTAAGGGTGGGGGCTAAGAGTAGAAATGTAATATGAAGAGCATGACTTTTTTTTTTTTTTTTTTAAATATTTTATTAAGTTTTCACATATACAAAAAAAAAGTTCAGTACATCAACTGTTGTAATTTAAGGATATGTGTTAGACAGAGTCAACATACATCATGAAGAGTAAGCAAAATTATGTCACACAAGTAATGTAGTTGAGGCATAAATAAGCAACTTGTAGGGTAAAAATCTTGGAGGTTATAAACAGTCCACGTCTGTGGTTACGGAAGTCTCTGACCAATCCTTTATGTGTTGGCGGGAGTCGCTAGTTAAACCAAATAGATTGTGAGACTGTTAGCATAAAACCCGCTTGTTGGGGGAGTGAGTCATAGTCAAAGTAGGAGATCAGTAATGAAAAAGAATCGTGTAATGCTTTGCCGACCGTGGTAGTTCAACCCTCAGTCCTGAGCACCCCTAATGGGATCTACCTGTGCCCAGGGAGGGTATATACAGGTGTCTTCTGGCAATGAATGTCGGTACGGTGTGCTTGTAGAGGAAGGGTTCCCATCTAACTGGGGGATTCCCTAGGATGAGATGATGCAACTTGAATACATACAATTAGGAGTTGTCTGTGTGAGAGAGGGAGACAGAAGGGAGACGGAAGGTCAGGGTTGGGAATATGCTAATTTATGCGTTTATGTGCTCAGTTGTGCATGGCCTTACATTGCCTTCAGAATCAGTGGGTGGTCGACTGGTGGGGGTAGGGGTCTGTTGTGATTCTTTAAAATGGGCCCAGCAGGCCCAAGTTTCCCTATATTTAGATGGAGTATCAGCAGATTGGTGTATGAGGTTTTCTATCTCAGCCATTCTGTCCACTCTCCGGATCCATTCAGCGATCGAGGGAGGGGACGTGCTTCTCCAATGGACTGGGATGCACAAATTTGCTGCATTGATGAGATGTAGAACCAGCGACTTCTTTTATATACGTTGAGGAATGGAGGTGTGGTGGAGTAGGAATTGAGCCGGAGTATAGTCCGGAGTAAAAGTCGTTATATGTGTGATTAGGCGGTGGATTTCAGACCAATACGGTTGGATGAGGGGGCATTCCCACCAAATGTGTAAATATTTTGTATCTGCATTCTTGGATCGATACATTGATTGAGCCTTTGTGAATGTGGTTGTGTATGTTTTTCCACTCATCAGGGGTAAGGGAGAGATTCAAATCAGTTTCCCATTGTCTGATCAAAATGTCTTTCTTAGTGTCGTTAGGTGGATAGAAAAGAGCATGAATGGTTGAGATGAGGTGTCTTTGAGGTTCAGGATTGGTGCATAGGAGTTCCAAAGGAGTGAGGTCCCTATGTATGTCTGTTTCGTGTTGGAGACTATGAAGGAAGTGACGGATCTGGAGGTATTTGTAGAAAGGAATGTGCAATTCTGGGAAATTTTCGGACATGGTTTGGTGTGACATAAGGTGTCCTTGGTGGAACAATTGTTGCACTCTGAGACGGGGTCTATGGGGGTCATTCAGTGGGTGACGTAAAGACACACCCGGCATAAGATCAGGATTGTCTTCTACGGGGGTCATTGGGCCTGGTGTAGGTCGTATCTGGAGCACTTTGCAAGCCACTCTGAAGGTCAGTAGAGTGGAGTTAATTATGGGATTTGTAGTGGCTGCTTTCGGCACTCGTTTTGGGTTTAGCCAGGGCAGAAGTCGTAGCGGAATCGAGGTGAATGCATTTTCAATATGTACCCACTCTTTGTTTTTGTCGTGTAAGTGCCAGTCCACAATGCGGGCTAAATGGCACACCCGGTAGTAGGTTTGTATGTCCGGTACTTGTAAGCCTCCCCGCAGTTTAGGGGACATCAGTCTGTGCCAGTTTAGCCTGGGCTGTTTGGCGAACCAGATGAATTTCCTACACATCTTTGTGTAGGAAGAAAAGAAGGAGGGTGGGAGGAGTATGGGGATGGATTGGAGAAGATAAAGTAACCTGGGTAGTATATTCATTTTCAGAATAGCAATCCTTCTGAACCAAGAGAACGGTCCTACTTGCCACTTCTGCAGGTCGGTCTGAATGGTTTGGAGGATTGGAAGAAAGTTTAGCCTAAATAAGTCTGCTAGTTTGGTGGGGATTTTAATGCCGAGGTAGGTTATAGCTTGAGCTTCCCAGGCAAAGGGAAAATTTTGTTTGCACTGTGCTACGGTGTCATCGGACAGTGAAATGTTGAGGGCTTTGGATTTGGAAAAGTTAATTTGTAAATCTGATAAAGATTTGAATAGTGCAAAGTCTTTAAGCAAATTCGGGATGGTAGTGATGGGTTCGGAGAGGAAGAGGAGAACGTCATCTATGCCGCTACTTTGTACTGTTTATGGTTGATGTCAATGCCTTTAATGTCTGGGTTCTCTTTGAGTCTGCGGAGTAGGGGCTCCATTGTTAGTATAAAAAACAGGGGGGACAAGGGACAACCCTGTCTAGTGGCGTTGGACACGGAGAAGGCCTCCGACAGGCCGCCATTCACCCTTACCCTGGCGTAGGGGGAAGAGTAGAGGGCCATAATCAATTTGATCATCTGTGGGGGAAGACCTATAAAGCATAGGGTGGCTTCCATGAAGTCCCAAGCCACCCTGTCAAAGGCCATGAAGAGCATGACTTATTGAAGACAGAGCAAAAAACAAAAGTGAGTTTGAAAGACAGCTTGGCTCAGAGTACTTATATAAACACCCAGTTTCTCAAACAAGAACAGTAACATATGAATTCTTCATGAAAATATAAATTTAGAACATCAATCAAAAATGATTTGACAGCTTCTTGAAATTGAGAACTCAGTTCAAATGTCAACATCTGTAAGTTATTAATTCAAAAGACCTCACATGTACACAATATTACAGGGGATCTCATAACCTCAGGTATACTTATATGACCAAATTGAAATTTAGATATAAAGAATATAACATTCCCCTCTGAAATATGAATAATAATCATATTTCTTCTACAAAATCAAACACACTTCATTCATATTACAAATACTCTGTCTTTGATCTAATAATTCCAAATGTTTTGTCATTTATAACTGAGTTTGCAATTCCAGAAAAAATCTTCTTTTAAGCATATTTTGCAACAAATTATCACCTCTCCTGATTTCATTTCAAATTTGATAATATCATTTTTTCATTCTAAACATTAAACATAACTGAAATATAATGAATAACATAATAATAATAAAAATAATAACTATAGGATGTGATAAAATATTTCCTGCTGCTGAAGTAATTGAAGTTTTTCCCTAAATTGATATACTATTACTGATTTTTTTCCACCAATTTTTACCTGAGAACTCTGGCCATTGATTAACTATTTCTTGCAAATTTCCTTGTTCATGTTTAAACAATATTTCTGCATTCTGAAGTTACTTAGCTAAAGCTATTAATAAACCGTTATCCTTTTGAATTACATTTGCCCATTCTTCCCAAGGACATTCATCTATCTGAGATATATTGTATTGTAAGGGAAAAGCACTTACAGTGGGGACAGAAAGTATTCAGACCCCCTTACATTTTTCACTCTTTGTTATATTGCAGCCATTTAAGTTAATTTTTTCCTCATTAATGTACACACGGCACCCCATATTGACAGAAGAACACAGAATTGTTGACATTTTTGCAGATTTATTAAAAAAGAAAAACTGAAATATCACATAGTCCTCAGTATTCAGACCCTTTGCTGTGACACTCATATACAGTGGGGACGGAAAGTATTCAGACCCCCTCAAATTTTTCACTCTTTGTTATATTGCAGCCATTTGCTAAAATCATTTAAGTTCATTTTTTTCCCTCATTAATGTACACACAGCACCCCATATTGACAGAAAAACACAGAATTGTTGACATTTTTGCAGATTTATTAAAAAGAAAAAACTGAAATATCACATGGTCCTAAGTATTCAGACCCTTTGCTCAGTATTTAGTAGAAGCCACTTTTGATCTAATACAGCTATGAGTCTTTTTGGGAAAGATGCAACAAGTTTTTCACACCTGGATTTGGGGATCCTCTGCCATTCCCCCTTGCAGATCCTCTCCAGTTCTGTCAGGTTGGATGGTAAACGTTGGTGGAGGGACATTTTTAGGTCTCTCCAGAGATGCTCAATTGGGTTTAAGTCAGGGCTCTGGCTGGGCCATTCAAGAACAGTCACAGAGTTGTTGTGAAGCCACTCCTTCGTTATTTTAGCTATGTGCTTAGGGTCATTATCTTGTTGGAAGGTAAACCTTCTGCCCAGTCTGAGGTCCTGAGCACTCTAGAGAAGGTTTTTGTCCAGGATATCCCTGTACTTGGCCGCATTCATCTTTACCTCAATTGCAAACAGTCGTCCTGTCCCTGCAGCTGAAAAACACCCTTACAGCATGATGCTGCCACCACCATGCTTCACTGTTGGGACTGTATTGGACAGGTGATGAGCAGTGCCTGGTTTTCTCCACACAAACCGCTTAGAATTAAGGCCAAAAAGTTCTATCTTGGTCTCATCAGAGAAGAGAATCTTATTTCTCACCATCTTGGAGTCCTTCCAGTGTTTTTTAGCAAACTTCAGGCGTGCTTTTATGTGTCTTGCACTGAGGAGAGGCTTCCGTCGGGCCACTCTGCCTTAAAGCCTCGACTGGTGGAGGGCTGCAGTGATGGTTGACTTTCTACAACTTTCTCCCATCTCCCGACTGCATCTCTGAAGCTCAGCCACAGTGATCTTTGGGTTCTTCTTTACCTCTCTCACCAAGGCTCTTCTCCCCCGACAGCCCAGTTTGGCCAGACGGCCAGCTCTATGAAGGGTTCTGGTCATCCCAAATGTCTTCCATTTAAGGATTATGGAGGCCACTGTGCTCTTTGGAACCTTAAGTGCAGCAGAATATTTTTTGTAACCTTAGCCAGATCTGTGCCTTGCCACAATTCTGTCTCTGAGCTCTTCAGGCAGTTCCTTTGACTTCATGATTCTCATGTGCTCTGACATGCACTGTGAGCTGTAAGGTCTTATATAGACAGGTGTGTGGCTTTCCTAATCAAGTCCAATCAGTATAATCAAACACAGCTGGACTCAAATGAAGGTGTAGAACCATCTCAAGGATGATCAGAAGAAATGGACCAGCTCTCCGCCAGTCGGGACTTTATGGCAGAATGGCCCGACAGAAGCCTCTCCTCAGTTCAAGACACATGAAAGCCCGCACGGAGTTTGCTAAAAAAACACCTGAAGGACTCCAAGATGGTGAGAAATAAGATTCTCTGGTCTGATGAGACCAAGATAGAACTTTTTGGCCTTAATTCTAAACGGTATGTGTGGAGAAAACCAGGCACTGCTGTGGGGGTGTTTTTCAGCTGCAGGGACAGGACGACTTGTTGCAATCGAGGGAAAGATGAAGGCGGCCAAGTACAGGGATATCCTGGACGAAAACCTTCTCCAGAGTGCTCAGGATCTCAGACTCGGCCGATGGTTTACCTTCCAACAAGACAATGACCCCAAGCACACAGCTAAAATAACGAAGGAGTGGCTTCACAACAACTCTGTAACTGTTCTTGAATGGCCCAGCCAGAGCCCTGACTTAAACCCAATTGAGCATCTCTGGAGAGACCTAAAAATGGCCGTCCACCAACGTTTACCATCCAACCTGACAGAACTGGAGAGGATCCGCAAGGGGAAATGGCAGAGGATCCCCAAATCCAGGTGTGAAAAACTTGTTGCATCTTTCCCAAAAAGACTCATGGCTGTATTAGATCAAAAGGGGCTTCTACTAAATACTGAGCAAAGGGTTTGAATACTTAGGACCATGTGATATTTCAGTTTTTCTTTTTTCATAAATCTGCAAAAATTTCAACAATTCTGTGTTTTTCTGTCAATATGGGGTGCTGTGTGTACATTAATGAGGAAAAAAAATGAACTTAAATGATTTTAGCAAATGGCTGCAATATAACAAAGAGTGAACAATTTAAGGGGAGTCTGAATACTTTCTGTCCCCTCTGTATATTTTTCATAAGCATATTTGTTAAATTTGTTTTCAACCCATTAACACTTATTGCTACAATGTCTCCTTCTATACAATACAAGCCTTGATTTAGGTTTTCTGTATTTGTACAAGAGGAGAAGAAAGTTTTAACCCTTTCTGTGTCTGTCATGATCTGGAAACAAACTCTTCTTTAATTAATTCTGAAGTAGTTTCAACTTTTTCTATTCTTGCTGAACATAATGTATGATTATGGTATCAAGAATGAAATATGCTTTTGTCTTGATTAGGTACACAAATAACTTTAGACTGGAATTTTAAACATGATGACAGATCTACCGTATTTATTGGCGTATAACACGCACTTTTTTCCCCTTAAAATCAGGGGAAAATCGTGGGTGCGTGTTATACGCCGATCCCCACTATTTTGTGATCTGTCGGAGCGATCGCCGCGATTGCCGCCGACATTCACATAGCGTGTATTTTTAAATATGGTGCCGTGGAGTTCGGAGGGACTCAGCGGTGCTCGTTCAGCTGAAGGAGCGCCGCCGAGGACACAGTGACTGGGCGGAGCCGAGATACACATAGCCGAGGGTTCTCGGCTCTTCTTGGCGCCGTTCACAGTCACGCCCAGTCCCGCCATTTGACCTGTGTTATGTCCATCATAGGGACTGGGCGTGACTGTGAACGGTGCCGAGAACCCTCGGCTATGTGTATCTCGGCTCTACCCAGTCACTGTGTCCTCGGCGGCGCTCATTCAGCTGAACGAGCGCCGCCGAGTCCCTATGAAACCCGCGGCGCCATATTTAAAAATACAAACGAAACTTTTGTATGTCGGCGACAAGGCTGCACTGACCACTGGGGCAAGGCTGCACTGGGGCAAGGCTGCACTGGGGCAAAGCTGCACTGGGGCAAGGCTGCACTGGGGCAAAGCTGCACTGGGGCAAAGCTGCACTGACAAGGTTGCACTGACAAGACTGCACTGACAATTCTGCACTGGGGCAAAGCTGCACTGACAAGGCTGAACTGGGGCAAAGCTGCACTGACAAGGCTGCACTGGACACTGGGGCAAAGCTGCACTGACAAGGCTGCACTGGACACTGGGGCAAAGCTGCACTGACAAGGCTGCACTGGGCACTGGGGCAAGGCTGCAGATGGACACGATAATGCTGCATTGATGGGCATTTAAATGTAAGTTTTTTTCCTTAAACTTCCCTCCTAAAAGTTTTTTTCCTTAAAATTCCCTCCTAAAGTTGGGGTGCGTGTTATACGCCGGCGCGTGTTATACGCCGATAAATACGGTAATTGTTCTAATTCAAAATTGTCATTGTTAAATGCAAAATCTGTATACTGTAATTTATAATATAATAATTGTGCATTGCTGACCGGTAATCCCAAGACAGTAATTGGAACCAATATTTGTTCTTTCCCTGCTGTTGGAATCATAGAAGAACTATAACATACATCCTGATTGCATCCTATCCATTTGTTTACCCATAAATCTGTATGATTTATTGCATATACATATTCTCTGGGTAAATTCTGTAAAAAATGCCAAGAGGAGTTTTTCTACTCTGAAATGCTTGCGTACTTATTTTAAAATTAGTGGAATATTCAGTCTGGATCTCTAAGCATGCTCTGGCTATATGAGAATGTTATTCACTTGTCATTAAATTAAGAGTAATATTTTGAAGATGTAATATAGATGGACCCATTACATTAGCTGTTTTAATAACCATATCTTCTAATATCTGATTTAAATGTCTTTGTACCTTAACACCTTTACTTCCTACTAAGCCAACTGTTTCAAGATCAGACTTTAAAATGTGATCTTTCCATAATATTTGTTATACTTCCAATAGTACCAACTCCTAAAATACCTTCAACAATACCACGCTTATTTCTGTTATGATTCCTACTATTAATTCCAAACCATCTTTCAATACCCAATTCCATATTAACCAAATGTCTTTGACATTGTGGAAACCTCGTAGAAATGTTTCATTCTGAAATATTAAAGTTCCACAATATAATGACAAATGTTTCCTCTCTCAAAAGAGCTCTGGATTGGAAATTGTTAATCTGGAAATAATTAGCAGGAACACTTTTCTTATCCACACATGGTGTTTTCCTCGGAGACATTACAACAACACTTGCATTAGCACATTTCAACAGATAATTTTCTATTGATATGAAACACTCATATATACCAGTATCGTTTAAAGATACACCTATTTGATGATAAATAAATGTATCATTAATCCAATTCACACTACCAAAAATTCCTTTATGAATTATATTAGTAGTACTGTGAAAAAAAACTAGCCAAAAATTCACCATTCCTTTTCCAAGTTAACAATGAACATTGAGGTAAATATATTTGTGTACTACATACCGAATGCAAACTATCTTTGTCTTCAATTATTTTTAAAGACTGTAGAGACACTTTAATTTCTGGAACAATCATATCTTCCACAGTAATACTAATTTTAACCCTTATTTGAGCAAATTTTTACTTTAAAATCCCATATTTTTACAATGTCCCCTTTTTCATCTCCTATTATATTTAAATGTTCTGCATCTAATATTTTTACAAAACTTTGTAATAGATAATAAAATTGCTCTAATGTAAACTGAAAGGTAACAAGGAGAGTCCGCCTAAACCTGCATTACCACCTCCGTGCTAGTTGAAATAGAGAGCACAAAATAGAGCTGCCACTTAAATATCAAATCATATATAAACAGAATCCACCCTCCAATGGGGCAGATGGATAGCGGCGCTAACTATAACAATGATGAGAAAAAAAAAACAATTTGCTTGAAACCCCACCATTCTTAGTACCTTGGGGTGAGTTAGAGATATGCTGAATCTCAAAGGTGATGAATCATAACTTAGCACTCACTCTTATAACACATAAAGTATTAGTGATCTAAATGAATAGAACACTCCCATGTGTACAACAAAATAAATGCCCCCCAATATTCCAACTAATATGTGATGAATATATATTACCATACACCACGTGAAAAAATACAAATAGTTCCTACAATATATAATCACTTGAAAAATATATATAAAAATCTAAAAATAAAATTGTATATGAAAACTAAAACTAAAACTAAAATAATAAATAAATGAAGTCCAAAGTGAAATAAAAAAAAAACAAAAATAGTCCACAAAAACAGTGATGATAATGTGTGACAAGAAAACACCACTCCAAGAAGAAAGTGCAGGTGTCCTCAAAATCGTTCTGTTGTGATCCGCAAATTTCACCACACCTCAGTGATGTGATTTCACTCCCTTCTGAAATTCAAACTCACCAGCTATTAAGGCCTCCCACTCTCGTGTTTGGCCGAACAGAGCCTCAACCCACTATCATGGGGGTTAGCATGCGTTCCAGATCTCCACTGCTACACACTGGCTTTCCTCCTCATAATCGTGAATTCATATATGAGATAAAAGAAATGCTCCAACAGTGTAGTATCGTTAAAAAGATCAATTTATTCACACTAAAACTGCGTCAAATGAACTCACATTCAAATAAAAACTGGTAGGCAAAACACACTTCACAGTAGTATGGAAAACAGCACGGCACAAACCACAACACACGGCCATGGCGGACCCAGGGAGTGTGGAAGCTGGAGTGCGTCTCACCCACCTGCAGCGACCCGTCCCTCGGCCGATCCCCACTCCGTCACCCATCACTCCTTCCTTTAATCTAAGTGTTAGATTGCCAGACAGCTACGCCCCGACATGTTTCGTGACCAGCACTTATTCATGGGTTTAGTGCTGGTCACGAAACATTGCACCATTACGCCTTCACATCCAAGATGTCAAATGGACCTGCCCAATTACTTTGCCATGGTCCACTTTTCCTTAAAATTTTTACCATAAGTTGTCCTCCTTTCTCAAACTTAGAAATATGTGGAACATTTTTTGCATACAAGTAGCTGCATGTGGCAAAATATTGTTCAGATTGTCCTGTAATATCTGTAACCATTTTCCTTTCTTTGCGGTGTAGACAAAAATGGTTCATTGAGAAACATAAGCGACATTTTCCTTCCTGTCATTGATTCACTTCTGTCCCCCTCATCACTGTCCACCATCAGTGGCATCTCCAGCTTTCATATTTAGGGGGGCACATGGGGGGACAGGGACAAAAGTAGAGGGGTGTCTTGTTGATTAGTGCCTCCCGTCAAATAATGCATCCACTAAGTCACACCAGCTGATTCCCCTATCAGCTGGCATGATGTAAGACTGCACATGCGCAGTTCGTCGGATGCATTTTCCGACGGGAGTCACAGAAAACAATGGAGAGGCACAGTGTAGGAGAGGCTAGAGGAGATATTTTGAGCACCGATTCCCAGGGACCCTCTCAGTGAAAACCCACCAAACTTGGCACATTTTTAGGGAACACTCATGGCTACATGTGATAGAAATTTCGGGTCCAGGGTGCTGAACGGCAGCCAGTACCGACTCCCGAAAGTGAGCCCCTTGCTTCATTTTTCCGCTGGCAGGAAGAGAAAAGTGTAGGTGTAGGAGAGGCTTGGGAGATATTTTGAGCTCCTGTATCCGGGGACCCACTCCATGAAAACCCCCCAAACTTGGCACACTTATAGGGAAGACCCATGGCCATAGGTGAAAAAAATTTCGGATCCAGGGAATCAAAGAGCAGCCAGTACCAACTCCCCAAAGTGGGCCACTTGTTTCATTTTTCTGCCTGGGGGAAAAAACGGGCGAATTTGAGCTCCGGTTTCTGGGGACCCACCAGGTCAAATCCCACCAAATTTGATACACTTGTAGGGGAGAGCCCTGACTATATGTGCAAGAAATTTCGGGTCCAGAGAACTGAAGGAAGGCCAGTACCGACTCCCCAAATAGGCCCCTCACTTAACATGGGAGTCTATGGGGAAACCAGGCAAAATTGTGACGGATTTCACTTATCGCTCAACCATTCGACGACCAAATGGCCTAGCGACACCAAACTTGCACCCCTTTTTCCCAGATATCACAGCTACACCTCATAAAAATGTGGTGGTTCGGGGACCTTTTACCAGGGATTTACCGGGGCCACAATGTTGACCGTCTTCACGGTACCGGTGCTCCCTGACCATGGGTTACAAAATTACAAAGCTCGGGGGTGATGTAGAGACACTCTATGGGTACCCCCACACCGAACCAGGGGCCGGTACCCCAACCGGAACCCTCCGGTTACCGGAAAATGGCACTTTGAAATGGTGTAGCTCGGACCCGGTTCACCGGGGAAGGCTCCGGTAGGTCTCATTTGAATATTTCAGGCCTTTTCTACAAAATGGCATCCACTTTTGAGGACCAGTGGACCCCTCACAAAACACAGGCAAAGACGTGCGTGGCGCTCTCCAGTTCTATGGGTCTTAAAAATGCACAGACACCGGGAGGCTGTGGGGATGCTCTTCAGGTACTCACTGGCCAAGTTTGGGGTCCAGGGAACGTTTGGCGGGCCGGTGGCACCCCAAAAGGTCAACCGGTAGAAACCGCACGTTTAACATTGTAGTCTATGGGAAACTCAGTCAACTTAGGGGGCTGATATTTCCTCGGCTGTTGGGGTTAGGAACACCAAACTTGGCACACTTGTAGGGGAGACGATGCACTACATGTGGTCCACATTGGGGTTCCTAGACCCTACGGTTGGCCCGTAACCATCTCCCAAAGACGGCACCCCTAGGGCGGTAAAACCGGTTCTGCTACTCAGAAAATTCAGACTTAGGTTCTGGCGTCTACCGGTCGGATGACTTTGAGGGCTCATATCTCCGGAACCCCAAATTTGGTGTGCCGGCTCATGGGATATAGATCTACAACATATCCAAAAATTGAACTCCTAGCTCAAACGGTTCAGAAGATGACTTTCCTGGAGCCTAAAAAATGCTTGAGTTTGAAAGTTAGGTCGACACAAAGCATGCATGGTGGATTTCAGAAAAGTCATTTTGGGCACCTTTCATTCCAGAGACCTCAAATTTGGCCTGCAGCTAGGGGGCCTCTATGAACCCCCAACTACCAAGTTTGAAGTTCCTGTGACCTACGGTTCCGGAGATATAGACCGATAAATCGAAAAGTTCAGACCGGCCATGGGGCACCAAGGGACCGGTTCCGATCTCGCTGCCCCCTCGGCCTTGGTGGGCACCATGGGTCTGTCCCCTTTGGAAGACCATATCTCCCCCATACTTTGAGCTAGAGACCCCAATTTTGGCAGGTTGGTACCGGTAGATTTTAGACACAAGATCCGGGTAGACCGACCCTCCTGCGAGCAACCATGTGGAAGTTTCTCTCCGATTGAGCCCATCCCAGGAAAGAGGGGACTCGTAGTATGCATTTTTCAACGGGAGGCAATAATCAACACTACACCTGTGTAACATCGATTATTGCCTCCTGTCAAAAAATGCCTCCTACGTACTGCGCATGCGCAGTACGTCACATCACTCCAGCTGATTTCCCGATCAGCTGGCGTGACGTATCGACTGCACATGCACAGTTCGTCATATGCATTTTCCGACGGGAGGCAAGCCACGGGGAGCGTGTGGAGGGAGAGAATCTTAAAGAGGGAGTCCCGCGAAAATTTTTTTAAAAGTCAGCAGCTACAAATACTGCAGCTGCTGACTTAAAATAAGGACACTCACCTGTCCCAGGGTCCAGCGATGTCGGCACCCGAGACTGAATCGACCCTCGGTCCTCGGGTGCTGCCACCGCCATTCTCTGTAAATGAATCAGGAAGTGAAGCGTTGCGGCTTCACTTCCTGGTTCCCTACTGCGCATGCGCCAGTCGCGCTGCGCTTCCTTACTGGTCCCCGCTGTCTCTGGGACCTGTGTGTGTCCCAGCAGACAGCACGGGGGGTAGGGACGGGAGGGGGCGTAGACTCCCGTGGAGTCTACGTCGGAAGTAGGTGCAAATACCTGTCTTAGACAGGTATCTGCACCCCCCTCCTCCCTGAATGGTGCCAAATGTGTCACCGGAGGGGTCGGGTTCCGAAAAGCGGAGGTTCAATTTTTGTGTGAACCTCCGCTTTAAATGTAAGATTCTGCCTCGCTCTCTGTGGCGTGACGGATCCACTGGGCATGCGCAGTTCGTCGTATGCATTTTTCGACGAGAGGCAAGCCACGGGAGCGCGCGGAAAGAGAACGCTCACGTAAGAGAGAACTCCACAGGGAACACTGACGTAAGGAAGAACTCTGCAAGGAACACTGAGATAAGGAAGAACTCCGCTGGCTTAATAACGTCAGCGGCAACACCGCATCCAGCCCCGCCCCCAACACACCCCTAGGCTGCTCTGGAGAAAGGGGGCAAGCGCCATGCATAAGCAGTGTATTTGTCAGGGAAGCTTGGATTGACACAGCGGTGCCAGCGGGAGGGCCAAGGTCTGTGCTTCCAGAGGGGGGCGGGGCCCTGAATAGCTATGTATGTGTAAGTGACCTACACTGCAGTTTAAGAAAGCCCATCAGAGATCCCGTTCCCAAGAGCTTGCAATCTAAAATGACATACAGTTTATCTCTGTTTACTCTTTGTTCTTTTGACAAGTGTGCTTTAGATAGAGCATGTCAAGCCGTAGCTGTGCTCCCTGGGGATATGCTGATCACCCATCCGTGCTGCTGCTGGAGGGAGCCCAGGTGACCATAAATGAGAGCCCTACAGAGTCACCAAGTGGTATATCCCCCACACCATCCCGTACCCTACTCCATCTCCCCTGAGGACTTAGGACCCTCTAGGCCATTCACCTGGGGACTGGGACCCTCTAGGCCACTCACCTGTGGACAGGGACACCCATTTTCCCTGGGGACTGAGACCCCCTTCTCCCATGGGGACTGGGACACCTTCTCACCTTCTCATCTGGGGACTGGGACCCCTTCTCACCCGGGGACTGGGATCCTATCTCACCTGGGGACAGGGAACCCACCTCCACTAAGAACAGGAACCTGATCACCCTGTGTGTGCCAAACTCACCTCTCTGCCCCTGTGTGTGCCAACCTCACCGTCCTGCTCGATCACTCTGTGGAAGGTGGTCTCTGGTCAGCAGAGTCCCGCCCCCCCCCCCACATCAGAGTTACCGGCATTTCCCTTTACATCAGAGTCTGCAGGATTCCCCCTTGCAGTGCACATGCACTCAGATGTAAAGAAAAATGATGCAGAGCATGATCTAAAGAGGAACTCTGATGTAAGGGGTTCCTAACTACATCAGAGTCTGCAGCAATACCCTTTACAGCAGTGTTCCATTTTACATAAGGGTTCACAAAGTTCCCCCTTGCACTGTAAGATTAAAAGGGATGGAGGCCCAGAGACATGTCCAGGGTACACAGAGGAGGCCTCCGTCCCTTCTAATCTAACTCATGTGTCTTCTGTGTACCCTGGAAATGTCTCTGGTCATCCATCCCTTCTAATCTATCTCATGTACTCTCTGTGTACCATGGACATGTCTCTGGGCCTGCATCCCTTCTAATCTATCTCATGTATCCTCTGTGTACCCTGGACATGTCTCTGGACCTCCATTCCTTATAATCTATCTCATGTATCCTCTGTGTACCCTGGACATGTCTCTGGGCCTCCATCCCTTATAATCTATCTCATGTATCCTCTGTGTACCCTGGACATGTCTCTGGGCCTTCATCCCTTCTAATCTATTTCATGTATCCTCCGTGTACCCTGGACATGTCTCTGGGCCTCCATCCCTTATAATCTATCTCATGTATCCTCTGTGTACCCTGGACATGTCTCTGGGCCTTCATCCCTTCTAATCTATCTCATGTATCCTCCATGTACCCTGGGCATGTCTCTGGGCGTCCATCCCTTATAATCTATCTCATGTATCCTCTGTGTACCTTGGACATGTCTCTGGGCCTCCATCCCTTATAATCTATCTCATGTATCCTCTGTGTACCCTGGACATGTCTCTGGGCCTTCATCCCTTCTAATCTATCTCATGTATCCTCTGTGTACCCTGGACATGTCTCTGGGCCTTCATCCCTTCTAATCTATCTCATGTATCCTCTGTGTACCCTGGACATGTCTCTGGGCCTTCATCCCTTCTAATCTATCTCATGTATCCTCCGTGTACCTTGGACATGTCTCTGGGCCTTCATCCCTTCTAATCTATCTCATGTATACTCCGTGTACCTTGGACATGTCTCTGGGCCTTCATCCCTTCTAATCCATCTTACGTATCCTTCGTGTATCCCGGACATGTCTCTGGGCCTTCATCCCTTATAATCTATCTCATGTATCCTCCGTGTACCCTGGACATGTCTCTGGGCCTTCATCCCTTCTAATCTATCTCATGTATCCTCCGTGTACCCTGGACATGTCTCTGGGCCTCCATCCCTTCTAATCTATCTCATGTATCCTCCGTGTACCTTGGACATGTCTCTGGGCCTTCATCCCTTCTAATCTATCTCATGTATCCTCTGTGTACCCTGGACATGTCTCTGGGCCTTCATCCCTTCTAATCTATCTCATGTATCCTCCGTGTACCCTGGACATGTCTCTGGGCCTCCATCCCTTCCAATCATTCTCATGTATCCTCCGTGTACCTTGGACATGTCTCTGGGCCTTCATCCCTTCTAATCTATCTCATGTATCCTCTGTGTACCCTGGACATGTCTCTGGGCCTTCATCCCTTCTAATCAATCTCATGTATCCTCCGTGTACCCTGGACATGTCTCTGGGCCTCCATCCCTTCTAATCTATCTCATGTATCCTCCGTGTACCTTGGACATGTCTCTGGGCCTTCATCCCTTCTAATCTATCTCATGTATCCTCTGTGTACCCTGGACATGTCTCTGGGCCTTCATCCCTTCTAATCTATCTCATGTATCCTCCGTGTACCTTGGACATGTCTCTGGGCCTTCATCCCTTCTAATCTATCTTATGTATCCTCCGTGTACCCCGGACATGTCTCTGGGCCTTCATCCCTTCTAATCTATCTCATGTATCCTCCGTGTACCTTGGACATGTCTCTGGGCCTTCATCCCTTCTAATCTATCTTATATATCCTCCGTGTACCCTGGACATGTCTCTGGGCCTTCATCCCTTCTAATCTATCTCATGTATCCTCTGTGTACCCTGGACATGTCTCTGGGCCTTCATCCCTTCTAATCTATCTCATGTATCCTCTGTGTACCCTGGACATGTCTCTGGGCCTTCATCCCTTCTAATCTATCTCATGTATTCTCTGTGTACCCTGGACATGTCTCTGGGCCTTCATCCCTTCTAATCTATCTCATGTATCCTCTGTGTACCCTGGACATGTCTCTGGGCCTCCATCCCTTCTAATCTATCTTATGTATTCTCCGTGTACCTTGGACATGTCTCTGGGCCTTCATCCCTTCTAATCTATCTCATGTACACTCCGTGTACCTTGGACATGTCTCTGGGCCTTCATCCCTTCTAATCCATCTTACGTATCCTCCGTGTATCCCGGACATGTCTCTGGGCCTTCATCCCTTATAATCTATCTCATGTATCCTCCGTGTACCCTGGACATGTCTCTGGGCCTTCATCCCTTCTAATCTATCTCATGTATCCTCCGTGTACCCTGGACATGTCTCTGGGCCTCCATCCCTTCTAATCTATCTCATGTATCCTCCGTGTACCTTGGACATGTCTCTGGGCCTTCATCCCTTCTAATCTATCTCGTGTATCCTCTGTGTACCCTGGACATGTCTCTGGGCCTTCATCCCTTCTAATCTATCTCATGTATCCTCCGTGTACCCTGGACATGTCTCTGGGCCTCCATCCCTTCTAATCTATCTCATGTATCCTCCGTGTACCTTGGACATGTCTCTGGGCCTTCATCCCTTCTAATCTATCTCATGTATCCTCTGTGTACCCTGGACATGTCTCTGGGCCTTCATCCCTTCTAATCTATCTCATGTATCCTCTGTGTACCCTGGACATGTATCTGGGCCTTCATCCCTTCTAATCTATCTCATGTATCCTCCGTGTACCCTGGACATGTCTCTGGGCCTCTATCCCTTCTAATCTATCTCATGTATCCTCCGTGTACCTTGGACATGTCTCTGGGCCTTCATCCCTTCTAATCTATCTCATGTATCCTCTGTGTACCCTGGACATGTCTCTGGGCCTTCATCCCTTCTAATCTATCTCATGTATCCTCCGTGTACCTTGGACATGTCTCTGGGCCTTCATCCCTTCTAATCTATCTCATGTATCCTCCGTGTACCTTGGACATGTCTCTGGGCCTTCATCCCTTCTAATCTATCTTATGTATCCTCCGTGTACCCCGGACATGTCTCTGGGCCTTCATCCCTTCTAATCTATCTCATGTATCCTCCGTGTACCTTGGACATGTCTCTGGGCCTTCATCCCTTCTAATCTATCTTATATATCCTCCGTGTACCCTGGACATGTCTCTGGGCCTCCATCCCTTCTAATCTATCTCATGTATACTCCGTGTACCTTGGACATGTCTCTGGGCCTTCATCCCTTCTAATCTATCTTATGTATCCTCCATGTACCCCGGACATGTCTCTGGGCCTTCATCCCTTATAATCTATCTCATGTATCCTCCGTGTACCCTGGACATGTCTCTGGGCCTTCATCCCTTCTAATCTATCTCATGTATCCTCCGTGTACCCTGGACATGTCTCTGGGCCTTCATCCCTTCTAATCTATCTCATGTATCCTCCGTGTACCTTGGACATGTCTCTGGGCCTTCATCCCTTCTAATCTATCTCATGTATCCTCCGTGTACCCTGGACATGTCTCTGGGCCTTCATCCCTTGTAATCTATCTCATCTATCCTCCGTGTACCCTGGACATGTCTCTGGGCCTTCATCCCTTCTAATCTATCTCATGTATCCTCCGTGTACCCTGGACATGTCTCTGGGCCTTCATCCCTTCTAATCAATCTCATGTATCCTCCGTGTACCCTGGACATGTCTCTGGGCCTTCATCCCTTCTAATCTATCTCATGTATCCTCCGTGTACCCTGGACATGTCTCTGGGCCTCCATCCCTTCTAATCTATCTCATGTATCCTCCGTGTACCTTGGACATGTCTCTGGGCCTTCATCCCTTCTAATCTATCTCATGTATCCTCTATGTACCCTGGACATGTCTCTGGGCCTTCATCCCTTCTAATCTATCTCATGTATCCTCTGTGTACCCTGGACATGTCTCTGGGCCTTCATCCCTTCTAATCTATCTCATGTATCCTCCGTGTACCCTGGACATGTCTCTGGGCCTCCATCCCTTCTAATCTATCTCATGTATCCTCCGTGTACCTTGGACATGTCTCTGGGCCTTCATCCCTTCTAATCTATCTTATGTATCCTCCGTGTACCCTGGACATGTCTCTGGGCCTTCATCCCTTCTAATCTATCTCATGTATCCTCCGTGTACCCTGGACATGTCTCTGGGCCTTCATCTCTTCTAATCTATCTCATGTATCCTCCGTGTACCCTGGACATGTCTCTGGGCCTTCATCCCTTCTAATCTATCTCATGTATCCTCCGTGTACCTTGGACATGTCTCTGGGCCTTCATCCCTTCTAATCTATCTTATATATCCTCCGTGTACCCTGGACATGTCTCTGGGCCTCCATCCCTTCTAATCTATCTCATGTATACTCCGTGTACCTTGGACATGTCTCTGGGCCTTCATCCCTTCTAATCTATCTTATGTATCCTCCATGTACCCCGGACATGTCTCTGGGCCTTCATCCCTTATAATCTATCTCATGTATCCTCCGTGTACCCTGGACATGTCTCTGGGCCTTCATCCCTTCTAATCTATCTCATGTATCCTCCGTGTACCCTGGACATGTCTCTGGGCCTTCATCCCTTCTAATCTATCTCATGTATCCTCCGTGTACCTTGGACATGTCTCTGGGCCTTCATCCCTTCTAATCTATCTCATGTATCCTCCGTGTACCCTGGACATGTCTCTGGGCCTTCATCCCTTGTAATCTATCTCATGTATCCTCCGTGTACCCTGGACATGTCTCTGGGCCTTCATCCCTTCTAATCTATCTCATGTATCCTCCGTGTACCCTGGACATGTCTCTGGGCCTTCATCCCTTCTAATCAATCTCATGTATCCTCCGTGTACCCTGGACATGTCTCTGGGCCTTCATCCCTTCTAATCTATCTCATGTATCCTCCGTGTACCCTGGACATGTCTCTGGGCCTCCATCCCTTCTAATCTATCTCATGTATCCTCCGTGTACCTTGGACATGTCTCTGGGCCTTCATCCCTTCTAATCTATCTCATGTATCCTCTATGTACCCTGGACATGTCTCTGGGCCTTCATCCCTTCTAATCTATCTCATGTATCCTCTGTGTACCCTGGACATGTCTCTGGGCCTTCATCCCTTCTAATCTATCTCATGTATCCTCCGTGTACCCTGGACATGTCTCTGGGCCTCCATCCCTTCTAATCTATCTCATGTATCCTCCGTGTACCTTGGACATGTCTCTGGGCCTTCATCCCTTCTAATCTATCTTATGTATCCTCCGTGTACCCTGGACATGTCTCTGGGCCTTCATCCCTTCTAATCTATCTCATGTATCCTCCGTGTACCCTGGACATGTCTCTGGGCCTTCATCTCTTCTAATCTATCTCATGTATCCTCCGTGTACCCTGGACATGTCTCTGGGCCTTCATCCCTTCTAATCTATCTCATGTATCCTCTGTGTACCTTGGACATGTCTGTGGGCCTCCATCCCTTATAATCTATGTCATGTATCCTCTGTGTACCCTGGACATGTCTCTGGGCCTTCATCCCTTCTAATCTATCTCATGTATCCTCTGTGTACCCTGGACATGTCTCTGGGCCTTCATCCCTTCTAATCTATCTCATGTATCCTCCGTGTACCCTGGACATCTCTCTGGGCCTGCATCCCTTCTAATCTATCTCATGTATCCTCCATGTACCCTGGACATGTCTCTGGGCCTTCATCCCTTATATACAGTCATGTAGTGAGAGCACATCCATGTAGGGGAGCATCAAGTGGGTTAAAGTCCTGATAACAGCTGTCACAGGAGGGCCCTCACACAGGACACTTGTCAGGCAGGGCAGTGAGGTTGACACACATAGGGTGATTGGGCAGGACGGTGAGGTTGGCACACACAGGGGCAGGGAGGTGAGTTTGGAACACACAGGGTGATCAGGTTCCTGTTCTTGGTGGAGGTGGGTTCCCTGTCCTCAGGGGAGATGGAGTTCCTGTCCCCAGGTGAGATAGGATCCCAGTCCCCGGGTGAGAAGGGGTCCCAGTCCCCATGGGAGAAGGGGGGTCTCAGTCCCCAGGGAAAATCTGGTGTCCCTGTCCACAGATGAGTGGCCTAGAGGGTCCCAGTCCCCAGGTGAGTGGCCTAGAGGGTCCTAAGTCCTCAGGGGAGATGGAGTGGGGTATGGGATGGTGTGGGGGATATACCACTTGGTGACTTGGTCACTCACCATGACCAAGTCTGTAGAGCTCTCATTTATGGTCACCTGGGCTCCCTCCAGCAGCAGCACGGATGGGCGATCAGCATATCCCCAGGGAGCACAGCTACGGCTTGACATGCTCTATCTAAAGCACACTTGTCAAAAGAACAAAGAGTAAACAGAGATAAACTGTATGTCATTTTAATAGATTGCAAGCTCTTGGGAACGGGATCTCTGATGGGCTTTCTTAAACTGCAGTGTAGGTCACTTACACATACATAGCTATTCAGGGCCCCGCCCCCCTCTGGAAGCACAGACCTTGGCCCTCCTGCTGGCACCGCTGTGTCAATCCAAGCTTCCCTGACAAATACACTGCTTATGCATGGCGCTTGCCCCCTTTCTCTAGAGCAGCCTAGGGGTGTGTTGGGGGCGGGGCTGGATACGGTGTTGCCGCTGACATTATTACGGAGTTCTTCCTTACATCAGTGTTCCCTGCGGAGTTCTCGCTTACGTCAGTGTTCCCTGTGGAGTTCTCTCTTACGTCAGTGTTCTCTTTCCGCGCGCTCCCGTGGCTTGGCTTTCGTCGAAAAATGCAAACGACGAACTGCGCATGCCCAGTGGATAGTCACGCCACAGAGAGCGAGGCAGAATCTTACATTTAAAGCGGAGGTTCACACAAAAATTGAACCTCCGCTTTTCGGGAACCCGACCCCTCCGGTGACACATTTAGCACCATTCAGGGGGGAGGGGGGTGCAGATACCTGTCTAAGACAGGTATTTGCACCTACTTCCGGCGTAGACTCCCATGGGGGTCTAAGCCCCCTCCCGTCCCCTCCCCCCGTGCTGTCTGCTGGGACACACACAGGTCCCAGAGGCAGCGGGACCAGTAAGGAAGCGCAGCGCGACTGGCGCATTCGCAGTAGGGAACCAGGAAGTGAAGCCGCAACGCTTCACTTCCTGATTCCCTACAGAGAATGGCGGTGGCAGCACCCGAGGAACGAGGGATGATTCAGTCTCGGGTGCCGACATCGCTGGACCCTGGGACAGGTGAGTGTCCTTATTTTAAAAGTCAGCAGCTGCAGTATTTGTAGCTTCTGACTTTTAAAAAAAATTTCGCTGGACTCCCTCTTTAAGATTCTCTCCCTCCACATGCTCCCCGTGTTTTGCCTCCCGTCGGAAAATGCATATGACGAACTGTGCATGTGCAGTCGATACGTCACGCCAGCTGATCAGGAAATCAGCTACAGTGATGTGACGTACTGAGCATGAGGGTCGGTCTACCCGGATCTTGTGTCTAAAATCCACCGGTACCGACCTGCCAAATTTGGGGTCTCTAGGTCAAAGTATGGGGGAGATATGGACTTCGGAACCGGTCCCTTGGTGCCCCATGTCCGGTCTGAACTTTTCGCTTTACTGGCCCATATCTCCGGAACCGTAGGTAACAGGAACTTCAAACTTGGTAGTTGGGGGTTCATAGAGGCCCCCTAGCTGCAGACCAAATTTGAGGTCTCTGGAATGAAAGGTGCCCGAAATGACTTTTCTGAAAACGACCATGCATGCTTTGTGTCGACCTAACTTTCAATCTCAAGCATTTTTTGGGCTCTAGGAAAGTCATCTTCCGAACCGTTTGAGCTAGGAGTCCAATTTTTGGATATGTTGTAGATCTAGATCCCATGAGTCGGCACACCAAATTTGGGGTTCCAGAGATAGGAGTCCTCAAAGTCATCCGACCGGTAGAGGCCAGAACCTAAGTCCGAATTTTCTGGGTGGCAGAACCGGTTTTACCGCCCTAGGGGTGCCATCTTTGGGAGACAGTTACGGGCCAAACGTAGGGTCTAGGAACCCCAAATTTGGATCACATGTAGTGCATCATCTCCCCTAGAAGTGTGCCAAGATTGGTGTTCCTAACCCTAACATCTGAGGAAATATCAGCCCCCCAATTGACCGAGTTTCCCATAGACTCCAATGTTAAACGTGCGGTTTCTACCGGTTGACCCTTTGGGGTGCCACCGGCCCGCCAAACGTTTCCTGGACCCCAAACTTGGCCAGTGAGTACCCGAAGAGCAGCCTCCCAGTGTCGGTGTATTTTTAAGACCCATAGAACTAGAGAGCACCACGCACGTCTTTGCTGGTGTTGTGTGAGGGGGCCACCAGTCACTGAAAGTCGAGGGGGGTGCCATACCATGGAAAAGGCTTGAAATATTATACTGAGACCCCCCTGAGCTTTCTGGGGTTAACCGGATCCGAGCTAAACCGTTTCAAATACCATTTTCCAGTTACTGGAAGGTTCCGGTTGGGGTACTGGGCCCCAGTTTGGTGTGGTGGTACCCATAGAATGCTTCTACATCACCTCTAAGTTTTGTAATTTTGTGACCCATGGTCAGGGAGCACCGGTACCGTGAATATGGTCAACATTGTGGCCCCGGTAAATCCCCGGTAAAAGGTCCCTGAACCTCAAAATTTTTAAGAGGTATAGCTGTGATATCTGGGAAGAAGAAGTGCAAGTTTAGTGTCACCAGCCCATTCGGTCCTCGAATGGTTGAGCGATAAGTGACATTCGTCACAATTTGGCCTGATTTTCCCATAGATTCCCATGTTAAGTGAGGGGCCTAATTCGGGGAGTTGGTACTGACCTTCCTTTGGTTCCCTGGACTCTAAATTTCTTTCACGTGTAGCCATGGCTCCCCCCTATAAGTGTGCCACGTTTAGTGTGATTTGACTCGGTGGGACCCCTGGAACCGGAGCTCAAACTTGCCCCAATATCGGCAGTTTTTCCCCTAGGCGGCAAAGTGAAGCGAGGGTTGCTGTCTTTGGGAGACGGTTACGGGCCAACCGTAGGGTCTAGGAACCCCATTTTTCATTTGAATCACAAGTAGTAGTCTTCCCTACAAGTGTGCCAAGTTGAGTGTTCCTAACCCCAACAGCCAAGGAAATATCAGCCCCACAATTTGACAGAGTTTCCCATAGACTCCAATGTTAAATGTGCAGTTTCTACCGGTTGAACTTTTGTTCATCAAAGTTTATTATGAATGAAAACAAGAGATGCATCTGTGGAGTCGCAGCTCCACGTAGTATTATACAGTGTTAAACATAACATCACCAATATCATTGAACATCAGTTACATTGTAAGAGTTAGTGTCAATTGTTTAAACTTGTACAACTGTAAGTCTTAATAAAGCGTATATCAATGATTATCTTTCGTGGATTCTGTAAAGTTATTTATAGAAGAAAAATAAAAAGGGGAAATAAAGTTAGGAAAGGGGTATTAAGGGTTAGATCTTCAGTTTAAGTTAATGGGAATCACTGTTCCTCACTTGACTGCTTTTCAATATAGGTTGTCATATGAAAGTTAAATCTTCACCAAAACCTATTTCATAGCATCCAAATATGCCTGTGAGTATTTATATGTAAGCCAAGATGACCAAGTTTTGTGAAATCTCTCCACATTTTCTCCTGCTTGTGCGGTAGTCTCTTCCATCTCATAAAATTCCCCTATCTTATTGAGCCATTCCTGTATGGATGGGATTTTTGTGGATTTCCAGTACAGTGGGATGACCGCTTTGGCTGCGTTTAGAAGATGTTTGGTAAGTGAATGTTTATACCTCTTGATGGGGAATTCCGTGATATGCAGGAGGCATGCTGCTGCATCTAGTTTTAATTTTGTTTCTGTTATTAAGTATATCATCTCTCTGACCTTTGTCCAGAATGTGTTCAATATTGGGCACTGCCACCAAATGTGTAGCAATGTTCCTTTGTCAGAGTTGCAGCGCCAGCAGGCATCCGACTGGTCCGGAAACCAGGAGTGTAGTTTCACTGGTGTGGTATACCATTGAGTAAGTAGTTTGTATGCTGTTTCTTGAGTTTTTGTGCTCAGGGAGCATTTATGGGCAAAAATACATGCTTTCATCCATTGTGTAGTTGTCATTGAAATACCCAGTGCCCTTGACCAGCTCTCTCTGAGATTTCCCTCTCCCTTGTCCTCTCCATTTTGGATCCAGCGGTATGCTAGTGATGTCACTTTAGGGATGGGTTCCTCTGTCTGACAGATTGACTCTAATTCTGTTAGTGGCCTGACGAAATTTTGTTTTCTTTGAGTTCTATTAAGGAAGCTGCGGCATTGAAAATAAGTCCAAAGCTGTAGGTCAGGTAGTTTGTTTGTATGTTTAAGATCTATGAAGTCCCTAAACTCTTGATTGTGGAAACATTGAGAAGCTAGTAGGGGTTTATTAGTGTCTTTCGCTTGGAGTGTCCGGTTCCCCATTCCTGGTGGGAAATTGGGATTATTTTGTAGTGGGGTGAGCGGACTGAGTAGTGATGAGAAGTTGGAAAGTTTCGTTAGCTTGTGAAAGATTGTTAAGGTGGCACCTACTAAGGGATGTGACCTCATCTCCGCTGGGAGACTATTCCACCGAATCCATGGTGAGTATTTAATTGGTGTATGGCTCAATTTTTCCTCAATTTCTACCCAATCTTTGAATGTAGAGTGGCAGTGCCAGTCTATTATCCTAGTGATATGAGAGGCCATATAGTACGCATGGAAGTCTGGGATTCCCATTCCTCCTTTGTCTTTGGGTTTAGTAAGTCTAGAAAATCTCACTCTAGGTTTCTTGTGAGCCCATATAAATTTCGTTTGAGTTGTATGAAGCACTTTGAAGAAGTTTTGGGGGATTTTTATCGGCAAGTTTCTAAATAGATATAGTACTCTTGGTAGAATGACCATTTTACATATCGCTGCTCTACCGAACCAGGATAATCCTTTTGAGTGCCAGTTTTGTAGGTCTGAGCATATTGTTTTCAGTAAGGGAGTGAAATTATATTCAAAAATTTGCGATAATTTAGGGGTCAGCCATATTCCTAGATATTTAAGCGCTGTGCTTACCCATTTAAAGGGGCAGTTTGATTGGATAGGATTTAATTTATTTGTGGGTATCGAGACATTTAAGATTTCCGACTTGGTGTAATTAATTTTAAGATTTGAAAAATATCCAAAGATAGTGAACTCTTTCATCAGGGAGGGAAGCGAAATGTGAGGGTTCGTTATGAAGAACAACAAGTCATCTGCGTATGCCGCCACCTTGTATTCTTTTTTCCCCACCTCGAAGCCCTGTATTGCCCTCTCTGCTACAATCCGTCTGATGAATGGCTCTAAGGTTAGGATAAAGAGCAGGGGTGAGAGAGGGCACCCCTGTCTCGTCCCGTTTTTGATTTCAACTGTGTTTGAAAGGGAGCCATTGATCTTCAGCTGCGCAGAGGGGTTTTTATAGAGCGTAGAGATCCAAGACATCATATTATTTCCCAAGCCAATGTACCTGCATGTTTCTAGCATGAAATCCCATGCCACGCGGTCAAAGGCCTTCTCCGCATCCGTGGAAAGGAGAAGGCCTTCGAATTTCCGCATCCCCGCAGCATGCATCAAATTGAGCGTTTTGATAACATTATCTCTAGTTTCTCTTCCTGGCATGAATCCTGCTTGCTCGCTGCCTATCAATTTGTGAAGTAAAGGTTTTAATCTGTTTGCTATTATTTTTGACATCAATTTCACATCAATATTCAGCAGCGAAATTGGCCTGTAGCTTGCGCATTCTGTCAGGTCCTTATTTGGCTTGGGAAGAATTGTAATATGTGCCTTAAGAAAATCCGCCGGGATCTCCCTGGGTTTAGACATGTAGTTCAGTGCCTTTAGTAGTGGGCCTAGTAGAGTTTCCTGGAATGTTTTGTAATAAATCGCTGTAAAGCCGTCCGGACCCGGACTTTTCCCTGTCTTTAGGTGTTTGATCACTTGTTGTAGTTCACAAGTCTCTATGGGGTTTTCTAGTTGGGCAATATCTTCAGTTGACAATGAGGGAAGTTTAGAGTCTGTCAGATATTGACGTATGGCATGTATTCTTGTTCCTTGAATTGAGCTAGGTTTCTGTGGGTTGGGCAAGTTATACAAGGATGTGTAATAATTATGAAAATGGTGTGCAATTTTTTCGGTAGTGATGTCTAGTTTCCCTTCTTTTGTTTTTATGCCTGAGATGTTTTGTTGTGTTTTCGCGTTTTTTATGGCTCTTGCTAGTAAACTGCCTGTTTTATTGCCTTGTTCGTAGTAGATTTTTTTCCTAAAAAATAGGAATCTTTTAGCTCTTGTGTCAAAGATTTGTTGGAGTGATTTTCTGTGGCTTAAAAGTTCAATTGCCGTATGTTCTGTCAGGGATTGTTTATGTAGAGATTCTAGGGTGCGGATCTTCTCTGTCAAGGATTTAATTTCGCTTTCCCTCTCTCTTTTGCGGTGGGCGCCCATTCTAATGAGTTCTCCTCTGATTGTGCATTTATGTGCTTCCCATAATGTGAGGGGGTTGATGTCTGGTGTGGAGTTAGTTTTGAAGTAATCTGATAGTGATGTCGCTATTTGAGGGAGTGTAGTTGGGTCTGTTAACAGTGCCGAATTTAATCTCCAAGTGTTTGTTTTGGGTCGGTGTTCTGTGAACCTCAGTGACATTGAGATTGGGGCATGATCTGAGAAGGTCTGTATCCCTATTTTAGCTCCAGATACTATGTCTAAGTCTCTTTGTGATATAAAGACGTAATCTATTCTTGAGTATCTGCAATGGGGAATGGAGTAGAAGGTGTAATCTTTTCCCTCTGGGTTGATAAATCTCCAAGAGTCTATTAATTGAAGCGATTTTAGTAGTGTTTTGATTTGTTTGAGTATTTTGTATGTGATATAGGTTTTGCCTGTGGACGTATCACTAAGAGGATTCAATGGGACGTTAAAGTCCCCACCCAGAATGATACATCCCGAGCCAAAGTCCTTGAGTTGTCCAACAATTTTACGGCAGAAGGTAAGGTGTGCCGTGTTGGGGAAATAAACGTTTGCTAGTGTAATAGGCTTACCGCAGCAGTTCCCTTTCAGGAATATGAACCTTCCTTCTGGATCTATGAGTTTGTCAGTTATTTCAAAGGAAGCCTCCTTACTAATGAGTATGGACACTCCCTTGGATTTTGCTAAATCATTCGTTGCATGATATGCTTGTGTAAAGAATGAGTCTGTCATTTTGGGGATTTGTTGAGTTTTGAAGTGTGTTTCCTGTAAGAACACAAAACGTGGTTTACCTTTTTTGAGTTCCCTCAGGAGGGTCCTGCGCTTTTCAGGAATGTTCAGGCCCTTCGTGTTGTGAGAGATTATTGTAGGTTCGTGTCCTAGGGATGAGTACGCCATCTTGAGGGTTCAGAGAGAGCTGTCAAGACAATAGCTGGAGAAAAGACTGAAGTTTCCAATGAATTATACTTTACCCCTTAAAAGGTATAGGTGAAAAGAAATGAGGAAAAGAAAATAAGAAAATAAGAAACTAGTACTCTGAAAGTGAGAGCACCCAGAGGTTAAGAGTGAGATAATGTAATCTCCTTGGGGACCCAATGGGGCCAAGGTGGTATGTTAGTGCCTCCTGTCAGGAAATTCCTCTCCCGCCAAGGGGCACTTTGTCGGAGCGTGATTGGCAGCCGCCTAATCACTTTGGTAGTTTCAACCAGTCAAATTAGATTAAACTGAATTAAAAGATATAACACTCAATTAGTGAGCAGTAACCGGCAGCAGCCATAGTAAACATATTATAAACATTAATGGTCAACAATGCACCCTATTAGTAGCAATGAAGAAGCATACATCCTCCTTTGATCTCTTTGACCCAAATAACTTTACAGGTAGAGATGTCGATGAGCTGTTTGATCATTTCTCTGTTCTCCTGGGAGATTTCAAGGCCCCCCTCCAAACGGGGGTATCATCTTGTCGTCTTCCCTTTGGAGATGGTTTTAAATTGCCCCTACATTTTGTGTTTTACTTTGCTCCCCTTTGTTTTTTTTTTTTTTTTTTTTTTTTTTTTTTTTCCCATCGACATTTCTGTAAACAATGCTTGCTGGAGTGAGATATTGACAGTTGTGCTTTAAGAACTGCACAAGCCTATTAGTATTAACTATTCTGATTCGTGTACCTTACAACCTTATTTTATCTATAGAATTGGCCTAGGCCATCATGGGGGGTAAAAGCAACAGTCCCCGTAAACATGGAATTTTACTAAAACTGCTGAGCTATATGAACTGGTACTTAATGTGTTGTTGAATCTTGATGTGAAGTTCCATTCTGTCAGGAAAAATCGAACCAGCCAAAGTGTCTCAGTATGTTGATGTCAGCAAGTAATTACTTTGGGGTCAGCATTCAAAGTGTCATTTCAGGAGCGATGCGTCTTCTTCCAAGTGTAGTGTGGATTTCTGTGGACATTTTCAGGCTTCTTCAGAGCCCCTGGGGGTGTGAGGTCTGTTGTTTGGAGTCCCCGCTTGTGAACCTCCAGGACGTGCTGATTTCATCTTCTTGGAGATGCGTTTATCAGGTGATGAGAAGGGGGATCTTTCCAGTGGAGGTAGTATGAATTCTTGGTACCACTCTGGTAATTCTATCCGTTCTAGATGTAATGCTTGGCAAAAATCTGGGAGATCCTCTGGTGATCGTAAGATGTGCTGTCTTCCATTATGGTTCACTAGGAGTGCAAATGGGAATCGCCATGAGTAGCGGAGATCCTTTTCTCTCAGCTTGTCTAGTAATGGTCTAAGAGCTCTGCGATTCTTTAGAGTGATCTGAGACAGATCATGAAATAACATGATGGTTTCACCATTAAAGACTATCTGATCATTCCTGCGTGCTTTCCTCATGATGTCTTCTTTTAAAGCAAAGCTCTGTAAACAGCATATGATGTCGCGTGGTGGCATGTTATCAGGGCCTCTTGCTCTGAGTGCTCTGTGAGCCCTTACAAACTCAATGTCTGTCTCCTCTGGTCTTTCTAGCAGGCTGTTAAAAACCCTCTGTAGAGCTGGTGTTATTTGATCAGCCTCCACGGTCTCTGGGATCCCCCTCACCCTAATATTGTTCCTTCTGCCTCTGTTATCCAAATCTTCGAGGTGTTTGTTGATTTCTATGAGCTGTTGGGACTGTGTCTGTGTAACTCTGTCCAGGCGATGTAAAGCCTTATCCCTGCACCTGCCTGCATGTTCTGCCGTGGCCATCTTGTCAGTGAGGATCAACATGCTGGATTTTAAATCTGTTATCGCCGCCGAAAAGGTGGCTTTTATGTCAGCTGCAAAGCCTGACATGCCAGCGTATGTCAGGGGGAGGTCGGAGTGGGGTGTAATCCTACCGTTCTCCTCCGCCGCTGATTGAGAGTCCTCGCTGAAGTCGTCCTCCATAACATGCGGCGGCGCCATCTTGGCTCCTAACAGGCCTTCTCGTGCGGGCGGGGGATTCCGGAACAGATCTTCAATGTTCCTTCCCTGGTAAGCTGCCGATGAGCGGCGTGATCTCGTGCGGGGTGTCCCTGTGTTCCTCTTGCTCATTATCGAGTGCTTTGGGTGCAAGGTGACGGGTTAGGGCTGCCTGGATGCCGGAGCTCTTGTTTCAAGCGTCCATCGCTGTTGCGCGCCAAGCCACGCCCCGGTTGAACTTTTGGGGTGCCACCGGCCCGCCAAACGTTCCCTGGACCCCAAACTTGGCCATTGAGAACCCGATGTGCATCCCCACAGCCTCCCCATGTCGGTGTATTTTTAAGACCCATAGAACCGGAGAGCACCATGCGCATGTCCCACGCATGTCTTTGCCGGTGTTGTGTGAGGGGGCCACTGGTCCCCGAAAGTCGAGGGAGGTGCCATTCTGTATGGGTCTTAAAAATACACCAACACCGGGAGGCTGTGGGGATGCTCTTCGGGTACGCATTGGCCAAGTTTGGGGTTCAGGGAACCTATGGCGGGCCGGTGGCACCCCAAAAGGTCAACTGGTAGAAACCGCACGTTTAACATTGGAGTCTATGGTAAACTTGGTTAACTTGGGGGGATGATATTTCCTTGTCTATTGGGGTTAGGAACACCAAACTTGGCACACTTGTAGGGGAGACTCTACGGTTGGCCCGTAACCATCTCCCAAAGACAGCACCCCTCGCTTCACTTTGCCGCCTAGGGGAAAAACTGCCGATATTGGGGCGACTTTGAGCTCCGGTTTCCGGGGACCCACCAGGTCAAATCACACCAAACTTGGCACACTTGTAGTGGAGAGCCGTGGCTATACGTGCAAGAAATTGCGGGTCCAGAGATCCAAAGGAAGGCCGGTACTGACTCCCCAAAGTAGGCCCCTCACTTAACATGGGAGTCTATGGGAAAATCAGGCCAAATTGTGGCGAATTTCACTTATCGCTCAACCATTCGACGACCGAATGATCTAGCGACACCAAACTTGCACCCCTTTTTCCCAGATATCACAGCTATACCTCATAAAATTTTGGAGATTCGGGGACCTTTTACTGGGGGTTTACTGGGGCCAAAATGTTGACCATATTCACGGTACTGCTGCTCCCTGACCATGGGTCACAAAATTACAAAACTTGGAGGTGATGTAGAAGCACTCTATGGGTACCCCCACACCGAACCGGGGCCCGGTACCCCAACTGGAACCCTCTGGTAACTGGAAAATGGCACTTTGAAATGGTGTAGCTTGGACACGGTTCACCAGGGAAGGCTTTTGTAGGTCTCATTTGAATATTTCAGGCCTTTTCTACAGAATGGCACCCCCCTTGACTTTCGGGAACTGGTGGACCACTCACAAAACACCGGCAAACAAGTGCATGGCACTCTCTGGTTCTATGGGTCTTAAAAATACACCGACACTGAGAGGATTTGGGGATGCTCTTCGGGTACTCACTGGCCAAGTTTGGGGTCCAGGGAACATTTGGCAGACCGGTGGCACCCCAAAAGGTCAACTGGTAGAAACCGCACGTTTAATATTGGAGTCTATGGGAAACTCAGTCAAATTTGGGGGCTAATATTTCCTCAGATGTTGTAGTTAGGAACACCAAACTTGGCACACTTGTAGGGGAGATGATGCACTACATGTGATCCAAATTGGGGGTTCCTAGCCGCTATGGTTGGCCCGTAACCGTCTCCCAAAGACAGCACCCCTCGCTTCACTTTGCCGCCTAGGGGAAAAAATGCCGATATTGGGGCAAGTTTGAGCTCCGGTTTCAGGGGACCCACCGAGTCAAATCACACTAAACTTGGCACACTTGTGGGGGGGGGGCATGGCTACACGTGGAATTAATTTTGGGTCCAGAGAACCAAAGGAAGGCCGGTACTGACTCCCCAAATTTGGCCCCTCACTTAACATGGGTGTCTATGGGAAAATCAGGCCAAATTGTGGCGAATTTCACTTATCGCTCAACCATTCGACGACCGAATGAGCTAGCAACACCAAACTTGCACCCCTTTTTCCCAGATATCACAGCTACACCTCATAAAATTTTGGAGGTTCGGGGATCTTTTCCCGGGGGGTTTACCGGGGCCAAAATGTTGACCATCTTCACAGTACTGCTGCTCCCTGACCATGGGTCACAAAATTACAAAACTTGGAGGTGATGTAGAAGCACTCTATGGGTACCCCCACACCGAACCGGGGCCCGGTACCCCAACTGGAACCCTCTGGTAACTGGAAAATAGCACTTTGAAATGGTGTAGCTTGGACACGGTTCACCGGGGAAGGCTTTTGTAGGTCTCATTTGAATATTTCAGGCCTTTTCTACAGAATGGCACCCCCCTTGACTTTCGGGAACCGGTGGACCACTCACAAAACACCGGCAAACAAGTGCATGGCACTCTCTGGTTCTATGGGTCTTAAAAATACACCGACACTGAGAGGATTTGGGGATGCTCTTCGGGTACTCACTGGCCAAGTTTGGGGTCCAGGGAACATTTGGCAGACCGGTGGCACCCCAAAAGGTCAACCGGTAGAAACCGCACGTTTAACATTGGAGTCTATGGGAAACTCTGTCAAATTGGGGGGCTAATATTTCCTCAGATGTTGGGGGTAGGAACACCAAACTTAGCCCACTTGTAGGGGAGACGATGCACTACATGTGATCCACATTTAGGGTTCCTAGCCACTACGGTTGGCCCATAACCATCTCCTAAAGACAGCACCCCTCGCTTCACTTTGCCGCCTAGGGGAAAAAATGCCAATATTGGGGCAAGTTTGAGCTCCGGTTTCAGGAGACCCACCAAGTCAAATCACACTAAACTTGGCACACTTGTGGGGGGGGGGCCATGGCTACACGTGGAAGAAATTTCGGGTCCAGAGAACTAAAGGAAGGCCGGTACCGACTCCCCAAATTAGGCCCCTCACTTAACATGGGCGTCTATGGGAAAATCAGGCCAAATTGTGGCGAATTTCACTTATCACTCAACCATTCGAAGACCGAATGAGCTAGCAACACCAAACTTGCACCCCTTTTTCCAGATATCACAGCTACACCTCATAAAATTTTGGAGGTTCGGGGACCTTTTACCGGGGGGTTTACCGGGGCCAAAATGTTGACCATATTCACAGTACCGGTGCTCCCTGACCATGGGTCACAAAATTACAAAACTTGGGGGTGATGTAGAAGCACTCCATGGGTACCCCCACACCGAACTGGGGCCCGGTACCTCAACTGGAACCCTCTGGTAACTGGAAAATGGCACTTTGAAATGGTGTAGCTTGGACGCGGTTCACCGGGGAAGGCTGCCGTAGGTCTCATTTGAATATTTCAGGCCTTTTCTACAGAATGGCACCCCCCTTGACTTTCGGGGACCGGTGGACCCCTCACAAAACACCGGCAAAGACGTGCGTGGCACTCTCTGGTTCTATGGGTCTTAAAAATACACCGACACTGAAAGGATTTGGGGATGCTCTTCGGGTATCGGGTATCGGAGCAAGTTTGAGCTCCGGTTTCAGGGGACCCACCGAGTCAAATCACACTAAACTTGGCACACTTGTGGGGGGGGGGGGCATGGCTACACGTGGAAGAAATTTTGGGTCCAGAGAACTAAAGGAAGGCCGGTACCGACTCCCCAAATTAGGCCCCTCACTTAACATGGGCGTCTATGGGAAAATCAGGCCAAATTGTGGCGAATTTCACTTATCACTCAACCATTCGAAGACCGAATGAGCTAGCAACACCAAACTTGCACCCCTTTTTCCAGATATCATAGCTACACCTCATAAAATTTTGGAGGTTCGGGGACCTTTTACCGGGGGGTTTACCGGGGCCAAAATGTTGACCATATTCACAGTACCGGTGCTCCCTGACCATGGGTCACAAAATTACAAAACTTGGGGGTGATGTAGAAGCACTCCATGGGTACCCCCACACCGAACCGGGGCCCGGTACCTCAACTGGAACCCTCTGGTAACTGGAAAATGGCACTTTGAAATGGTGTAGCTTGGACACGGTTCACCGGGGAAGGCTGCCGTAGGTCTCATTTGAATATTTCAGGCCTTTTCTACAGAATGGCACCCCCCTTGACTTTCGGGGACTGGTGGACCCCTCACAAAACACCGGCAAAGACGTGCGTGGCACTCTCTGGTTCTATGGGTCTTAAAAATACACCGACACTGAAAGGATTTGGGGATGCTCTTTGGGTACTCACTGGCCAAGTTTGGGGTCCAGGGAACGTTTGGCAGACCGGTGGCACCCCAAAAGGTCAACCAGTAGAAACCGCACGTTTAACATTGGAGTCTATGGGAAACTCAGTCAAATTGGGGGGCTAATATTTCCTCAAATGTTGGGGTTAGGAACACCAAACTTAGCCCACTTGTAGGGGAGACGATGCACTACATGTGATCCACATTTAGGGTTCCTAGCCACACTTGTGGGGGGGGGGGCATGGCTACACGTGGAATTGATTTCGGGTCCAGAGAACCAAAGGAAGGCCGGTACTGACTCCCCAAATTTGGCCCCTCACTTGACATGGGAGTCTATGGGAAAATCAGGCCAAATTGTGGCGAATTTCACTTATCGCTCAACCATTCGACGACCGAATGAGCTAGCAACACCAAACATGCACCCCTTTTTCCCAGATATCACAGCTACACCTCATAAAATTTTGGAGGTTTGGGGATCTTTTCCCGGGGGGTTTACCGGGGCCAAAATGTTGACCATCTTCACAGTAGCGCTGCTCCCTGACCATGGGTCACAAAATTACAAAACTTGGAGGTGATGTAGAAGCACTCTATGGGTACCCCAACACCGAACCGGGGCCCGGTACCCCAACTGACACCCTCTGGTAACTGGAAAATGGCACTTTGAAATAGTGTAGCTTGGACACGGTTCACCGGGGAAGGCTCCTGTAGGTCTCATTTGAATATTTCAGGCCTTTTCTACAGAATGGCACCCCCCTTGACTTTCGGGAACCGGTGGACCCCTCACAAAACACCGGCAAAAATGTGCGCAGCACTCTCTGGTTCTATGGGTCTTAAAAACACACCGACACTGAGAGGATTTGGGGATGCTCTTCAGGTACTCACTGGCCAAGTTTGGGGTCCAGGGAACATTGGGGAGACCGGTGGCACCCCAAAAGGTCAACCAGTAGAAACCGCACGTTTAACATGGGAGTCTAAGGAAAAATCAGGCCAAATTGTGGCGAAATTCACTTATCGCTCAACCATTCAACGACCGAATGAGATAGCAACACCAAACTTGCACCCCTTTTTCCCAGATATCACAGCTACACCTCATAAAATTTTTAGGTTCGGGGACCTTTTACCGGGGGGTTTACCAGGGCCAAAATATTGACCATATTCACAGTACTGGTGCTCCCTGACCATGGGTCACAAAATTATAAAAAATTGGAGGTGATGTAGAAGCACTCTATGGATACCACCACACCGAACCGGGGTCCGGTACCCCAACTGGAACCCTCTGGTAACTAAAAAATGGCACTTTGAAATGGTGTAGCTTGGACGCGGTTCACCGGGGAAGGCTGCCATAGGTCTCATTTGAATATTTCAGGCCTTTTCTACAGAATGGCACCCCCCTTGACTTTCGGGGACTGGTGGACCCCTCACAAAACACCGGCAAAGACGTGCATGGCACTCTCTGGTTCTATGGGTCTTAAAAATACACCGACACTGAAAGGATTTGGGGATGCTCTTCGGGTAATCACTGGCCAAGTTTGGGGTCCAGGGAACGTTTGGCAGACCGGTGGCACCCCAAAAGGTCAACCGGTAGAAACCGCACGTTTAACATTGGAGTCTATGGGAAACTCAGTCAAATTGGGGGGCTAATATTTCCTCAGATGTTGGGGTTAGGAACACCAAACTTAGCCCACGTATAGGGGAGACGATGCACTACATGTGATCCAAATTTGGGGTTTCCAGCCACTACGGTTGGCCCATAACTGTCTCCCAAAGGCAGCACCCCTCGCTTCACTTTGCCGCCTAGGGGAAAAAATGCCGATATCGGGGCAAGTTTGAGCTCCAGTTTCAGGGGACTCACCAAGTCAAGTCACACTAAACTTGGCACACTTGTGAGGGGGGGGCATGGCTACATGTGGAAGAAATTTCGGGTCCAGAGAACTAAAGGAAGGCCGGTACCAACTCCCCAAATTAGGCCCCTCACTTAACATGGGAGTCTATGGGAAAATCAGGCCAAATTGTGGCAAATTTCACTTAGCGCTCAACCATTCGACGACCGAATGAGCTAGCAACACCAAACTTGCACCCCTTTTTCCCAGATATCACAGCTACACCTCATAAAATTTTGGAGATTCAGGGACCTTTTACTGGGGGTTTACCAGGGCCAAAATATTGACCATATTCACAATACCGGTGCTCCCTGACCATGGGTCACAAAATTACAAAACTTGGGGGTGATGTAGAAGCACTCTATGGGCACCCCCACACCAAACTGGGGCCCGATACCCCAACTGGAACCCTCTGGTAACTAGAAAATGGCACTTTGAAAAGGTGTAGCTTGGACCCATTTCACTGGGGAAGGCTCTCGTAGGTCTCATTTGAATATTTCAGGCCTTTTCTACAGAATGGCACCCCCCTCGACTTTTGGGGACCAGTGGACCCCTCACAAAACACCGGCAAAGACGTGCGCGGCACTCTCTGGTTCTATGGGTCTTAAAAATACACCGACACTAAGAGGTTTTGGGGATGCTCTTCGGGTACTCACTGGCCAAGTTTGGGGTCCAGTGAATGTTTGGAAGACCGGTGGCACCCCAAAAAGTCAACCGGTAGAAACCGCACGTTTAACATTGGAGTCAATGGGAAACTCAGTCAAATTGGGGGGCTGATATTTCCTTGGCTGTTTGGGCTAGGAACACCAAACTTAGCACACTTGTAGGGAAGATGATGCACTACTAGTGATTCAAATGTGGGGTTCCTAGACCCTACGCTTGGCCTGCAAACCGTCTCCCAAAGACAGCACACCTCACTTCACTTTGCCGCCTAGGGGAAAAACTGCCGATATTGGGGCAAGTTTGAGCTCTGGTTTCCAGGGTCCCACTCAGTCAAATCACACTAAACTTGGCACACTTGTAGGGAGATGGCATGGCTACACGTGGAAGAAATTTCGGGTCCAGAGAACTGAAGGAAGGCCAGTACCGACTCCCCAAAATAGGCCCCTCTCTTAACATGGGAGTCTATGGGAAAACCAGGCCAAATTGTGGCGGATTTGACTTATCGCTGAACCATTCGACGACCAAATGGGCTAGCGACACCAAACTTGCACCCCTTTTCCCCAGATATCACAGCTACACCTCATAAAAGTTTGGTGGTTCGGGAACCCTTTTCCGTGGCCACAATGTTGACCGTATTCACGGTACTGGTGCTCCCTGACCATGGGCAACAAAATTACAAAACTTGGGTTTGAAGTAGAAGCACTCTATGGGTACCCCCACACCGAACCTGGGCCCGGTACCCCAAACGGAACCCTCTGGTAACTGGAAAATGGCATTTTGAAATGGTGTAGGTCAGACGCGGTTTACCGGGGAAGGCTCCAGTAGGTCATATTTGAATATATAAGGCCTTTTATACATAATGGCACCCCCCTCGACTTTTGGGGACTGGTGGCCCCCTCACACAACACCGGCAAAGACGTGCGAGGCGCTCTCTGGTTCTGTGGGTCTTAAAAATACACCAACAGTGGGAGGCTTTGGGGATGCTCTTCGGGTACTCACTGGCCAAGTTTGGGGTCCAGGGAACGTTTGGCGGGCCGGTGGCACCCCAAAAGGTCAATCGGTAGAAACCGCACGTTGAACATTGGAGTCTATGGGAAACCCAGCCAAATTGGGGGGCTGATATTTCCTTGGCTGTTGGGGTTAGGAGCACCAAACTTGGCACACTTGTAGGGAAGACGATGCACTACTTGTGATTAAAATTAAAAATGGGGTTCCTAGACCCTACGGTTGACCCGTAACCGTCTCCATAAGACAGCACCCCTCGCTTCACTTTGCCGCCTAGGGGAAAAACTGCCGATATTGGGGCGAATTTGAGCTCCGGTTTCCGGGGACCCACCAAGTCAAATCAAACTAAACTTGGCATACTTGTAGGAGAGAGCCATGGCTAAAAGTGCAAGAAATTTCGGGTCCAGAGAACCGAAGGAAGGCCGGTACCGACTCCCCAAAGTAGGCCCCTTACTTAACATGGGAGTCTATGGGAAAACCAGGCCAAATTGTGGCGGATTTCACTTATCGCTGAACCATTCGACGACCAAATGGGCTAGTGACACCAAACTTGCACCCCTTTTCCCCAGATATCACAGCTACACCTCATAAAAGTTTGGAGGTTCGGTAACCCTTTACCGTGGCCACAATGTTGACCGTCTTCACGATACCGGTGCTCCCTGACCATGGGTCACAAAATTACAAAACTTGGGGGTGATGTACAAACTCAATACCTGTCTAAGACAGGTATTTGCACCTACTTCCGGCGTAGACTCCACGGGAGTCTACGCCCCCTTCCGTCCCTACCCCCCATGCTGTCTGCTGGGACACACACAGGTCCCAGAGACAGCGGGGACCAGTAAGGAAGAGCAGCGCGACTGGTGCATGCACAGTAGGGAACCAGGAAGTGAAGCCACAACGCTTCACTTCCTGATTCCCTTACAGAGAATGGCGGTGGCAGCACCCGAGGACCGAGGGACGATTCAGTCTCAGGTGCCGACATCGCTGGACTCTGGGACAGGTGAATGTCCTTATTTTAAAAGTCAGCAGCTGCAGTATTTGTAGCTGCTGACTTTTAAAAAAATTTTCGCGGGACTCCCTCTTTAAGATTCCCTCCCTCCACACGCTCCCCGTGGCTTGCCTCCCGTCGGAAAATGCATATAACGAACTGTGATGTGACGTACTGCGCATGCGCAGTACGTAGGAGGCATTTTTTGACAGGAGGCAATAATCGACGTTACACAGGTGTAGTGTTGATTATTGCCTCCCGTTGAAAAATGCATACTACGAGTCCCCTCTTTCCTGGGATGGGCTCAATCGGAGAGAAACTTCCACATGGTTGCTCGCAGGAGGGTCGGTCTACCCGGATCTTGTGTCTAAAATCCTCCGGTACCAACCTGCCAAATTTGAGGTCTCTAGCTCAAAGTATGGGGGAGATATGGTCTTCCAAAGGGGACAGACCCATGGTGCCCACCAAGGCCGAGGGGGCAGCGAGATCGGAACCGGTCCCTTGGTGCCCCATGGCCGGTCTGAACTTTTCGATTTACCGGTCTATATCTCCGGAACCGTAGGTCACAGGAACTTCAAACTTGGTAGTTGGGGGTTCATAGAGGCCCCCTAGCTGCAAGCCAAATTTGAGGTCTCTGGAATGAAAGGTGCCCAAAATGACTTTTCTGAAATCCACCATGCGTGCTTTGTGTCGACCTAACTTTCAAACTCAAGCATTTTTTAGGCTCCAGGAAAGTCATCTTCTGAACCGTTTGAGCTAGGAGTTCAATTTTTGGATATGTTGTAGATCTAGATCCCATGAGCCGGCACACCAAATTTGGGGTTCTGGAGATATGAGCCCTCAAAGTCATCCGACCGGTAGACGCCAGAACCTAAGTCTGAATTTTCTGAGTAGCAGAACCGGTTTTACCGCCCTAGGGGTGCCGTCTTTGGGAGATGGTTACGGGCCAACCGTAGGGTCTAGGAACCCCAATGTGGACCACATGTAGTGCATCGTCTCCCCTACAAGTGTGCCAAGTTTGGTGTTCCTAACCCCAACAGCCGAGGAAATATCAGCCCCAAGTTGACTGAGTTTCCCATAGACTACAATGTTAAACGTGCGGTTTTTACCGGTTGACCTTTTGGGGTGCCACCGGCCCGCCAAACGTTCCCTGGACCCCAAACTTGGCCAGTCAGTACCTGAAGAGCATCCCCACAGCCTCCCGGTGTCTGTGCATTTTTAAGACCCATAGAACCGGAGAGCGCCACGCACGTCTTTGCCGGTGTTTTGTGAGGGGTCCACTGGTCCTCAAAAGTGGATGCCATTCTGTAGAAAAGGCCTGAAATATTCAAATGAGACCTACCGGAGCCTTCCCCGGTGAACCGGGTCCGAGCTACACCATTTCAAAGTGCCATTTTCCGGTAACCGGAGGGTTCCGGTTGGGGTACCGGAGCGTGCCAAGTTTGGTGGGTTTTCACTGAGTGGGTCCCCGGATACAGGAGCTCAAAGTATCTCCTCTAGCCTGTCCTACACTGCCTCTCCACTGTTTTCTGTGACTCCCGTCGGAACTGCGCATGTGCAGTCTTACGTCATGCCAGCTGATAGGGGAATCAGCTGGTGTGACGTAGTGGATGCATTATTCGACGGGAGGCACTAATCGACAAGACAGGGGCCAACCATAAAGCGCAAATATATATATATATATATATATATACACACACACAGACACATTTTTATTATTTTTTTATTTCAGGAATAGAATGCACTCGAGAGTTAATGTTACAAATTCACCTTTGTTTTATTTTTGCAATATACAATACACTTATTCATGGGTTTAGTGCTGGTCACGAAACATGTCGGGGCGTAGCTGTCTGGCAATCTAACACTTAGATTAAAGGAAGGAGTGACGGGTGACGGAGCCGGGATCGGCCGAGGTAGGTTTTGCCTACCAGTTTTTATTTGAATGTGAGTTCATTTGATGCAGTTTTAGTGTGAATAAATTGATCTTTTTAAGGATACTACACTGTTGGAGCATTTCTTTTATCTCATATATGAATTCACGATTATGAGGAGGAAAGCCAGTGTGTAGCAGTGGAGATCTGGAACGCATGCTAACCCCCATGATAGTGGGTTGAGGCTCTGTTCGGCCAAACACGAGAGTGGGAGGCCTTAATAGCTGGTGAGTTTGAATTTCAGAATCACGTCACTGAGGTGTGGTGAAATTTGCAGATCACAGCAGAACGATTTTGAGGACACCTGCACTTTCTTCTTGGAGTGGTGTTTTCTTGTCACACATTATCATCACTGTTTTTGTGGACTATTTTTGGATTTTTTTGATTTCACTTTGGACTTCATTTATTTATTATTTTATTTTTAGTTTTAGTTTTCATATACAATTTTATTTTTAGTTTTTTTATATATATTTTTCAAGTGATTATATATTGTAGGAACTACCGTATTTATCGGCGTATAACACGCACTTTTTTCCCCTTAAAATCAGGGGAAAGTCGTGGGTGCGTGTTATACGCTGATCCCCGCTATCGCTATGTGAATGTCGGCGATTGCCGCCGACATTCACATTTAAATATGACGCCGCGGAGTTCGGAGGGAACGAGCGCTGCCGAAATCACAGAGCCGAGATACACATACCCGAGTGTATTCGGCTCTTTCCGGCGCCGCTCACAGTCACGCCCAGTCCTGCCATTGGACCTGTGCTATGTCCATCATAGGGCGGGACTGGGCAGGACTGTGAGCGGCGCCAGAAAGAGCTGAATACACTCGGGTATGTGTATCTCGGCGGTGTTCGTTCAGTTCCGCCGGTGCCGAGTCCCTCCGAACTCCGCGGCGCCATATTTAAAACTACTAGCATGTGTATGGCGGCGGCGGCAGGCGGTAGACATGGACACTGGGGGCAAGGCTGCACTGGGGACAAAGCTGCACTGGGGACAAGGCTGCGCTGACAAGGCTGCACTGGGGACAAGGGCTGCACTGACAAGGCTGCAATGGGGACAAGGCTGCACTGACAAGACTGCACTGGGGACAAGGCTGCACTGACAAGACTGCACTGACAAGACTGCACTGACAAGGCTGTACTGACAAGCCTGCACTGGGGACAAGGCTGCACTGACAAGGCTGCACTGACAAGACTGCACTGACAAGACTGCACTGACAAGGCTGCACAGGGGCAAGGCTGCACTGACAAGGCTGCACTGGGGACAAGGCTGCACTGACAAGGCTGCACTGACACTGAAAAGGCTGCAATGACACTAACAAGGCTGCAGATGAACACTGATGAGGCTGCATTGATGGGCATTTTAATGTAAGTTTCTTTTCCTTAAACTTCCCTCCTAAAAGTTTTTTTCCTTAAAATCCTCTCCTAAACTTAGGGTGCATGTTATACGCTGGCGCGTGTTATACGCCGATAAATACGGTATTTGTATTTTTTCACGTGGTGTATGGTAATATATATTCATCACATATTAGTTGGAATATTGGGGGGCATTTATTTTGTTGTACACATGGGAGTGTTCTATTCATTTAGATCACTAATACTTTATGTGTTATAAGAGTGAGTGCTAAGTTATGATTCATCACCTTTGAGATTCAGCATATCTCTAATGGGGCGTACACACGGTTGGACTTTTCGTCTACAAGAGTCCAACGGACGCCGACGGACTAAGGCTGGCTGGTAATCTGATCGTGTGTGAGCTTCTCCGGACTTTCAGCAGACTTTTTCAGCCTCAAATCCGACGGACTTTAGATTTGAAACATGCTTCAAATCTTTATGTCGTAACTACGACAGACCCCGAAATCCGCTCGTCTGTGTGCTAGTCCGATGGACAAAAACCCATGCTAGGGCAGCTATTGGCTACTGGCTATGAACTTCCTTATTTTAGTCCGGTGTACGTCATCACGTACGAATCCGTCGGACTTTCCTGTGGTCGTGTGTAGGCAAGTCCGTTCGTTAGAAAGTCTGCTGCAAGTCCGCCGAAAGTCCGCCGGAAGTCTGTCGGACAGGCTGTCGGACTTTTGTAGACGAAAAGTCCGACCGTGTGTACGCCCCATAACTCACCCCAAGGTACTAAGAACGGTGGGTTTTCAAGCAAACTTTTTTTTTTTTTTCTCATCATTGTTATAGTTAGCGCCGCTATCCATCTGCCCCATTGGAGGGTGGATTCTGTTTATATATAATAAAATTGCTCTACTGGATAAAGTAATTTCCCAGACCTTATCATATTATTAGTAACATCTCCAGACCAAATTGTTGAATCATTACCTTTTACAAATACTAACCAGAAACCCCTTTCCATTATATTACATTCAAAGGTTCCGGTTCTGTTTTTTACTTTATACGATCCCTGCATTTTAACAAAATTTGTTTTAGATTCTATTTTAACTTTGATTTCAACATTATTACTATGAATGAAATACAATTGCATACAGCAATCATATCCTTGTCCTACGCATACATATCCAAACAAATCTTCAGCTGTATTGATATTAGTATATCTAAATCTATCTCTTTTGTCATCTATATTGATATCATTGTCTTTATCATTTTTTCAGCTGTATTAATATCAACGTCTTTATCACTTTTGTCATCTGTATTGATATCAATATCTTGCTCGCTTTTGTTATCTATATTGATATCAATGTCTACATCTCTTTTGTTTCTGAATAATGTAATGTCTTTGTTGTGTAAATCTTCAATCCTGTTAACCTCTGCATAGCTGGAACAGTTTGTGATATATTTTACCACAGATAAAATTGTCACTAGAGAAGAGATGAATCCTGAGATGATGATGATAAGTCTTTTCTCTTTTCTTTTCTTTTGTTGTCATCTTTCCTTCTTTTTGGAATCCATGATTCTTCCAGGTCAGATTTTTAGAAATCATTCCTGAAAAAAGAAATGCAGCATCATTATTTTGGTATATACAATTTGCATTGATCAGTGTGTACCCACATTTTATGTGGTCTTTGGATTTGCACCATTACACCTTGAACATCCAAGATGACAAATGGACCTTCCCAATTACTTTGCCACGGTCCACTTTTCCTTAAAATTTTTACCATAAGTTGTCCTCCTTTCTCAAACTTAGAAATATGTGGAAAAAACATTTTTTGCATACAAGTAGCTGCGTGTGGCAAAATATTGTTCAGATTGTCCTGTAACATCTGTAACCATTTTCCTTTCTTTGCGGCATAGACAAAAATGGTTCATTGAGAAACATAAGCAACATTTTCCTTCCTGTCATTAATTCACTTCTGTCCCCCTCATCACTGTCCACCATCAGTGGCGTCTCCAGCTTTCATATTTAGGGGGGCGCATGGGGGGACAGGGACAAAAGTAGAAGGGCCAACCATAAAGCGCAAATATATATATATATATATATATATATATATAAATATATATATATATATATATATATAAATATATATATATATATATATATATATATATATATATATATATATATACACAAACGTCAGGTGGGTTACCCTCTTCTCTTGATATCCTTGTTCAATCAAGGCACCGTCAGGGTGGACTCCCAAACTTCCACCATAAAGGATAGGAAAAACACGTGGAACGATGCTTGATGCAAAAAGTGTCCTTTTACTGAAAATTATTCCATTACAGGATTCAAAATACAAGCAAGCCACTGTACAGTTCCGAGCGCAATCGCTCTTCGTCAGGCTTTTCTGGCTGTGTGTGAAAAGCCAAACCACACTATGTTCTCTTATCACCACCCAGTCCAGTCCACACCTGTGTTCACTTTAATTAATTATCCTACACAAACCACCTATATACATTCAAGCATTTAACCCTACTACATAAATCTAATTCCAGTAAACCATCCTAGATTTCCTAATCAAGAATTATTTACAACAGATTCATCCTTTTACGTATCATATATCATCAGCACATCATTATTAACTGACTAAATTCTCTCACTTTAATTAATTAGATCTTCCCAATTATTTATCACAAATGTACATATGTTAATATTCTTGATCATGTCTCAAATTTCTTCATAGACTCCAGCTGATATTCTGCTATCTAGTATTCCCAACGGGAGCTCTTTGTGATCGATCTAAAGAAAATACAATATATTCAAATAATAATCGCAACTTCTTTTCAATCTCATACCAAAAACTTCTACACAAATAGGTATAAATCATAGTCCTTGTTCATACCATCAGGATACAAGGACTGTAATTTATTAATCCACCAAACTTCACGTCTTTTCAATTTTAAAATCCTATCACCCCCTCTTTTGTCATGAGGAATCTCCTCCAGCACCATAAATCGTAAATCGGTGTCTTTGTGTCCCATGTCTGAAAAATGACGCGATACGGGAAGACCTGATTGGGGATGTCTAATTGTACTACGATGTTGTGCGATACGATCTTTAATTTTTTGGGTCATTTCCCCCACATACAGGAGATTACAGGTGCATGTGAAAATGTAGATCACATATGATGACTGACAGGTGTAAAAACCATTGATTATTATCTTATTATTAGTTCTAGGATGACAGAAATTGTTACCCTTGATCATTAGATTACATTGGATGCAATTAAGGCAGGGGTAACAGCCCTTCCTTTTACTACCGAGAAAAGTCATTCTTTTCTCCTCCTGCCTATCAGATTTAAATTTAGATCGTACCAAAAGATCGCGCAAGGTTTTATTGCGGCGATACGCTTTCATGGGAGTTAATTAAAACTCCTCTACCTGAGGATATGATCGTTTCAGTATCATCCAATGTTTTCTCAATACATTAAAGATCCTATCACTGTAACTATTAAATTAAAAGACAAATGGAATCCTAGGTTTGTCAGATGAATATCTCTTCTTATCGGAGATCTTAATAGGGTTCAAAATTTTATTTAGTTCCTGTCTAATTAGACCTTCTGGATATCCCCACTCCTTAAATTTACAGCACATTTCATCTAGTCTCTGATCTCTTATTGTAGTATCACTCACAATCCGCATCACCCTGAGAAGTTGGCTTCTAATGATGGAATTGAAGACGTGGGGGGGATGGTAACTGTCATATCTTAGTAACTGGTTCCTGTCTGTGGGTTTGGTATATATGTCAGTTTCAATCCGTCCTTGTTTTGTGTATGCCCGTACATCTAGAAAGGGGACTGAATCCCCGCCGGTATGGATTTTAAATTGAATATTTGGTGAAATACTGTTAATTATCTCATCAAAGGTTTTAAGTGATTCAATGTTGCCCCGCCATATGGCAAAAATGTCATCTATATAGCGCCACCAGGTGGCGCAATGTTCCCGAAAAATATCATTACCAAAAACATATTTCTGCTCAAAATCATGCATAAATGAACATGCATATGGCGGGGCAACATTGGAACCCATAGCAACCCCCGTCAATTGCACATAATAACGATCCCTGAAAAGAAAATAGTTATTATATAAGATCAACTTAAATAACTTTTCAAAGAAGGCAATCTGAGCTTCTGAGTACTCGTGACAGTTCTTAATTAGACTCAATGCTGCTTCGATGCCAGCCACATGAGGAATTGATGTATATAGACTTGTTACATCCCAAGTGACAAGGATACATTCATCTTGAATCTGTGGTAGGTCCCTAATTTTGGTCAGAAAGTCACCAGAGTCCTTGATGTAGGATGGGGTAGTTTTCACCAAAGGTGATAACACTCTATCCAATAGTTTGGCCGTGGGTACAAAAATCGAATCTCTCCCCGATACAATCGGGCATCCCGGTGGGGAATGTTTGTCCTTATGGATCTTGGGGAGTATGTACAGGACTGGAATGCGGGTATGTGTTGGTAACAAAAATTCATACAGATCATGTGAAATTAGCCCTTCTTTAAATGCTGGTTTTACAATACTCTCCAAGATCTTTCTAATACTCCATGTGGGATCCGATTGTAGAGGTTTATATACTGTGTCATCATCCAATTGTCGCTTGATCTCATTCTCATACGCCTGAGGGTCCTTAATGACTACCGAACCCCCTTTATCAGCAGGTTTACAAATAATATCATTGCGTTTAGTTAGTTCCCGTAACGCTATTCTTTCATGAGGGGACAAGTTGTTGGGTACATGATCTTTAATGTCCACTTGTTGTATTAAACGTTTCACATCCCGGGTGACCTCCTGTACGAACATCTCAACGGGTACGTAAGTAGTGGGGGGAACAGATTTAGATTTCATCACCAGTCCCAGACTTTTACTATTCAACCTCCCTTCAGGTATGTCATTATGGACAAATGGTTTATGAAGAAAATGGACCTTCCATCTAATATTACGGAATAGGCGATACAGATCTTGGTCTAACTGGAATGGATCTAGATGGCTTTTAGGGCAATAAGATAAACCACGGTTAAAAAGTCCTACCTCATCCAATGACAGGACCCACCTGGAGATATTATGTACTAGGTCTCCCTTGATCGGCCACGGTTGACTCATGTATTGCGATATCTGTCGTGACTCCCTTCTCTGTTTGCAAACCAGGTCCCGGTACAACAGAGAAGGGAGTCAGGCGTATGAGAATGAGATCAAGCGACAATTGGATGATGACACAGTATATAAACCTCTACAATCGGATCCCACATGGAGTATTAGAAAGATCTTGGAGAGTATTGTAAAACCAGCATTTAAAGAAGGGCTAATTTCACATGATCTGTATGAATTTTTGTTACCAACACATACCTGCATTCCAGTCCTGTACATACTCCCCAAGATCCATAAGGACAAACATTCCCCACCGGGATGCCCGATTGTATCGGGGAGAGATTCGATTTTTGTACCCACGGCCAAACTATTGGATAGAGTGTTATCACCTTTGGTGAAAACTACCCCATCCTACATCAAGGACTCTGGTGACTTTCTGACCAAAATTAGGGACCTACCACAGATTCAAGATGAATGTATCCTTGTCACTTGGGATGTAACAAGTCTATATACATCAATTCCTCATGTGGCTGACATCGAAGCAGCATTGAGTCTAATTAAGAACTGTCACGAGTACTCAGAAGCTCAGATTGCCTTCTTTGAAAAGTTATTTAAGTTGATCTTATATAATAACTATTTTCTTTTCAGGGATCATTATTATGTGCAATTGACGGGGGTTGCTATGGGTTCCAATGTTGCCCCGCCATATGCATGTTCATTTATGCATGATTTTGAGCAGAAATATGTTTTTGGTAATGATATTTTTCGGGAACATTGCGCCACCTGGTGGTGCTATATAGATGACATTTTTGCCATATGGCGGGGCAACATTGAATCACTTAAAACCTTTGATGAGATGATTAACAGTATTTCACCAAATATTCAATTTAAAATCCATACCGGCGGGGATTCAGTCCCCTTTCTAGATGTACGGGCATACACAAAACAAGGACGGATTGAAACTGACATATATACCAAACCCACAGACAGGAACCAGTTACTAAGATATACAGTTACCATCCCCCCACGTCTTCAATTCCATCATTAGAAGCCAACTTCTCAGGGTGATGCGGATTGTGAGTGATACTACAATAAGAGATCAGAGACTAGATGAAATGTGCTGTAAATTTAAGGAGCGGGGATATCCAGAAGGTCTAATTAGACAGGAACTAAATAAAATTTTGAACCCTATTAAGATCTCCGATAAGAAGAGATATTCATCTGACAAACCTAGGATTCCATTTGTCTTTCAATTTAATAGTTACAGTGATAGGATCTTTAATGTATTGAGAAAACATTGGATGATACTGAAACGATCATATCCTCAGGTAGAGGAGTTTCAATTAACTCCCATGAAAGCGTATCGGCGCAATAAAACCTTGCGCGATCTTTTGGTACGATCTGAATTTAAATCTGATAGGCAGGAGGAGAAAAGAATGACTTTTCTCGGTAGTAAAAGGAAGGGCTGTTACCCCTGCCTTAATTGCATCCAATGTAATCTAATGATCAAGGGTAACAATTTCTGTCATCCTAGAACTAATAATAAGATAATAATCAATGGTTTTTACACCTGTCAGTCATCATATGTGATCTACATTCTCACATGCCCCTGTAATCTCCTGTATGTGGGGGAAATGACCCAAAAAATTAAAGATCGTATCGCACAACATCGTAGTACAATTAGACATCCCCAATCAGGTCTTCCCGTATCGCGTCATTTTTCAGAAATGGGACACAAAGACACCGATTTACGATTTATGGTGCTGGAGGAGATTCCTCATGACAAAAGAGGGGGTGATAGGATTTTAAAATTGAAAAGACGTGAAGTTTGGTGGATTAATAAATTACAGTCCTTGTATCCTGATGGTATGAACAAGGACTATGATTTATACCTATTTGTGTAGAAGTTTTTGGTATGAGATTGAAAAGAAGTTGCGATTATTATTTGAATATATTGTATTTTCTTTAGATTGATCACAAAGAGCTCCCGTTGGGAATACTAGATAGCAGAATATCAGCTGGAGTCTATGAAGAAATTTGAGACATGATCAAGAATATTAACATATGTACATTTGTGATAAATAATTGGGAAGATCTAATTAATTAAAGTGAGAGAATTTAGTCAGTTAATAATGATGTGCTGATGATATATGATACGTAAAAGGATGAATCTGTTGTAAATAATTCTAGATTAGGAAATCTAGGATGGTTTACTGAAATTAGATTTATGTAGTAGGGTTAAATGCTTGAATGTATATAGGTGGTTTGTGTAGGATAATTAATTAAAGTGAACACAGGTGTGGACTGGACTGGGTGGTGATAAGAGAACATAGTGTGGTTTGGCTTTTCACACACAGCCAGAAAAGCCTGACGAAGAGCGATTGCGCTCGGAACTGTACAGTGGCTTGCTTGTATTTTGAATCATGTAATGGAATAATTTTCAGTAAAAGGACACTTTTTGCATCAAGCATCGTTCCACGTGTTTTTCCTATATATATACACACACACATTTTTATTATTTTTTTTATTTCAGGAATAGAATGCACTCGAGAGTTAAGGTTACAAATTCACCTTTGTTTTATTTTTGCAATATACAATACACTTGAGCGTCAACGTTTCAGTCCAACTACAGAATTTTATAAAGATGCAAAATAGTCCCTAGGCGTACTTCCGATAAGGAAGCTGGAGAGTCCCTTTAACATGACCCATAGCCATAGACAAATATTTGCATTTTGAAGGGCCAACTATAATGAGCTAGCTTGTCCTGTAAGAAAAGCTGCTTTAGCCCTACTCCCATGAAAAACTACTAAGAAGGGTTGGCCCTTCAAAATGCTAATTTAAGGCTATAGTTGAAATGTACGTAGTAATTTTAAATCCCCTACAAAAAAACACTATTAAACCGCATAATGGTAAACATTATGCTCCTAAAGCATAGGCAATAATAATAATTTTTCCAACTTTGTACCAAAACATATTTAAGCTATAGTTATATAATGGATGTGGGCTGAAAGTGCACAGCTCCCAGCAGGACCCACAGGTCAGTGGCCAGTAGGGATGAGCCGAACACCCCCCGGTTCGGTTCGCACCAGAACCTGCGAACGGACCGAAAGTTCGCACGAACGTTAGAACCCCATTGACGTCTATGGGACTCGATCATGCGAAATCAAAAGTGCTCATTTTAAAGGCTAATTTGCATGGTATTGTCCTAAAAAGGGTTTGGGGACCCGGGTCCTACCCCAGGGGACATGTATCAATGCAAAAAAACTTTTAAAAATGGCCGTTTTTTCGGGAGCAGTGATTTTAATGATGCTTAAAGTAAAAAAAAAAAAAAGTGAAATATTCCTTTAAATATCGTACCTGGGGTGTGTCTATAGTATGCCTGTAAAGTGGCCCGTGTTTCCCGTGTTTAGAACAGTCCCTGCACCAAATGTCATTTTTAAAGGAAAAAATCTCATTTAAAACTGCTTGCGGGTTTAATGTAATGTCCGGTCCTGGCAATATGGATGAAAATCAGTGAGACATACACCATGGGTACCCCCCAGTCCATTACCAGGCCCTTTGGGTCTTGTATGGATATTAAGGGGAACCCCGCACCCAAATTAAAATAAGGAAAGGTGTGGGGCCACCAGGCCCTATATACTCTGAACAGCAATATACAGGCGGTGCAAACAAGACAGGGACTGTAGGTTTGTTGTTAAGTAGAATCTGTTTGTCATTTTGAACGGGTACATTTTTAACGTGTAGCTCCAGCCAAAAAATCTTTTTTAAGCTTTTTGGAAAACATAGAGAAGGGTTATCATCCCTGTGACATTTGTTTTGCTTTCTTTCCTCCTCTTTAGAAGATTTCACCTCACTTTTTGTCCCAATGACAAATGCTTTTTGAGAATTTGGGGTTTTTTTGTGGAACAAGGATTGGAAAGCATCAGCGGAAAGGAGAAATGTTTTTCCCATATTAACTCTTACAGGAGAGAATTTCCCTTCCTAGGGGTAGATTTCATCTTACTTCCTGTTGTCTCCTTCCGTTTGCAAGTAGGAGTCGTTTGTAAGTTAGATGTTTGAAAGTAGGGTCCTGCCCTATATACTCTGCAGAAATTTGGGCCTTAGGTGTTGTTGTGGCCACAACACTGTAAGCCCTCACAGGGCCCTGCTGTGAAATATTAGATCAAGAATTGTAATTACATGCCCCTGTTGAACAGGGGCAGAAAAACTGGGCCTTTGGTGGTGGTGGTGGTGCTGGTGCCACAACACTGTAAGTCCTCACTCGCTCTTGGTGGGTGCAGAAATGGGCCCTGCTGTGAAATATTAGATCAAGAATTGTAATTCTTGAAAATATATTGGGCCTTTGGTGGTGATGGTGGTGGTGCTGGTGCCGCAACACTGCAACCCCTCACAGACACTCTAGTTGGAACGCAGGAACGAGCCCTGCTGCAAAGTATTGCATCAAAAATTGTAATTACACGCCCCTGTTGAACAGGGGCAGAAAAATTGGGCCTTAGGCACTGGTGCTGGTGCCACAACACTGCAACCCCTCACAGACACTCTAGTTGGAACGCAGGAATGAGCCCTGCTGCAAAGTATTGCATCAAAAATTGTAATTACACGCCCCTGTTAAACAGGGGCAGAAAAATTGGGCCTTAGGCACTGGTGCTGGTGCCACAACACTGCAACCCCTCACAGACACTCTAGTTGGAACGCAGGAACGAGCCCTGCTGCAAAGTATTGCATCAAAAATTGTAATTACACGCCCCTGTTAAACAGGGGCTGAAAAATTGTGCCTTAGGCACTGGTGGTGGCGCCCAGAACCAAAAATGTTCTTACAAGCTATCAGCGTGATGATTGAGGAGGAAGAGGATAATTACTCAGGGATAGTCACTCAGCATCAGCATAGGCAGTCTTTGAAGGGATCTGAGATTTCAAAAAAAAATTATTCGGTTACATCAGCATCAGGTGCTTGGTAGCTGGTGGTGATCCAAGACTGATTCATTTTTATGAAGGCCAGTCGATCGACCGAGTCGGTGGACAGACGCACCCTGTGATCGGTTACAAAGCCTCCAGCAGCACTGAATGTGCGTTCCGAAAGAACGCTGGATGCAGGACAGACCAGTAGCTCAATTGCATACTGTGCAAGCTCTGGCCAGTGATCCATCCTCAAGACCCAGTAACCCAGAGGATTTTCGGTGGGAAAGGTGTCCAAGTCTGATCTTGCCCCTAGGTATTCCTGCACCATGTAAAACAGACACTGGCGATGGTTGCTGGAACCAATTATACCTTGGGGCTGCGGACCAAAAAATTGTCTGAACGCATCGGTCAGATGACCACCTTCTCCACCGCTCCTTCTTTGACTGACCGAAGCCTCAGCAACACGTTGTCCAGAAACAGGAGTTTGTAACCTCCCAGTCTCTGGGAACGCGTTGCACAGACCTTTCTGCAAGGCCTCCCGAAGATGTTTCATCCACTGCTCCCTCTGCGATGGCAAGATAAGGTCCACAACCTTACCCTTGTAACGTGGATCAAGGAGGGTTGCCAGCCAGTATTGGTCCTTCTCCTTGATACCACGAATACGAGGATCCTTACGCAGGCTTTGCAGGATCAGGGAGGCCATGCAGCGTAGGTTTGCTGAGGCATTCGGTCCGGAGTCCTCTGGGTCACTAAGGACGACATGGTCCGCAGCCACCTCCTCCCAGCCACGTACAAGTCCATGTGTTTCTTGGGACTGATCCCTTAAAGACTGCTGCTGATGCTGAGTGCCAGGCTCCACCTCCATACTGACACAATCTTCCTCCTCCTCCTCATCCTCTTCCTGTGTGATCGGCGGGCACGCAGGAACACTGTCTGGATAAAGGGGGCCTTGAGAGCTAAGGAAGTCCTCCTCTTCCTGCCTCTGTTCTGCCTCAAGTGCCCTGTCTATTATTCCACGCAGCGTGTGCTCCAACAGGTGGACAAGGGGGACAGTGTCACTGATGCATGCACTGTCACTGCTCACCATCCTCGTGGCCTCCTCAAATGGTGACAGGACAGTGCATGCATCCCTGATCATGGCCCACTGGCGTGGGGAAAAAAACCAAGCTCCCCTGACCCTGTCCTGGTGCCATAGTCGCACAGGTACTCATTGATGGCCCTCTGCTGCGTGTGCAGCCGCTGCAGCATGGCCAATGTTGAGTTCCACCTGGTGGGCATGTCACAGATTAGGCGGTTCTTGGGCAGGTTAAACTCCCTTTGAAGGTCCGTCAGCCGAGCACTGGCATTATATGACCAGCAGAAATGCACACAGACTTTCCTGGCCTGCCTCAGGACATCCTGTAAGCCCGGGTACCTGCCCAAGAACCGCTGCACCACCAAGTTAAGAACGTGAGCCAAACAGGGCACATGGGTAATTTGTCCCTGTCAGAGGGCAGAGAGGAGGTTGGTGCCATTGTCGCAAACTACCATTCCTGCCTTAAGTTGGCGTGGCGTCAACCACCTCTGAACCTGCCCCTGCAGAGCTGACAGAACCTTTGCCCCAGTGTGGCTCCTGTCCCCCAAGCACACCAGCTCAAGCACCGCATGGCATCTTTTGGCCTGCGTACTTGCATAGCCCCTTGAACGGCTACGGAGCACCGCTGTTTCCGAGGACAAAGCACAGGAAGAGGCCATGGAGGAAGAAGAAGAGGAGGGGGTGGAGGAGAGAGGTGTGTCACAATCATTAGCATTTTGGAGGCGTGGTGGCGGAACAACCTCCAACACTACTGCACCTTGTCCTGCATCCTTCCCAGCTGCCAGCAGAGTCACCCAATGCGCCGTGAAACTTAGGTAACGTCCCTGTCCATGCCTGCTGGACCATGAGTCAGCGGTAATATGCACCTTACCGCTGACCGCCCTGTCCAGCGAGGCATGGACATTGCCTTCCACATGCCGGTAGAGAGCCGGAATCGCCTTCCGTGAGAAAAAGTGGCCTTTGGGTACCTGCCACTGAGGAACCGCACATTCCACAAACTCACGGAAGGGGGCAGAGTCTACCAACTGAAAAGGCAGCAGTTGAAGTGCTAGCAATTTTGCCAAGCTAGCACTCAACCGCTGGGCATGTGGATGGCTGGGAGCAAACTTCTTTCGGCGGTGCAGCAGCTGGGGCAGGGAAATTTGCCTGGTACAATCTGACGTCGGTGTACCAAAAGCAGATTGCCCACAAGTACTTGGCTGTGACACACCTAATTCTACACCTTCATTCCTCTCAGTGCAGGTCTCAGAGAGGACTGAAGGTCTAGTGGGGTTGGAAATCTCAGCTGATGAGGAGCAAGGAGAAGTCCTCTTTGTTCTTTGGTGTGGGTCTTTTAGATACGCTTGCCAACGAACTGCATGGCAGGTCAACATATGTCTGGTCAAGCACGTGGTACCCAAGCGGGAGATGTTTTGGCCACGCGAGATACGCTTGAGACATATGTTGCAAATAGCAGCGGTGCGGTCTGATGCACTCGTCTCAAAAAAGGCCCACACCAAAGAACTTTTTGAATAATGCGCAGAGACTGCAGCGCCCTGCACATGTGGAGCTTTGGGGTGTGATGCAGTCAATGTGCTGCCCTTAGGCTGGCCCCTGGAGGGCATCCTGCCTCGTTGGTGATGTGCCGCCTCCTCCTCCTCTCTCCTATCAGGCACCCACGTTGAGTCAGTGACCTTATCATCCCCTCCCTCCTCCTCACTTTGGCAAACCTGGCAGTATGCTGCAGCAGGGGGAGCATGACTGCCAGATTGCTGTCCTTCTTGGGCACCCCCTCTGTCCGTGCTCATGTTACTGCCTTCATCGAGCTCAGTATCATCATCAGAGCCTTCCAAACGCTGGGCATCCTCCTGGAGCATGTACCCAACACTGTGGTCAAACAGTTCGAGGGACTCCTCAGGAGGACATGGTGGGGCTAGGGAAGGAGTCACTGATGACATTGAGCCGAGGGAAGAGGCCGCTGCTTTGCCAGACAAAGTACCCTGGGCATGGGTGAGAGAGGATGAGGAGGATGAGGATGGCTTGGTCATCCACTCGACCAAGTCTTCCGCATGTTGCGGCTCAACACGGCCAGCTGCCGAAAAAAAGGCCAAGCGTGTGCCACGGCCACGTGCTGATGAGGATGCACCGTCTCCACGACCAGCACTAGACACAGAGCCTGCTTGCCCTCTTTTATTGGCTTGTGACTGTCTGCCTCTCCTTCTTGGCCTTCCAGACATACTAATGGCCTGTAGCTGCACTAAGCTGGGATATATATATAGCTAGCAAAATCATCTGCCTGCCTGTAGTATGAGAACACCACCAACCTTCTACAGGTAGCTTTAGCTGAACACTGTGAGGTGGACGCACCCTACTAACTTGTAGGTTTAGCTGAACACTGTGAGCAGGACGCACCCCACTAGCTTGTAGGTTTAGCTGAACACTGTGAGGTGGACGCACCCCACTAACTTGTAGGTTTAGCTGAACACTGTGAGCAGGACGCACCCCACTAACTTGTAGTTTTAGCTGAACACTGTGAGCAGGACGCACTGCACTAACTGTAAATAGTCTAGCTGCCTGACTGTGGTACTAATAGGATCAAAAGAACACCAGTAATTTTCTTCAGGTAGCTGTAAATACTGTAACAAGACAAGCCTGCCTGTCAGTAGGAAGATAACAGGAACGGATCTAGCTAAACTGAATACAGTTTATATATATATGCAACACCTGGGATGCATATATATACACAATACACTGTAAGTGCAGCTAACTGACTGACTGTCCTGCCTAATCTAGCTAACTCAAATGAAATGACACTGTCTCTCTCTCTCTCTATCTCTCAGCACACCGGAACACACTGCACAGGGCCGCCGTGCAGGCGGCCTTATATAGTGTGGGGCGTGTACTAAATCCCCTGAGCCATAATTGGCCAAAGCCTCCTTGGCTTTGGCCAATTACAGCTCTCTGTTCAGGCGGTGCTGTGATTGGCCAAGCATGCGGGTCATAGTGCATGCTTGGCCAATCATCAGCCAGCAATGCACTGCGATGCCGCAGTGAATTATGGGCCGTGACGCGCCACACAAATGTGGCATGAACGGCCCATATCATTCACAATTCGGCGAACGACCGAACAGCCGATGTTCGAGTCGAACATGGGTTCGACTCGAACACGAAGCTCATCCCTAGTGGCCAGCAGGACCCAAAGGTCAGTGGCCAGCAGGACCCACAGTTCCGTGGCCAGCTCCCAGCAGGACCCACAGGTCAGTGGCCAGCAGGACCCACAGGTCAGTGGCCAGCAGGACCCACAGGTCCTTGGCCAGCTCCCAGCAGGACCCACAGGTCAGTGGCCAGCAGGACCCACAGGTCCGTGGCCAGCTCCCAGCAGGACCCACAGGTCAGTGGCCAGCAGGACCCACAGGTCAGTAGCCAGCAGGAAGTACAGGTCAGTGGCCATCTGCCAGCAGGACCCACAGGTCAGTGGCCAGCAGCTGGCCACTGACCTGTGGATCCTGCTGGCAACTGGCCTGTGGGTCCTGCAGGCAGCTGGCCATGGACCTGTGGGTCCTGTTGGCCACTGACCTGTGGGTCCTGCTGGCCACTGACCTGTGGGTCCTGCTGGCCACTGACCTGTGGGTCCTGCTGGGAGCTGGCCACTGACCTGTGGGTCCTGCTGGCCACTGACCTGTGGGTCCTGCTGGCCACTGACCTGTGGGTCCTGCTGGGAGCTGGCCACGGACCTGTGGGTCCTGCTGGGAGCTGGCCTGTGGGTCCTGCTGGGAGCCGACCATGGCATGTGGGTCCTGCTGGCCTGTAGGCCATGGGCAGCTCCCAGCAGAATTCACAGGCTATGGGCAAGGTAAATGAGGTGTATGGGGGAGAGATCGATGGGGTGATTGATCATGTGGGGGTGACAGGGTCTCTCACCTCATCTTGTTCGGCAGCTGCCAGCTCAGAGCTCAGCAGGACAGGTTCTCTCTTCCTCCTTCTCCTTGCACAGTTTCCTCCAGTCCTGGGGGGTGGGTGATGTTGATCCTGTTCCTAAGCTCTGCTCAACTTTGTTCACAGTACTGTTACTGTATTTTCTGCAGCAGCGTGCCAAAAGATCCAACTGTGGCGAGGGAAGTTGTAGCACGAACTCGAAGGCTGGCTGCGCTGCTCTCCAGACTGACTCCACCCACCGGGAGCAGGGTGAGGGAGCTTGAGCACGTAGCCGCCGCCTCAGACTACAACTCCTGCAAACAACAGCGGCAGCCATGCACGTGACATCATTTGGGCTAGCCCTGTACTCAAGGCTCTGACTGGCTCAGAGAGACTGTCATGAGAAAAATCATTGAGGTGGACACTGGGACAGCCACAGCACCGGCCGGCAGACGTTATTTGGGTTGCACATGGGGGGCACATGGGGGGCACACAGTAAAATTGGGAGGGTCGTGGCCCCCTCAGGCCCCACACTAGTGATGCCAATGTCCACCATTCCGTCCCCCTCATCACTGTAGACCATTCTGTCCCCACCATCACTGTCCACCATTATGCCTCCCTCATCACTGTCCACCATTCTGTCCCTACCATAACTATGTGCCACTGTGTCCCCACCATCACTGTCCGCCATTCAGTTCCCACCATCACTGTCCGCCATTCTGTCCCCCACCATCACTGTCCACTATTCTGTCCCCACCATCACTGTCTGCCATTCTGTCCCCCCCATCACTGTCTGCTATTCTCTCCCCCACCATCACTGACCTCCATTCTGTCCCCACCATCTCTGTCCACCATTCTGTTCCCCTCCATCACTGTCCACCATTCTGTCCCCCTCATCACTCTCCGTCATTCTGTCCCAACCATCACTGTCTACCATTCTCTCCCCCACCATCACTGTCCACCATTCTGTCCCCCACCATCACTGTCGCCATTCTCTCCCCCATCATCACTGACTGCCACTCTGTCCGCCACCATCACTGACCGCCATTCTGTCCCCCACCATCACTGTCCACCATTCTGTCCCTCACCATCACTGTCCACCATTCTGTTCCTCTCATCACTGTCCACCATTCTGTCCCCCTCATCACTGCCCGCCTTCTGTCCCTACTATCTCTGTCCATTATCTATGCCCCCACCATCTCTGTCCACAATCTTTGCCCCCTAAAAGCATACTTCTGCTCTGTTCCCCGCTATCAGCGCCCCTCCAGCTTTAGAAATGTACATGAGTGGCAGCATCCCAGCCAGCAACCAACGTGAGGAGGAGGGCAGGCTGTACACTCACAGAGCGGAGCTCTGCATTCCCTCCTACTTCCTGTCTCACCATCACTGTCTGCCTTTTCTGTCCTCCTCATCACTGTCCACCATTCTGTCCCCTCATCACTGTCCGCCATTCTGTCCCCTCATCACTGTCCGCTATTCTATCCCAACCATCACTGTCCACCATTCTGTCCCCCTCATCACTGTCCACCATTCTGTCCCCCTCATCACTGTCCGCCATTTTGTCCCCACCATTACTGTCTACCATTCTGTCCACCTCATCACAATGGTTTTCACAAAGCTCTGAGAGGGGGATACAATTTTGTGAGGATCAAGGAGGGCGATGAATGGAAAACTTCATTTAATACCAGGACAGGACATTAGGAAAACCTTGTAATCCTGTTTGGTCTTTGCAACGCTCCTGCAGTTTTTCAGGAAATCATCAACGATCTCCCCCAAGATATGTTGCAGCAATGTGTGGTGGTTTATCTCGATGATATTCTCATATATTCTAAATCCCTAGAGAGCCACCACACAGATGTCTCCCATGTGCTACAGAGACTGAGAGATGATAACCTGTATTGTGAATTGGAGAGTTCCATCACAAAAAGGTTACTTTTCTGGGTTATGTCATTTCGACTGCCAGTTTTTCGATGGACTCAGAGAAACTATCTGCAGTTCTACAGTGGCCTTGACCCATAAGAATCTCACATTCTTGTCTGAGGCAAAATGCTTATCTCCCAGAAGGGCAAAATGGGCTCTTTTTCTGTCAAGCTTCAATTACATAGTCTCATTCTTACCCGGTACTAAGAATGTAAGGGCTGATGCATTGTCACAACAGTTTTCTTTCCAAGATGGAGTCGGGTTCCTGTGATACCTCCCGATCATATTCTGGCTACTGTTCGTACTAGTCTCACTTCATCTTTGGGTGACAGAATTCTTGCCGCTCAGATCCATTCTCCTTCCAAGAAACCTGATAAACTCCGCACTGCTTTGCTCCAGACTTATAAATGAAAAGTCCCTCGCTCTACTAAGATGTGTTCGAACTAATTGATATATAGAGGGCAACCCTCATAAATTAAGAAATAAGTAAAGTGCGTATCGTGCAATAAAGTGCAATCCAATACAGTGGAAAAAACTGTCTGCAGCAGAATCTGACAGTGTTCACATTTCACTCATACATATACAGGCTCATATAGTGATTGCACGCTACAGCAATAATAAAGTGCAATAGTGCCTAATAAATAAAATAAATGAACAGTGTACCAATGGTGCCCAATAATAATAAAGTATAAAGGTAATTACTCCATAAATTGGTATGACAATCCAGGGGTATTAGATTAAATGTGGTGATTGTCTATGAATCCAGCATTTTGCAATAAACGTCTAAAAAGAAAAGAAGGGGGAGATTTCTTCAAAAATTGCGTTTTAGAAGAGCCACACAGTAGTAAGGCGAAAGATGTACAATCCCATAAATGAGCTCACAGAACCCTCACCTTGATAACTTGAAATATCAGCATAAGATAATGTATAGGAATCTGTTCCACTGTTCCAACATCCACCACCAGAGGGTCCTCCGTTCCACCTAGTATTAAACCTGAATGGACACTTCACATCCACGTCCTTATACAGCCTCGTACTCCCAGAGGGGGGGGGGGGGAGGGAGGGGGGGAGTAGGAAGGGATGGGAGAGACAGAGAACTCCAATAGTGTAGTATGTTTATAATTAAAATGTAGTTTTATTAATAGAATAGGCTGGACTCTTACATCAATGTATTAAAAAACAAGCAAATAACAGATCGTATGGCGCTTGAACGCCGTTCTCACGTCACTTCCGGTATTATTCAACCTCCGGCCACTCCCTGCGCGTTACATCATCACGTGACTTTATCAGGGGATCCCCTGATGAAGTCATGTGATGACGTAACGCGTAGGGAGATCTTTCAGTTACATGAGCTACCCAAGGTTATCATCTGGGGGTCATCAGAGGTAGCCAGTTTGTCTGTAGGTTTTGGCAAATCTTTTGTGCACAGTTGGGAATTCAGCTTTCCCTCTCTGTGTATCACCTGCAGTCCAATGGGGCCACAGAACGAGCCAACCAGGCCTTGGATCAGTTTCCACACTGCTATATCTTTGACCAACTGGTCAGACCTCTTACCTTGGGCGGAGTTTGCTCACAATAGTGCCGTCAATACCGCTTCTCGCTTACCCTTGATGTGCCATGGTGGTTCACTGCCCCACGCAGCTCTCACCCCCCGATCCAGCAATGTGCCCTGGGGGCTCTCTGCCCCTTGCAGTTCTTACCCCTGATGTGCCATGGTGGTTCTTTGCCCCAAGCAGCTCTCACCTCCTGATCCAGCCATGTGCCATGTGCCCTGTTGACTCTCTGCCCCTTGCAGCTCTCACCCCCTGGTCCAGCCATGTGCTATGTGCCCTGGCGACTCTCTGCCCCTTGTAGCTCTTCCCCCCGATCCAGCCATGTGCCCTTGTGGCTCTTTGCCCCTCACAGCTCTCAATTCCCGATCCAGCCATGTGGGCTCTCTGCCCCCCTGCAGCTCTCACCTCCCAATCCAGCCATGTGCCCTGGTGGCTCTTTGCCTCCCCACCCCCCCTGCAGCTCTCACCTCCCGATCCAGCCATGTGCCATGAGCCCTGGTGGCTCTCTGCCCTCCACAGCTCTTACCTCCTGATCCAGTCATGTGCTATGTGCCCTTGTGGCTCTCTGCCCTCCACAGCTTTCACCCCCTGATCCAACCATATCAGCCATGTGCCCCGGCGGCTTTCACCTCCTGCTCCAGCCATGTGCTCCAGTGGCTCTCTGCCCCCACCCGCACTCTGCATTACCACAGCTAAAGAAGTCTTATAACAACCTATAGTTGTGATGATTCACAGTGTGTGTGTAGGGGGGGGGGGGGGGGGTGGCAGAGAGCAGCTGAATTGGGATTAGTATAGTAAGAGCTCACCCGCCAATCCAGCCATGTGGTCAGCATTGCCATAAGCATCTAAATTACCTCCTTCAGCTCCCACTCTCCGCACTCCTCCCTGCTCTGCCCCCTTACTGTATAGGAGCCAGAACTACAGAGGAACCATGGGGTATTAATGCAAGCTGACAATACTGACTGTCAGCGAGCATTAAGAACAGACCTGAGAAAATATTGGGCGGTATAAATCCACCATGAAATCGATTTGCGGCGGAACCCCTGAAGGCTTCTTGCGGAACCCCGGATGAGAAACACTGGTCTGTATAATGCCATGCCATTAAAATTTTTCTCAATATCTTATCCAGATCAGTTATCGAGTCACCGACCCTCGCCTGAGTGATGGGAAAATGCATCCAACTTTATTCCGTATGACCCCAGATGATCGGGTCTATTATACAGCCCTTATAAAACTGTTGCAGCATATGGGGTGGAACTGGGTTGGAATATTAGCAGCATGGGACGGCAGCGGTGATGAGGAGGCCCAAAAGCTGAGTAAGATGATGAGCCAACACGGGATCTGTACAGAATATATCTTTCAAATCCAAGAAGATTTTAAAAAAGATGATTCTCTGAATATCAACATCAATGATATTCTTGATAAATCAACAGCTAAAGTTGTCATAGTGTGTGGAACTGCCACAATGGACTTTTTTACTGATATAGCCTTAATTTTAAATGAGATCACATTGATTTTCCCACCTTCATGGTATAAAGTAATTAGTATGAATGACATGAACTCTATAGAAGTCAAATGCAGCTTCATATTTCTTTGGCCACAACAAATGCCCGTAAACGTCAATATGTATCCCTATGGTGTCAACGTCTCTGCCTGCTCAATTGACCCGATAATGGAAGATCTTTGGCTTCATTTTTTTCATTGTCTTTCCCCAAACAAAAAGAAAAATGAGCTTTTTTATTTAGAGCATTCTTTTTTGCCAGAATTTTGTACCGGTTTAATAGATGTGTCATCCATATTTACTGGTCGTACACCAATACCTTCCTATGCATACACGGCTGTATATGTTCTGGCCAAAGCTCTAAAAATCATATACTACATGAGTAAATTTAAGAAAACACCGAAACACAATGGATTCCAGCACAGAGTAAGTTGGATAATAAGTGTTTATATTACTCTGACCCTGTCCTATATTATATAATAATTATCAGAATGATCAGCCATCTCTCTCCTTTCTCTCACTGTCTGGGCAATCAGGAAAAATGCAAATGTGATGGGATATTTTTGGTCCTTTATTCATTTTTTTTTTTTTTTTTTTTTACTAATTGCTTTGTATACACCATGTTAGGAGACACATCAAAGAGGAACTGCAGTCTGCACACATAATTTGTAATAAAAACATCTTTGCCATTCTGAAGCTTCCCTCCAACCACTTTGCATATTATTTTATATATACTGTGATTCTGTACTTGCCAAATATGCTGCGGAAATCTCCCTCCACTGAGTCTGGCTGCATCCATTTTAACTGTGGGCAGCTGAAGCTGCTGCCTGTTCACTTTCTGGATTTACACAGACACACAGAGGCACACCTCCAGCTCTGCAGCTTTCATTGGACCTCTTATGACTCATCCCCCCTCCCTTCCTGGCAAACTAGCATGAGAGAGAGAGCTGTGCATGATGTCATAAGACTAGGCCAATGACCAGACAAGAAACAGGAAGTGGGTTGTATAAGGGATTTACTATCCAAAGTTAAAACAACAAGAGCAGAAGATTTAAATCAATCGTTTTTTATTCATGTTTTTCACATATAACAGATCAAATAAGTAAACAAAATCTGTCGTTTAGTGCAAGGTTATAAACCATATATATAAAAAAACGGGTTGTCCTTATCAAGACTGAAAGGAACCAGAGGACCAAATAAGCGACACAGCATACCATGTATAGGAAAATAGTAAATTATTTAAAGTTTATTAAAAGATAAAAATAGTCATAAAACTCCTCAATGGGACATTATAAATGGGGACACTGAAAACTTGACAAACAACCAGAGATGCCAGAGTCTTCTCTGGGTGTGGCCACAAACAGCACAGGACAAAGACAAGACACACTACAATAAAATACAAATAAACAATCGTCCAGACGCCAAGGATCTATATATGGGTCAACATGCCACGACAAATGTCGTATAAAATTAAGCACAATTTATGTGAGTGATAAGCCATGGGCATCCATATAGGGGTCCCTGGAAGGCTCGAGCCCACAAAATAAATGGGAAAGGAAGGGAAAATTGGAAAGGGGAAGGGAGGGAAGGGGAAAGGTGCTGAGCCTCGAGACTGGACTGACTGCGATTAAAGGGAACCCCGATAGAGTCAAAATCTGATGATGGTGGAAAAAAGATGGGTGGAAAACAAAATTGTTGCACCAGAAAAAACGTTGCTACTGGAGTATAGAGAAAAATGTCCGTAGTTATTCCTGGTATGTGGCCAGAAACAATGTCCTGTGTAAAGATAATGGGGATAACACCCCTATCGTGGCCAAAGGAATGAGGTCAGGACTGGACCGTGATGCACCTGGTTGCTGTGGACTAGGGATGAGCCGAACACCCCCCTGTTCGGTTCGCATCCAGAACATGCGAACAGGCAAAAAATTTGTTTGAACACGAGAACACCATTAAAGTCTATGGGACTCAAACATGAAAAATCAAAAGTGCTAATTTTAAAGGCTTATATGCAAGTTATTGTCTTAAAAAGTGTTTGGGGACCCGGGTCCTGCCCCAGGGGACATGTATCAATGCAAAAAAAGTTTTAAAATTTTTTTTCGAGAGCAGTGATTTTATCAATGCTTAAAATTAAACAATAAAAGTGAAAAATGCCTTTAAATTTTTTACCTGGGGGGTGTCTATAGTATGCCTGTAAAGTAGCGCATGTTTCCAGTGTTTAGAACAGTCCCTGCAAAAAATGACATTTCTAAAGGAAAAAAAGTCATTTCAAAGACTTTCCTATGGCTTTCCCCGTGATGTCAGAGGGGGCGGGGCCACCCGGTTATGTAACGGGTGACCCCACCCCCCTCTGGCGCCACGGGGAAAGCCATAGGAATGTCCCTGTGAAGTCCCTGTGTGTCAGAGGGGGCGGGGTCACCGGGTGGCCCCGCCCTCAGTTATATAAGAACTGTCAGAAGAACAGAAGCGTCACACAGTGGGAACCTCCCATGGATGTGGATCGTCCAAAGAACGAAGAGGGGAAGAAGAAGCCGGAGGAAGATGCGGACGAGAAGACCGAAGGAAGAAGCAGAGGATCGGAGGAAGAAGAGGAAGAAGCGGGGGAAAAACAAGATGGTGGAAGAAAACCAAAGAAGACCAGAAGAAGATGGAAGAAGATGACATTAATAAAGGATCTGTCAAAAACCATCTCTTGTCTTTTTTAACATTTGACAGTTTTTTGTGAAATGGTAGAGGTACATTTGTACCCCATTATCATTTCACACGGGAGGCGGGATCTGGGGGTCCCCTTGTTAAATTGGGCTTCCAGAGTTCGATAAGCCCCCCGCCCGCAGACCCCCACAACCACCGGGCAAGGGTTGTGGGGATGAGGCCCTTGTCCCCATCAACATGGGGACATCCTCCCCATGTTGAGGGCATGTGGCCTGGTACGGTTCAGGGGGTGTGCTCTCTCATCCCCCCTCTTTTCCTGCAGCCTGCCAGGTCGCATGCTCGGATAAGGGTCTGGTATGGATTTTGAGGGGGGCCCCCATGCCATTTTTATTATTTTGGCGTGGGGTTCCCCTTAATATCCATACCAGAACTGAAGGGCCTGGTATGGAATTTGGGGCGACCCCACGCATTTTTTTTAAAATTTTGATTCAGGGTTCCCCTTAATACTCATACCAGACTCAAAGGGCCTGGTAATGCACTGTGAGGGAATCCCAGGCCGTTGTTTTCAATGACTTTTATGTGTATTGCGGGACCCGACAATTCATTATAGCCGGCGCAGCGGCGATATCGCTACTACTTTTAAATGACTTTTTTTTCCTTTAGAAATGTCATTTTTTGCAGGGACTATGCTAAACACGGGAAACATGCGCTACTTTACAGGCATACTAGAGACACCAAAAAAATGGGAATTCAGTCAGCGCAAAAACAATAACCTATAGACACCCCCCAGGTACGAAATTTAAAGGAATATTTCACTTTTATTGTTTTACTTTAAGCATTATTAAAATCACTGCTCCCAAAAAACATCCATTTTTTAAAACTTTTTTTGCATTGATACATGTCCCCTGGGGCAGGACTCAGGTCCCGAAACACTTTTTTGGACAATACCATGCATATTAACCTTTAAAATTAACACTTTTGATTTCTCCCATAGACTTCTAAAGGGTGTTCCACGGCTTTCGAATTGGCTGCGAACACCCCAAATTGTTCGCTATTTGGCGAACGGGCGAACAGCCAATGTTTGAGTCGAACTCATGTTCGACCTGAACAGACAGCCCATCCCTACTGTGGACTTTGAGCAATTATAGATATAATCACTTCCTGGTGTACTCCTGCAATATGGTGTAACCTTGGTAATAGTCCTATGAACCGGTGTGTAATACAGACACATAGAAATTTCAGATATCTATTAGCAATGATCCCCTCTATTTTGCACAGTGTCACAAGCAAGTGGGAGCATGGTGATCAAACATACGATACCTGGTGATGTGGTCTGTATCGAGCCTGCATCCAAGTCACTGCTTAATGTCTTTCAACCATGATACTTGTAATCCCAGCACACTGCACAATGCAAACGATAATTGGTGCGCACTTCTCCTCCAGGTACAGATGGTCTTCACGTTAGATGGCAACTATTGGGTTCCCCCAGCCTCTCGTGCTCGCCCTGGGCTCGCTTCTGGGACGCGGTAGAAGGGAGGTGTCACGTGACGCTGGTGACGTCAACCAGGTTGACAAAAACTATAACATGTAAATAAATGCATATGAGAAAACAGAATGATATCAAAGTAGAATAATGTTTTTATTATATAGGCTTCCTGGAATTCGATCTATAATGGAGGTGAGGGGTTTATCGACCATCCCAGACACTTCCTCAGGAGCTAAACTGTCTGGGCTGGCGACAACCCTATCCTCTTTAACCACTTCAGACCTGGAAGGATTTGTCCCCTTTATGACCAGGCCATTTTTTGCGATACGGCACTGCATCACAAAAGAGTGACAATTTTGAAAAAAAAAAGCAATATCTTTTTACTTTTTGCTATAATAAATATCCCCCCCAAAAATTTTATTTCTTCCTCAGTTTAGGCTGATATATATTCTTCTACATATTTTTGGTAAAAAAAACTCGCAATAAGCGCATATTAATTGGTTTGCACAAAAGTTATAGCATCTAAAAAAATAGGATTTTTTATAACAGCTTACCTGTAAAATCCTTTTCTTTTGATGTACATCACGGGACACAGAGCCTCAGTAATTACTGATGTGGTTATAAGGTATCACTAGGTGATTGGACACTGGTCACACCCTAGACAGGAAGTTCAACCCCCTATATAACCCCTCAGTTAAAGCAATATAAGTGTATTAGAAGAGGGGAGGGACCTCAGTGTCCCGTGATGTACATCAAAAGAAAAGGATTTTACAGGTAAGCTGTTATAAAAAATCCTATTTTCTTTCTCGTACATCACGGGACACAGAGCCTCAGTAATTACTGATGGGACGTCCCAGAGCAATGCTATTTAAGGGGAGGGGACCACACAAGTAGGGTGTAATCAGACCTGAGGACCTCGTACCGCTGCCTGCAGCACACTACGCCCAAAGGCGATATCCTCATGCCTTCTCACATCCACCTGATAAAATCTGGTGAATGTATGGACTGAAGACCAGGTTGCGGCCTTGCAGATTTGAGCCATAGAGGCCCGGTGATGCACCGCCCAAGAAGCACTAATAGTCCTTGTAGAGAGTGCCTGATTTGAAAAGGTGGAATTTTCTGTTTCAAACCGTAAGCTTAAATAATCATTTGTCGAATCCACTTCGAAAGGGTAGACTTTGACACTGCGTGTCCTCTATTGGGACCTTTTGGCAGTACGAACAAAACATCCAATTTGGGAATTTGAGCAGTTGCTTCCAGATAGGCCTTGACTGCTCTTACTACATCCAAAGAATGTAGTGACCTTTCTTCCGTAGAACAGGGATCTGGAAAAAAGGAAGGTAGAACAATATCTTGGTTTAGATTAAAATCTGAAACCACTTTCGATAGAAAGCTAGGATGAGGGTGCAATACCACTCTGTCCTTAAGTATGATTAAATAAGGCTCTTTACAGGAAAGAGCTGCTCTGATACTCTTCTAGTCGAAGAAATGGCTACCAGAAAAAATTAACTTTCTTGTCAACAAGACCAAGGGAATTTGACGAATTGGTTCAAAAGGCTGTTTCTGTAAAACTGACAGAGCCAAATTCAAGTCCCAGGGGTTTAGGATGCGTTACCCCCTGTATAAAGCTTCGGACTAAAGAATGCAAAGCAAGCGGCTGTTGAAATAATACTGACAAGGCCAGGACCTGGCCCTTGATGTTACTCAAGGCCAGCTTTATTTCTAATGCCATTTGTAGAAAGTCAAGAATTCTACTTATGACATATTTTCTGGGATGCCAAGCCCTGGATACACACTAGGAGATTTAAGCTTTCCAGACTCTTATGATAAATCATTCTGGAAGTTGGCTTTCTTGCATTGATTAAGATACAAATCACAGGAACTGAAAGCCACGATTCTTCAGAACGTGGGTTTCAATAGCCAGACCTTCAAATTTAGCGTTTGTAAGGCAGGATGGAACACTGGACCTTGGGATAGCAGGTCTGGACGTGACGGTAGGGTCCACGGAGGACCTACTGCTATCTTTACTATTTCTGAATACCAAGCTCTTCTGGGCCACGCTGGGCCACCAGAAGTACCAACTTCCTTTCCTGCCTGATCCTGCAAAGAAGTCGTGGCAGTAGCAGAATAGGAGGAAATGTATAAATCTGGGAGAATTGATGCCATGGAGTCACCAACGCATCTGTCCCACATGCAAGAGGATCCCTTGTTCTTGACACAAAGTTTATCAATCTGGTAGTTGAACCTGGATGCAAAGCGGTCTACATCCGGAACCCCCCATCTTTGGCATATGGCCAAGAAGACGTCAGGGTGAAGAGACCTTTCCCCTGGGAATAACTGGCGGCGACTTCAAGTAGTCCGTCTGCCAGTCCTCTACTCCCGGAATGAAGATTGCTGATATGCACGGCACATGCTTCTGCCCAGATTAAGATCTGATTTACTTCTCCTTGGGCTGCACGACTCCTGGTGCCTCCCTGGTGATTGATATAAGCCACTGCTGTGGCATTTGGACTGGATCCTGACAGGGCAAACCTGTAACCTGTGTGTCCAGGCCTTTAGGGCTAGATACGCCGCACAGATCTCTAGAATGTTGATGGGTAAGGTCCTTCTGTTTTGGACCATCTCCCCTGGACAGTTGACTGTTCCAGGACTGCTCCCCAACCCAAAAGACTGGCATTTGTTGTTACCACTGTCCAGGCAACTGGAAAAAGGGGTTTCCCCTTTTGCAGATTTTTGGGTAACAACCACCAACTGAGGCTCTGATGCACTGTAGGAGACAGACGCATCAGGAAATCCAGTGCCTGAACCTCCTTGTTCCAGGCAGACAGGATACTGTTTTGCAGCAGTCGCGAATGAAACTGAGCATAGGCAACTGCTTCGAATGAAGCCACCATCTTCCCCAGTAGCCTCATACAAAGGCGAATAGGAGGATCTTTCTTTGCCCTGACTACCTGAATCAGTTCTTTTATGGTACTGATCTTTGCCTGGGGTAAAATACCCTCTTCTGGGCTGTATCTATGACCAGACCGAAATACTCTAGTCTTCTCACTGGTTTCAAAGAAGACTTCTGTGAGTTAAGGAGCCACCCTAGGTAATGCAGGTAGTTGACTGTGGTGACCAAGCTTTGGTCCAACCGGGCTACCGAGCGATCTATCAAGAGTCGGTCGTCTAGGTATGCTATTACCGTTATACCTAGGCCCTTAATCTGACCAGTGGAGGGGCCAAGATCCTTGTAAACACCCGAGGTGCAGTAGCTAGCCCGAAAGGCAGAGCTATAAACTGAAAGTGGCGTTTTTCAACTTTGAAATGCAGGTACTTTTGATGAGGAGGGAAAATAGGTACATGCAGGTATGTGTCCTTGATGTCTATTGACGCCAGAAATTCTCCTTCTTGTAGGATGGAGACTACCGATTTGATCGATTCCATGCAAAAGGATCGTATCTTTAGGAATCGGTTTAGATCCTTGAGATCTAAAATGGGTCTGACATCTCCATTTGGTTTTTGGAACCCTGAAAAGGTTTGAATAAAACCCCAATCCCTGCTTTTGCGTGGGAAACAACCACCATAACTTTTTGGCGACAATAGTTGCTCCACTGCTGGAAGAGAGACCTCTTTTTCTCTGGGTCTCTGGGAACATTTGATCTGAGGAAACAAGGAGAGGGGAATACTCGGAACTCTAGTTTGTAACTTAGAGTTAATGTGGACATCACCCATCTGTCCTGGAAATCCTCCTATCAGAGCCTTGAGAACTGTAGCAGTCTTCCCCCCACCCAAGCGAGCGGGGCACTCCTTCATAAAGAGGCTTTTTAGCATCTTGTCTAGTAGGCTTCCTCCCACAGGACTTCTTTTGTCCCTGGGTCGACTCTGAGATTTATTTCTTGAGCCTGACAGAGGAGGCCGTCGCGACTGCCTGGAGGCTGATGCTCCTGGCACTGGGAACAGAGCCTGTTTAAAAGAGGGACGTATACCAAATCCTCTCCGAACAGCCTTGCACCCTGACATGGTGATTTGGCTGAAATTTTTTAACTATAAGATTCTATGCATATGTACCAACCCAAGCGCAAAGCGAAAGGTTTGGATGATAGAATCTCTAATTGCGTCAACAGCAAACACAAAAACGCTGGTAGGTTGGCAAACCCCCGGGCTTGCTGTTCAGGTAAAACTTTGAGGACCTGTTTTACATGGTCTCTCAAGTATTGACAGACTGATTGCTGCCACTGCAGGTCGAGCTATTAGGACCTTGCCAAGAAGAAAACACCTTTCAACAGGAATTCCAATTACTTATCAGTTGGATCCCTAGGTATCTGAACGTTGTCGACAAAACAAGCCAGACTTATTTACGGAGGAATGGCGACGTCAACTGCCGGTATACCCCCCATCTTAGTACATTTTTCCTCCATAGGATAAAGTGTTGCAAAAACTTTTTTAGGCGGAAAAAAATGTTTATCTGGGTGATCCCACTCAGAATAAATAAGCTTTCTCAGTAACCATAAACAGAAAAGCATGTGTAGTTTGAGGAGGCTTCAGTGAACCCAAACCAAAAGAAGGGTTCTTTAACTGACTCAGATACGGGCAACTTAAATGTGGAGCGGACCAATCCAGCCAAAATTCTAACACCTTCTCATCCTGAGAAGCTGAAAAGGGCCCTTCTCCACTTGATTCCTCAGAAGAGGAATCATCAGTCCCATCCCGATCCTCTGAAAGCGATTCTTCTCCTTTTTCCCAGAGTTCCTCTGCCTGAGGGTCCTGGGTAACAGAGGAAGATCTATTGCGTTTTCTTCCACTGAGTGAAGATGCGATTAAGGCCGTTAATCTTTCCTCAAGTCCATTAATGGTTGAGGAAAAAACCTCCTGCGTAATATATACAGGGGCTGAAGTGCCAGAAGCAGATGCAGCCCCTGACCCCGACGGCTCTCCCTGGCCGGCCATCCCAGGTCCTTCAGGGGGGAAGGCACTGCAGAAGGGGGGTCCTCAGAACCTGAGGGAGATCCCCTAGAGACTCTGGTTTTTGGGGTATTTGTACCTCTTCTACCCATAGTGCAAAGCAACAAGGTGGAGGTATCACACAAATAAAACACTGACTGCTGAGCGATGTAGTACAGCAACTGTCGCTGCTACCAATGCCCAGTCAAATGTTTCTAAGTAAATGCTGCCTGGGAGAATGTCTGTGTCCCACCTTACATGCGACTGTCAGCTCTGTGTCCCTCTATAGGCTGAGTGCACCTGAAAAAGTGTGCTTTTTATCGCCTGTGCAGCCGGAGATATGGGCGTCTAGGCACGCCGGACGTCACGCTAATGCTCCGCCCCCCTCCCTCCCCTGAACACCCCTCCCGCCCCCCTCCTTGTTTTTTCAAAAAAAGGTGCGCCTTCCCACGCCAGCCAACCCTATGAGACATGCATGGAGGGGAGGCTGGGGTGGAGGAGGAAGGAGAGAGGCCAGCAGATGATGGGATCTGCCAATAGTAGTGGCGGCGGCGCCCAGCAGAGGACATCTTTACACGTGACCAACACCTAAGACACTGGCGAAAAAACTGAGGTATCCCCAGGAAGGGGAGGGGTTGTATAGGGGGTTGAACTTCCTGTCTAGGGTGTGACCAGTGTCCAATCACCTAGTGATACCCTATAATCCCATCAGTAATTACTGAGGCTCTGTGTCCCGTGATGTACGAGAAAGAAATAGGGAATATATATATGGCATTTTTATTATATATATATATATATATATATATATATATATATATATATATATATATATATACATTTTTTACTAGTAATGGCGACGATCTGCGATTTTTAGTGGGACTGCGACATTGTGGAGGACAGATCGGACACTTTTGACACATTTTTGGGACCATTGACATTTATACAGCAATCAGTGCTATAAAAATGCACTGATCACTATGTAAATGTCACTGGCAGGAAAAAGGTTAACACTAGGGGGTGATCAAGGGGTTAAATGTGTTTCCTGGGAGGTGTTTCAAACTGTATGGGGATGTGACTGACTAGAGGAGGAGCCAGATCGCTGCTCCTAACTAGTGAGGGAGACGATCTGTCTCTCCTCTCCCGACAGAATGAGGATGTGTGTGTTTACACACACACATTTCCATTCTGGCTCTCATGCCCGCGATCGCGCATGGCCGGAGGACATCGTGCCCGCCAGCCACGTGCATCGGGTCCCCCTCCACTATAACTGTTTAAAGGGCCGACGTACAGCTACAGCGATTTGCAGGAGAGAGCCGACCTGCCGCTGTATAATGACGGCGGCTGGTCGGCTAGTGGTTAAGTCATTCAGTTCAATTGTGCAAATTGGTGTACATCATAGAGAACCATAGTACAGAAATCAGTAAAGAAGACAACCATTCTGATGCTCGGTTTGAACTTTGACAAGTCATCTTCACCACATCAATCCGTGTGATTGGCTGATTGGCAATTTGTGTTACCATGCCATTGAACCTAATAAAGTGGCCAGTGAGTGTTTTATATATATATATATATCATCTTTGATATATATATGTCAATTATATAAGAAGTGCCTCTTCTTCATAGTAAACAATTGTAAACTATATAATCGATCCTCATAGCTGAGGTCCTCCGTCACTCTTATTCATTTTGTTGCCCTTCACTAAACTCTTTCTAGTTCAAGTCGTCGTTCCTGATGATTTGCGACCAAAACTAAGCTGCATCATCCAGATGATCATGAACCAGTGTTTTGTAAAAGTGTAGAATACTTGATCTACCTCTGGAAAGGATGCCCTTTTACTGCATGAGAGTAGTCTGCTGGCCTTGTTAGCTGTGGCTTAGCATTGCATGTTATTGTTAAGTCTGTAATCTGTGACCTGTTCCTGGTGTCAGGATGGTACTGACTCTTTGTCTGTGGCCATGTTCCTGGTGTCAGTATGGTACTGACTCTTTGTCTGTGGACATGTTCCTGGTGTCATTATGGTACTGACTCTTTCTCTGTGGACCTGTTCCTGGTGTCAGTATAGTACTGACTCTTTATCTGTGGCTATGTTCCTGGTGTCAGTATGGTACTGACTCTTTGTCTGTGGACATGTTCCTGGTGTCAGTATGGTACTGACTCTTTGTCTGTGGACATGTTCCTGGTGTCAGGATGATACTGACTCTTTGTCTGCGGACATGTTCCTGGTGTCAGTATGGTACTGACTTACTAACTCTTTGTCTGTGGACATGTTCCTGGTGTCAGTATGGTACTGACTCTTTGTCTGTGGACATGTTCCTGGTGTCAGTATGGTACTGACTCTTTGTCTGTGGACATGTTCCTGCTGTCACTATGGTACTGACTCATTATCTGTGAACATGTTCCTGCTGTCAGTATGGTACTGACTCTTTCTCTGTGGACATGTTCCTGGTGTCAGTATGGTACTGACTCATTATCTGTGGACATGTTCCTGGTGTCAGTATGGTACTGACTCTTTCTCTGTGGACATGTTCCTGGTGTCAGTATGGTACTGACTCATTATCTGTGGACATGTTCCTGGTGTCAGTATGGTACTGACTCATACTGACTATTAACCAGGTAATGCTTTATTAAAAATCTTTAAGTAGATGTACTCACATAAAAACAATGCAGAGCAAACCTCTCTCCTACGAGCAGCGAACTCGTTCTGTGTCTAGCAATGTGAAACAGCCTATTCCGTCCCTACGTGTGTCATCACCAATCACGTGACTTCTTCAGGGGTGATTTATGGGATTTATGCGATTTATTATGCGATTTTATGTCATTTTATTAATTGACCACAGACAGAGATTTACAGCTTTCTTCTGGTTAGCGCAGCACCTCCCCCCCTATACCTAAGGACATACAGTAACCTCTAGCAACCAACTAGAGAGTGTGGACCAGTTCTATGTTTACAGTAATGTTTTAATGTTTTTTGACATAAGTCTATGTGCATGTTTGTCTTTTGGGATGTTGGGGTGGATAGCAAAATTGTCAGTATGGTACTGACTCTTTGTCTGAGGACATGTTCCTGGTGTCAGTATGGTACTGACTCTTTGTCTGTGGACATGTTCCTGGTGTCAGTATGGTACTGACTCTTTGTCTATGGACATGTTCCTGGTGTCAGTATGGTACTGACTCTTTGTCTATGGACATGTTCCTGGTGTCAGTATGGTACTGACTCTTTGTCTGTGGACATGTTCCTGGTGTCAGTATGGTACTGACTCTTTGTCTGCGGACATGTTCCTGGTGTCAGTATGGTACTAACTCTTTGTCTGTGGACATGTTCCTGGTGTCAGTATGGTACTGACTCTTTGTCTGCGGACATGTTCCTGGTGTCAGTATGGTACTAACTCTTTGTCTGCAGACATGTTCTTTGTGTCAGTATGGTACTGACTCTTTGTCTGCGGACATGTTCCTGGTGTCAGTATGGCACTGACTCTATAACTGAATTGGTGTTTGCAGGTTTTTTTGTGATGTGTAAGTTTGGTACTAGGGATGAGCCAAACACCCCCCGGTTCGGTTAGTGGCAGAACATGCGAACAGACCAAAAATTTGTGCGAACACGCGAACCCCGTTAAAGTCTATGGGATTCGAACTTGAAAAATCAAAAGTGCTAATTTTAAAGGCTAATATGCAAGTTATTGTCATAAAAAGTGTTTGGGGACCCAGGTCCTGCCCCAGGGGACATGTATCAATGCAAAAAAAAGTTTTAAAAAACGTCCGTTTTTTGCTTAAAGTGAAACAATAAAAGTGTAATATTGCTTTAAATTTCACACCTGGGGGTGTCTATAGTATGCCTGTAAAGTGGCGCATTTTTCCCTTGTTTAGAACAGTCCCTGCAAAAAATGACATTTCTAAAGGAAAAACTGCTTGCGGCTGTAATGTAATGTTACCCCCCCAGCCCATTACCGGGCCCTTTGGGTCTGGTATGGATATTAAGGGGAACCCCGCACCCAGATTTAAAAAAAAGACGTGGGGCCCCCAGGCCCTATATTATCTGAACAACAGTATACAGGCGGTCCCTGGGTTACAAACAAGATAGGGACTGTAGGTTTGTTGTTAAGTTGAATCTGTTTGTAATTTGGAACAGGTACATTTTTTAAGTGTACCTCCAGCCCAAAAATACATTTTTAAGCTTTTTAGATATTATAGGACAGAGTTATCACTACTGTAACATTTTTTTTTTGCTGTCTGTGCCCCTGTTCAGAAGATTTCACCTCACTTTCTGTCCCAATGACAATTGAATTTTGAAAATTTGGGTTTATTAGGGAAACAAGGAGTGGTGATAAAGAATCAGTGGAGACACCTTTTTCCCATATTAACTCTTATGTAATTACATGCCCCTGTACACACGAGCAGGATTTCCGTCAGAAAAATCTTGGATGTTTTTTCCGACGGAATTCTGCCCAAGCTTGGCTTGCATACACACGATCACACAAAAGTTCTCTGAACCTTCGACCGTCAAGAACGCGATGACGTACAACACTACGACGAGCCAAGAAAATGAAGTTCAATGCTTCCGAGCATGCGTCGAATTGTTTCCGAGCATGCGTAGGAATTTTGCGCGTCGGAATTGCTACAGACGTTCAGAATTTCCATCAGAAAAATAGAGAACCTGCTCTCTTTTTCTGGTGGAAATCCTGCACCCAAAAGTCCGATGGAGCATACACACGGTCGCATTTTCTGACCGAAAGCTCACATCGGTCTTTTTCTGCCAGGATTTCGGAAAGTGTGTATGCGGCAATACAGAAGATAATTTCCCTTCCTAGGGGTAGATTTCCTTTCACTTCCTGTTGTCTCCCTCTGTATGTAAGTAGGAGTCCTTTGTAAGTTGGATGTTTGAAAATAGGAGACCGCCTGTATATACTATACGGCCTTCCCTATACACTCTGCGGAATTGGGCCTTAGGTGTTGGTGGTACCAGAACACTGTAAGCCCTCAGTTACTCTTGGTGGGCGCTGGAACGGGCCCTGCTGTGAAATATTATTAAAAAAAATTGTAATTACATGCCCCTGTGAAACAGGGACAGAAAAATTGGGCCTTAGGCGGTGGTGGTGGCACAACACTGTAAAGCCTCAGAGATACTTTTGTTGAGCGTAGGAACAGGCCCTGCTGTCAAATATTTGATCAAAAATTGTGATTATACGCCCCTGTTAAACAGGGGCAGAAAAATTAGGCAGTGGTGGTGGTGCCACAACACTGCAACCCCTCACAGATACTCTTGTTGAGCACAGGAATATGCCCTGCTGTTAAATATTTGATCAAAAATTGTAATTACATGCCCCTGTTAAACAGGGGCAGAATAATTGGGCCTTTAGGCAGTGGTGGTGGTGCCACAACACTGCAACCCCGGACAGATACTCTTGTTGAGCACAGGAATGAGCCCAGCTTTTAAATATTTGATCAAAAATTGGAATTACGAGCCCCTGTTAAACAGGGGCAGAAAAAATGGGCCTTAGGTAATGGTGGTGGTGCCCTGAACTGATAATATTCTTAGAAGCTATCATCATGAAAATTGAGGAGGAATAGGATAGTTACTCAGTATAATAGGATAGTTACTCAGCATATGCAGTCACCAAGGGATCCCACATCCATAGAAAAATCAATCAGTTACATCATCATCAGGTGCTTGGTAGCTGGTGATCCAAGACTGATTCATTTTATGAATGTGAGCCGATCAACAGAGTCTGTGGACAGGCACACTCTGTGATCGGTTACAAAGCCTCCAGCAGCACTGAATGTGCGTTCAGAAAGAACGCGGATGCAGGACTGGCCAGTAGCTCAATTGCATAATGAGCAGGCTCTTGCCAGTGGTCCGTCCTCAAGACCCAGTAACCCAGTGGATGTTCTGGTGGAAAGGTCTCCAAGTCTGATATTGCCCCTAGATATTCCTGCACCATGGAATTCAGACACTGGTAAAGGTTGCTGGAACCGATCAGGCCTAGGCACTGAGGACTGAAAAATTGCCTAATGGCATCGGTCAGCCGGCCACCTTCTCCACCGCTCTTTCTGTGACTGAACAAAGCCTCAGCAACATGTTGTCCAGCACCAGGAAATTGTAACCTCCCAGAATCTGGAAACGCATTGCACAAACCTTTCTTCAAGGCCTCCCGAAGATTTTTCATCCTCTGCTCCCTCTGCGAAGGCTGGATAAGTTCTGCGACCTTACCCTTGTAATGTGAATCAAGAAGGGTTGCCAGCCAGTAATGATCCCTCCCCTTGACAACACGAATCCTAGGGTCCTTTCGCAGGCTTTCCAGGATCAGGGAGGCCATGCAGCGTATGTTTGCAGAGGCATTTGATCCTGAGTCCTCTGGGTCACTAAGGAATTGATCACATGATTCTCAACCACCTCCTACCAGCCATGTACAACTCCATAGGCTGCTGGGGACTGAAAACGATCCCTTGAAGACTGCTGCTGATGCTGAGTGTTATCCTCCACCTCCATGATGACACAATACTCCTCCTCCTCCTCTTCTTCTTCCTGTGTGATCGGCGGGCCTGCAGGAATACAAGTATCTGGATAAAGGGGGCCTTGAGAGGTAAGGCAGTCCTCCTCTTCCTCCCATTGTTCTGTCTTAAGTGCCCTGTCCATTATTCCATGAAGCGTGTGCTCCAACAGGAAGACAAGAGGGACAGTATCACTGATGCATGCACTGTCACTGCTCACCATCCTCGTGGCCTCCTCAAATGGTGACAGGACGGTGCATGCATCCTTGATCAGTAGCCACTGGTGTGGCGAAAAAAAGCCAAGCTCCCCTGACCCTGTCCTGGTGCCATACTCATACAGGTACTCATTGATGGCCCTCAGCTGCGTGCGCAGCCTCTGCAGCATTGCCAACGTTGAGTTCCACCTGGTGGGTATGTCACAAATGAGGCGGTTCTTGGGCAGGCTGCATTCTCTTTGAATGTCAGCCAGCAGAGGACTGGCATTATATGACCGGCGGAAATGACCACAGACTTTCCTGGCCTGCCTCAGGAGATCCTGTAAGCCCGGGTACCTGCTCAAGAACAGCTGCACCACCAAATTCAGGAGCCTGCCCCTGCAGAGCTGACAGAATCTCTGCCCCAGTGTGGCTCCTGTCCCCTAAGCAGACCAACTCAAGCACCTCATGGCATCTCTTTGCCTGAGTGCTTGCATAGCCCCTTGAATGCCTATGGAGCACCGCTGGTTCAGAGGAGAAACCTACAGAGGAAGAGGCCATAGAGGAAGAAGAAGAGGAGGGGGTGGAGGAGAGCTGTGGCAGAATTACCACTAGAATTTTGGAGGCATGGTGGTGGAACAAGCTCCAACAATACTTAACCCTGTCCTGCATCCTTCCCAGCTGCCAGCAGAGTTACCCAGTGCACCGTGAAAGAAAGGTAACGTTCCTGTCCATGCCTGCTGGACCATGAGTCAGCAGTAATATGCACCTTACTGCTAACCGCCCCATCCAACGAGGCCAAGACATTGCCTTCCACATGCTGGTAGAGAGCCGGAATGGCCTTCCGTGAAAAGAAATGGCGTTTGGGAACCTGCCACTGAGGTACCGCACATTCCACAAATTCACGAAAGAGGCAGAGTCTATCAGCTGAAAAGGCAGCAGTTGCAGTGCTAGCAATTTTGCCAAGCTAGCGTTCAGACATTGAGCATGTGGATGGCTGGGACCGAATTTCTTTGGACCGTTTAGCAACTGGGGTAGGGAAATTTGCCTGCTAAAATCAGATGGAGGTGTACTGATAGCAGATTGGCTGCAAGTGCTTGGGACACCTATTGCTATACTTTCATTCCTCTCAGTGCAGGTTTCTGAGAGGAATGAAGGTATAGTGGGGTTGGAGAACCCAGCTGATGAGGAGCAAGGAGAGGTCCGCCTTGTTCTTTGATGTGGGTCTTTTAAGTGCTGTTGCCAACGGACTGCATGAGAGGTCGTCATATGTCTGGTCAAGCATGTGGTGCCCAAGGGGCTGCTGTTTTGGCCACGCTTGATACACTTCAGACATATGTTACAAACAGCAATGGTGCGATCTGCTACACACGTGTCAAAAAAGGCCCACACCAAAGAACTTTTCAAAATATGTGGGGAGTCAGCAGTGCCCTGCACCTGCTTAGCTCTGTGGTGTGATGCAATAGGGTGGCTGCCCTTAAGCTGCCCCCTGGAGGGCATCCTACCTTGTTGGAGATGTGCCTCCTCCTCCTCCTCTCTTCTATCAGGCACCCAAGTTGAGTCAGTGACCTCATCATCCCGTCCCTCCTCGTCACTGGAGCAAACTTGGTAGTATGCTGCAGTTGGGGAAACATGACTGCCAGTTTCTTGACCTTCTTGGGTACCCCCTATTTTTAGGCTCACATTACTCCCCTCCTCAACCTGGGTACCATCATCAGAGCCTTCAAATCGCTGCGCATCCTCCTGCAGCATGTACCCAACACTGTGGTCGAATAGTTTGGGGGACTCCTCCATGCATGATGGTGGGGCTAGGGAAGGAGTGACTGTTGACATGGAGCCAATGGAATAGGCTGCTTTGGCAGCTGCATTGGCAGGCAAACTACTCTGAGCCTGGGTGACCGAGGATGAGGAGGATGAGGACAGCTTTGTTATCCATTCCACCAACTCTTCTGCATGTTGTGGCTCAATAACATGGCCAGCTGCAGGAAAAAAGGACAAGCGTGCAACGCGGCCACGTGCTGAGGATGCACTGTGTCCATGACCAGCACTGTCGACTGTAGACGCAGAGCCTTCTTGCCCTCTTTTAGGGGCCTGTGAGCGTGTGCCTCTCCTTGGTGGCCTTCCGGACATGATGGGGATTTTGTTTAGCAAAAAACACTACACTGTATTGTGTACTGTGTACACCACCAGGAAAGTAGTAGTAGCAACTGCACTAGGGGTGCACAGTACTGTGTACACCAACAGAAGTTTAATAACAACTATGGGTGCACTGTATGTATTGTGTATTGTATTGGCTTCTGTCCAAAAATTGGCCCTGGTTTATGGGTGTGAGTTGGGGACCTTGGATTGCAAACCCCTTGGGGGTGGGGACCGGTGTGGGTGTGTGTGGAGCTCTGCATAGATTGATGGCACTACATGGGTACCTTAAATATATAAAAAAAAATAATAATATAGTGGATGGGCATCTTGATGGGACGCAATGTGCGGGGATGGGGACAATTGTGGGTGCTCACTCAGGTTGAACTGGATGGACTGGTGTCTTTATTCAACCTTAGTAACTGTGTAACTGTGTAACTATGTACACCACCAGAAAAGTTGTAGCAACTGCACTATGGGTGCATGGTACTGTGTACACCAACAGAAGTATAATAACAACTATGGGTACACCATATGCATTGTCTACACCACCAGGAAAGTAGAAGCAACTGTGCTAGGGGTGCAAGGTACTGTGTACACCAACAGAAGTTTATTAACAACTCTGGGTGCACTGTATGTATTGTGTACACCACCAGGGAAAGTAGTAGCGACTGCACTAGGGGTGCACTGTACTGTGTACACCAACAGAAGTTTAATAACAACTATGGGTGCACTGTATGTATTGTGTACACCACCAAGAAAGTAGTAGCAACTGCACTAGAGGTACGAGAGTTGTATATATATATATATATTAAATACACTGCAGCTAACTGAATAACCTGCCTGCCAGAAGTATATTAGAAACAGTACGCCAGAAATGGCCTGAAGTGAGATATTGCTAAATTGTATGCAGTGATATGTATGTATATATATATATGTATATGTATATATATATATATATATATATATATATATATACGAGACTATCTGTTAATATATATAAAAAAATATATATAAAAAAATAAATACACTGCAGCTAACTGAATAATCTGCCTGCTTGCCTGCTCAATGAAACTCTCTCTCTGTCCACGCCAACAACACACTACACAGGGCCGATGTGCATGCGGCCTTATATAATGTGGGGCATGGACTTAGTCCCCCTGAGCCATGATTGGCAAAATGAACCCTGTCTTTGGCAAGTCATGCAAGTCATGGTGCATGCTCTAGCCAATCATCATACAGCAATGCACTGCGCTCCCGCAGTGCATTATGGGCCGTTACGCGCCGCTCAAATTTGGTGCGAACGGCCCATAATGTTTGGTTTTCGACGAACGGGCGAACAGCCAAAGTTCGAGTCGAACTCATGTTCGAGTCGAACTCATGTTCGACCCGAACAGAAAGCTCATCCCTATTTGGTACCTATTTTGTGTCTGCTGATATGTTTTTTGTGGGTAAGTATGGTACTTATTATTTCTCAACAGGTATGTGTTGTAAATAAATGGATGGTAAAAGGATAAAAATGGATGAAAAGGCTGTAACTTTCAGCAACCAGTCAGTGAGCGGTAAGGACATGCAGTAATGAATGAATGAATAACTTGTATAGCGCTACATATGCGAACTAAATCGCCTCAGGGCGCTTTGCCACCAGTGTCCATCTGGGCCTTCAGAAGAGAAGGGTCTTGAGCTTCTTCCTGAAGGCCAGATGGTTTTCTACCGAGCAGATGTCCGTGGGTAGAGCGTTCCATAGCCGTGGTCCTTGGACCTCTAGCCACCAATTAGTGAGTGTGGACCAGTTATTTATGTTTACAGTATTAATGTTTTTTTGACATAAGTCTATGTGCATGTTTGTCTTTCTGGATGTTGGGGTTGACAGCGAAATTGTATGGGGGGGGGGCAGGAAACTGTTTGCCCATAGTCCAATAAATACCGTATTTATCGGCGTATAACACATACTTTTTCCCCTTAAAATCAGGGGAAAATCATGGGTGCATGTTATACACTGATCCCCCGCTAATTTTGATCGGTCGAGGCGATCGCCGCGATCGCCGCCGACATACACATAGCGTGTAGATTTAAAAATGGCGCCGCGGAGTTTGCAGGGACTCGGTGGAGCTGAACGAGCGCCGCCGAGATCACAGTGACTGGGCGGAGCTTAGATACACATAGCCGAGTATACTCATCTCTTCTCAGCGCCGCTCACAGTTACGCCCAGTCCCGCCATTGGACCTGTGCTATGTCCATCATAGGGCGGGACTGGGCGTGACTGTGAGCGGCGCCGAGAAGAGTCGAGTACACTTGGCTATGTATCTAGTGTATCTAGTCCCTGCGAATTCCGCGCCACCATATTTAAATCTGTAATGGACACTGGGGGCAAGGCTGAAATGACAAGGCTGCACTGACCACTGGGGCAAGGCTGCACTGGGGCAAAGCTGCACTGACAAGGCTGCACTGGGGCAAAGCTGCAATGGACACTGGGGCAAGGCTGCACTGACACTGAAACGGCTGCAATGACACTGACAAGATGCAGATGAACACGATAAGGCTGCATTGATGGGCATTTTAATGTAAGTTTTTTTTCCTTAAACTACCCTCCTAAAAGTTTTTTTCCTTAAAATTCCCTCCTAAACTTGGGGTGCGTGTTTTAAGCCGGCGCGTGTTATACGCCGATAAATATGGTATTAAAGATGGCCCTGCTGGTAGGTTACAGTGTCGCAGAAAACATACTTTTGAGGCTTTTGTTGGTCAAGAGAGGAGCGGAGGAGAAGGTGGCCGCCTATGTGATGCATTGCACAATTTGTTTTAGTCCTCGCCACCCAGACGTGTCAGCTTCCACATCCCATCTGGAGCATCTGCTTTAAATTGTGGATGATTATCCAGGGGCGAAAACATAGTTAGAGAGCTTTCCAGTTGACGATTCACTGGGTTACTGGTCATGAGAATAGACCACTGGCCAGAACTTGCCCAGTGTGATATTAAGCTACTGGGCTGCCCTGCATCCAGTGTGCTTTCCGAATGGGCATTCAGTGCCGCTGGAGGTTTTGTTACTGATAATAGAATGCGTCTATCTACAGACTCCGTGGACCATCTGACATTTATCAAAATGTATCAGTCCTGGATTACCAGCAGCTATGAAGCCCCTGATGCCAATGTCACTGATTATGTGTTTTTGGGATGTGGAATCTCTGCAGGACTTCTAGGCTGCCTAGCATTGTGGGTGTTGATTTCATCTGGAATAATTTTTTGGTGTAGGTTTCCTGGGCACAATTAACACCCAAAGACCAATTTTTCCGCACCTGTTTGACAGGTGCATATCATTTCAATTTTTGATAGCAAGGCCAATTCTTGCTTTCATCAAGAGTACCTCTATAGGGCTACGGTGTGAAGGTGCCACCAACACTCAAAGACCAATCTATCCAAAGTCTGTGGAAGAGACACCAGAATTTATCCAAAAAATCTCTACTCTTGTTCCCAGTGCACTACATTGTGGCCTCATCATACAGACTGGCTCCCCAAGCTGTTGCTTACATAATAAAGAAAGCTTGCAAGGAAATTTATTTTGGCTTTATAAATGCAATTATTGCTGTAGCAGCTTCTACACACAGTACAGATGTGCCACTTTACGGATCGACTAAGGGGACCCCCCAGGGAAATAAATTGAAAGGAATTTTTCATTTTTATTGTTATTTCTCATTTTTATACTTTCACTTTAAGCATCAATAAATCAGTGCTCATTTAAAAATTACGTTTTTTTACAAACTTTTTGCCCTGGGAGACACATGTCTCCCAGGGCAGTACCCTGACCACCATAACCTTTGTATGCCCAATTACTTGCATATAAGCCTTCAAAATGGGCAGGTTTGATTTTTTTTTTTTTTTAACAAACCCCATAGGCTTCTATGGGGTTCGTTATTCGGTTTGGAACTTTTGCAATGTTCTAAAGCTCTGATGCAAATTGAAAAGCGGCTTGTTTGGCCTATTCCTACTCCCCTCATTCCAGGATGTCCCCTGGATGTCTTAGGGCCAGGTTTATGAGAAACCCACTGGTAATCATGAATCTTCTCCTCAGATTCCCAACAATTTTCTTCTGGCCCATATCTTTCCCATTGAACCAGATATTATAATTTGTTCCTAAAGATCCTGGAATCAAGAATTTTCGTGATCACAAATTCTTCTATACCTTGCACCCCAACAGGTGGAGGGGCAGGAGAATTCTCTCAGTGGAAGGGTTTTCGTGAAATGGTTTGAGCAAGGATACATGAAACATGATGTGAATCTTTGTAATTAGCTGAGCTGAGTTAAAATATGGAATGGACCGTCCCACAAACTTTTGACCTAGCTTTGCAGATCAAATATCTACATTCAAATTTTTAGTAGATGACCAAACTTTGTCATCCACATGAAAGGTATGAAGTGATCTGTGAGGTCTGTCAGCAGCCTCTGTAACATTCCAGAGCCTCTCTCGAAGCTTCGATCAATTTCTCCTGAATCTCCTGCAATGTACTTAATCTGTTGGTAACCACAGGAATTGGAGTTGAGAAAAGGAAATCAGGAATAAAAACTGGATGATGTCCGGTGTTTAAGAAAAAAGGATTTTGAGCAGTGGAGCTGCTGGAATTGTTTAAAGCCAATAATGCCCCTGGAAGATAGTCAGCTCAGTCATCCTAAAGATAACTAACAAAACATTGAATGAACTGTTTGATTGTTAGATGTTACAGAGGGCTGTAACACTTAAGGCTGAACAGATGCTTTTCCAGAATTTTGAAGTAAACTGTACTCCTCTGTCGACACCACATCATCAGGAATTCCATGAAGTTTAAAGACTTCCCGAACTATCAGTTTTGCAGTTTGTTCAGAATAGCGTACCCCCCTTATGTGGTACAAAATGAGCCATCTTAGTGAGAGAGTTGACAACCACCAGGATTGTCGTAATTTCTTTAGAGGGAGGTGGATCGGCCACAAAGTCCATAGAAATGGACCCCAATGGTCTTGATGCAACAGATAGTGACTGAAGCAACCTCATAGGTGAAGGTCTTATTACATGCACAGGTCAGGCACAAGGCCACATAGCTTTTCACATCTTTCTTGTAAACAGACCACCAAAAGGAATGTGATAACAGTTCTTCTGTCTTAGAAACCCAAAAATGCCCAGTAAGTATAGGGTCAAAGACCAAACTAAGGGCTTCTACCTGAACCAATTCAGGTACATAGAGACAATGTGCTTTTGCCCAAAAGCCATGCCTATTATCCAGGTTAATGTCCAGTTAATGTGTCTGCCTGTATAATCAATTGTTTTTCCTGACTGTGCTTATTTCCTCATGATGGTTGAACCAGCCCGATGCCAAATGTTACAATGTCTTGTTATTTTTCTGTGTCCTCAGGTTAACCTGTGTGCTGGAAGTAACCAGACTGTAAGGGTAAAGGGTAAAGGGTCAGTTTGCAAGCCCCTTTGAGTGGAGACTCCTGTACGGCTGCCAAAATGTAGTCTGTTACTCTGTTGGAGTGATCGTCCCTTTGGGGGGTGATAGAAGCCTAATTGGTGTTCCTGGAGAGGGTCTCAAGTCTGGGGACCTTTTGGACTTTTGTAGCTTTTCATCATGGATTTATTACCTTTATGGATTCCTGCCCATCATAGACTCTAAAGGGCTCGTATTGCCACCTGTGGATTATTATCTTAACAGACTCTTGCCTTAAAAAGGGATTGCTTTATGGACTTGCCTTCTGCATAAGGTAGGCACACTTAATAGATTGTTTGAAAGGCTTCATACAGGAATTATGCTGAAATTGCTTTTTGAGAACTGTACTGTTATCAGCAACTACCTCAGTAAACGATTTTGTTTGTTTACTTGCTTTACCAGGTCTGAAGTCTCTTAAAGGGGTACATGCACAGCATATCAAAAGAACAAGCCTTGCAACACAACAAGGGGACTGAGCTGGAGGAAAATTCAATACATGGGTCTAACAGAAGTGGTAGTTAATGTGTTGTTGCTAAGGACTTCAGTATTTGTGTTAAATGCAACCAGCCAATCAGCTAGGAGATAGGTGACAAGCAAAGGTGACGGTTACTCTGGTAGTGAAGGGGGTTAAGTGCTTGGAACCTTTACTTGTGGCTGGTTCCCCACTCTTTGGAACTGCACCCACAAAACAAAGTGCATAGGGACCCAGCAAGAAGGAGAGATAATAAAAGCAAGTACTTTGGTTGGAAAAGGAAAGGGAGCATTTCCTGCATCCCATGGCAACCATGGGGCAGGTCACTGGGAGGAAGGTGAAATGATTTGCTGGATTGGTGGGGACTGGTACAGGTTTAGTGGTACCTGCCTCAAAATGCTGCACACCTAGTAAGTGGTGTCCTCTATACATAAGAGTGTCTGAAGTGTACAAGTGTCATCAGTGTAATGGAGTTAGCACAGAGAGCAAGGAGCTAATGGTGTGATTGCAGCCTGCTTCTAAGTCCAGGAGACCTGCCTTAATGTGGATTGTCCCATAACCACAGCTCCCAGCCTGAAGTTCAAACATTAACGGTGCAGTTCCACTTGTCCCCACAAGAGTGCCTAAGCCCCACTCACATCCTTAGAAAGATGGTTGAGAAGTGGGTCATTCCCATACCCCTTTTTGATATTCAATAAAGACTTGTGGTACCTAGGAAATTCTTTTGAAACTGGATGATACATTCAAAGCTGCTTTCCTGGAGAAGTCCAGACAATATCCACAGTAAGGCATCAACCTTACCATTCTATGACCCAGGTCAGTAAGAGATGATAAAAACGTAATCTGGCAAAGAATAGTGACTAACGTGCTTGTCTAGTAGACAATCTCTTAGCAGAACTAATTGTAAAATTGTGTATCTTTATAGCTGTGAAAGGCTCTTCTGCCTTTCCCAGATGATCGTGAGACAAATTTCTAAATTGTATGACTGATTCAGCTAGAATAAAACCGTGTGATTTATTTCCACACAAAAGTTACAAAAATACTTACAAAAGTTGTACATTCAAATACAAAAATAAATGCTGCTTCAAATAAGATCAAAAATATGAGACAAAGTTGTTTGCTTCAAAATATAAGTTCAAGATGTGTGATTAAGATGACTGCTATTCCCTTTGTTCTGAGAGCAGTTGTCTGTATGCATATTTCTTTAGATGTGAAGAGAAATTGAAGAAGGAGTGTAGTAGAAGAAGTAGTGACCATCTAGCCCTATAACTTCCTTTTAAATAAACTATGTTTCTTTGTTCAATTTTGCTTTAAACTAACCACTCCCATATTACTCTCAATATCACCTCCCATCCATTCCCTTCTAAGGGTGGGGGCTAAGAGTAGAAATGTAATATGCACAGCATGACTAATTAAAGACAGAGCAAAAAGTGAGTTTGAAAAAAAGCTTGGCTCAGAGTACTTATATAAACACCCAGTTTCTCAAACAAGAATATCAGTAACATATGAATTCCTTCATAAAAATATAAATTTAGAACATCAATCAAAAATGATTTGACAGCTTCTTGAAATTGAGAACTCAGTTCAAATGTCAACATCTGTAAGTTATTAATTCAAAATAACTCACATGTACACATAACCTCTCATAATCTCATAACCGCAGGTATACTTATATGACCAAATTGAAATTTAGATATAAATAATATAACATTCCCCTCTGAAATATGAATAATAATCATATTTCTTATACAAAATCAAACACACTTCATTCATATCACAAATACTCTGTCTTTGATCTAATAATTACAAATGTTTTGTCATTTGTAACTGAGTTTGCAACTCCAGAAACCATTCTTCTTTTAAGCATATTTTGCAACAAATCATCACCTCTCCTGATTTCATTTCTAATTTGCTAATATAATGTTTTAATGCTAAACATTAACATAACTGAAATATAATGAATAACATAATAATAATAAAAAAAATAACTATAGAATGCGATAAAATATTTCCTGCTGCTGAAGTAATTTAAGTTTTTCCCCAAATTGATATACTATTACTGAATGTTTTTCACCAATTATTACCTGAGAACTCTAACCATTGATTAGCTATTTCTTGCAAATTTCCTTTTTTAATGATTAAACAATATGTCTGCATTCTGAAGTTCCTTAGCTAAAGCTAATAATAAACCTTTATTCTTTTGAATTACATTTGCCCATTCTTCCCAAGGAAATTCATCTATCTGAGATATATTGTATTGTAAGGGAAAAGCACTTATATTTTTCATAAGCATATTTGTTAAATTTGTTCTCAACACATTAACACTTATTGCTACAATGTCTCCTTCTATACAATACAAGCCTTGGTTTAGGTTTTCTGTATGTGTACAAGAGGAGAAGAAAGTTTTAACCCTTTCTGTGTCTGTCATGATCTGGAAACAGTTCAAATGTCAACATCTGTAAGTTATTAATTCAAAAGACCTCACGTGTACACAATATTACAGGGGATCTCATAACCTTAGTTATACTAATATGACCAAATTTAAATTTAGATATAAAGAATATAACACTAATTCATTCTAAATTGTTATGATCAGTGAGAACAGGTACAGGATGATTAGCCCATTCCAGCAGATTCCTCTGCTCAGAAAAAGCTTCCCTAAATGCCAGCAGCTCCTTATTCCCAATGTTATAATTCCTTTCAGCTGAAGACATTAAATGAGAGAAACAAACAAAAGGGTGAAGCTGCATCTTTTCTCCAATTTTCTGATTAAAGAAAGCACCCTTAGCAGAATCCGAAGCATCAACTTCCATGATGAAAGGTAGTTCAGGATCAGAATGTACAAGTAGAAGTCTGGAAGTGAAAAGAGTCTTTGGCTTACTAAACACCTTCTGTACCTCAGGTGACCACAACAAAGGGCGTCCTTTTCTTTGTCAGCTGTGTAATTGGAGCTATCACCTTAGAGAAGTTCCTTATGAATTTTCTGTTAAAGTTCCTGCTAAAGCTCTGTGTGTGAATGAGATATTGGGGCTCAGTGTCACATAAAACAACATCTCTTCCACTCCCCTTCCTCTTTCTATTGGGGTACCCCAAGTCTCTGTCCTTGGGCCCCTCCTATTCGCTCTCTACACCTCCTCCCTGGGCCAGTTGATATCCTCCCATGACTTCCAATACCACCTCTATGCTGAAGACACCCAGCTCTCACTCTCGACTCCTCAACTCACCCTCTCAATCTCCTCACGTATCACAAACTTACTGAGCGACATAAGTAGCGCCAACCCCGAATGAGCCGCTTGAGTAAATTTGGTTCTGTACTCTGTCCCACAACCCCGAGAACAGCTTCAGTCCCTCTGGCCTGCCTGGCAAACAGTGTAACTGCAGACAAAACAGCAAATAAGCGCACAATGTGGTAAACCAGAAAGCTGAACAGTAATAATTAGGGTTGTCCTGATACCGATTATTTGCAGGAGTACTTGTACTTGTGCAAATGCTCCCGATGCCTAAGAAGGATACAGGGGGCACTCAGGAACAATCAGTGTAGCAGCAAGGGAGGTTACAATCATTGATCTCCCTGTGTGGCTTTCAATAAAGCAGCTGAAAGCCACGGTGGGGAGAGGAGGAAAAGCACACAGGGAGATTGGTGATTATAACTTCCCCCGCCACCGCACCGATTGTTCCTGAGTGTCCCCTGTATTCTTCTCTGGCTGCCCTCTGTGTTCCTCTGTGCACTCCTCCAGTCCCCCCCACATCCTCCTCTGGTCCCCTTTTCTGTGCTCTCTGCCCCCCCCACCTCTGGTCTGACGTCCTCTGTGCAATCTTCAGTCCCCCCCTCCTCCTCCAGTCCGCTCTGCCTCCGTCTGCTCTCTGGTCCCCCCTCCTCCTCCGGTCTGCTCCCCCTCTGTCACTTACCAGCTCCTTCCTTTTCCGAATGAACAGAGTCAGTGATTCAGACTTCAGTTTATGAATGGAGAGGAGCTTCTGTCTCCTCTTCATTCATCTTCAGTGGAGCTGAGGCTGCTGGGAAAGGGACTGGGGAATATCTATCCTCAATGTTTAGACCCCTGACATCTCACCAAATCCCCTCTACCCTAAGAAGAATTTAAAAAAAAGGAAAAAACCATTGTAATAAATAAATATTCTAAAGTATAAATATTCTAAAAGAAAGCATTGTATATATATATATATATATATATATTGTAAAAAAATTATTAAAAAATCTACTGCCTGTGCAGCATATTAGTACCACTGTCACATGACATTAAAAAAAGTATTGATAATCGGTATCGGCGAGTACTTAAAAAAAGTATTGGTACTTGTACTCGGTCTTAAAGAAGTGGTATCTGGACAACCCTAGTAATAATATATAACAGAATAGCACTGAAACAGATGCAAATTACAACCAACACAGTTTTAAACTAACGTGACCTATGTGCTCAGGCATAAAGGGGGAACAGAGACAATTTGTTAACGGCCAATCTGTCTCCTTAAAATACTGAGCCCACAGGTCCTGAAAGTTTATGTGTTATACAATATTCAAACCCTGTCAACTTGTGTTTTGAAAGTCAGAGTTCCTCATTAATGAGTACAAGTGTTTTGCACTGAGTCTTTAGCTAAGTAAAGAAGAAACGTGACAGTCCTCACATTGGGGGTATCTTCAGCTAGGCCCAAAGAGATCTCTATGCAAAGAAGCTAAATCACCAATCCAATCACCAATCCAGCATAACCAGGAGTAGACACACGGGACAGGCTCTTTGAGACTGGCAACCCGGCAGTAGAAAGGCACAGCGATGTCTGTTCAAACCACCCACATGACCGGTGGAGCCCCTGAGGTGATGGGTCTGCTTCTGACCAATGAGCTGTTAGCCAGGAATGGTCACTCTGCTGGAGAACTGGTAGCACCCTTTCCTTTGTGCCTTTGTGGTCTCTCTCTTGCATGCTGGGGTGGGTAGTTTCCATCTCTAGGGATTGCTATGGGGCTGCTGGTGATGGGGACTACATGTCCCAGGATGCCTTGCTGCTCCTGCAGTCTTCCAGGTAATTGTCTCCCTTCCTCCTACCAAATGAAAAACAGGGGAGGGAGCAAGGCGGGTGGCAGTGTCAGTGAGGAGAGGGAGGGGATGAAAACCCCTGAAACAGCTTGACAGGCTCTCTCCCTCCCCCTGAGAGCCTGTCTGTGTGTATCTCCACAGCAGGAGGTGCGGAGCCGTGGGTGGCTGAGCGGCACCGGCTACACATATCAGTATGGATGTCACACCACTTCCTCAAACTCAATCTTTCTAAAACTGAGCTTGTAATATTTCCTCCTCCCCAAGCTCCTCCCCGTGACTTTACCATTGAAATCAACAGCACAACCATTGATCCCTCCACACATGCCAGGGTGCTGGGTGTAATCCTAGGCTCTGACGTTTCCTTCGGCCCCCACATCCAATCACTGGATAAATCTTGCTGCCTTAACCTCCGCAACATTTCAAGAATTCGTCCCTTCCTGTCTAACGACACCACAAAACAACTTATTCACTCGACTTGACTACTGCAACTCCCTTCTAACTGGCCAACCTTTACTTCAGTCTAATGCTGCTGCTAAACTAACATACCCTACTAACCAATCTGTGACTGCTGCCCCTCTCTGCCATTCTCTTCACTGGCTTCCCCTACCCCACCGTATAATATTCAAAATACTAACCACAGCATTCAAGGCCATCCACAACATCGCCCCAGCTCCATCACCAACCTCATCTGCAGATATCGCCCAAATCGTTCTCTCCGCTCCTTCCAAGACCTCCTACTCTCTAGCTCCCTTGTTACCTCCTCCCATGCTCACCTCCAGAACTTCTCCAGAACCTCTCCCATCCTCTGGAACTCCCTGCTCCAGTATGTCCGATCAGCCCCTACCCTGTCCTTCTTTAGGAGATCCCTGAAAACCCACTTATTCAGGGAAGCCCACCCCACCTCTACCTAAGAACTGAACCCGAGTCACCTCTATCAGATCATATCCACAGCTATTACCTTTTGTACCACCTCCCCCTCCCTATAGATTGTAATTTCCATGAGCAGGGCCCTCTTATTCCTTCTGTATTGAATTGTATTGTAATTGTACTGTCCCCCTTTATATTGTAAAGCACTGTGCTAACTGTTGACACCATATAAATTCTGTATAATTAATAAATCACATGGGGCCTGTACAGTGTGAATCAGTGGATTGTTTACAGTGCCTTTGAAAAAGTATTCATTCCCCTTGAAATTTTCCACATTTTGTGAGGTTACAACCAAAAATTTAAATGTATTTTATTTGGATTTTATGTGATAGACTGTGACAAAATGTCCCACACTCCGCTTGAGTGCTTTCGTCATATACCACTTCCTCCCAGTCTGAATATAGATATTAGATATTCCAACCGCTCCCAACAACAAACAAGGCAATACTCGTTTGGTTACTGAACATGAACTGTTTATTAGAAAAGGAATACAGTCTTATATACAGTTGAAGAGGAGGTTCCCCCTCCTGCTCATATTACTCTAACAATACACCTGTAACCAGAAACATAAATTAACATGAGCTAATTAACTAATCATTTCCAGACTAGGTGACTCCGAGATATGACCTTTCAGGTCCTAGCCTTGTTGTCTCCTAGCTCCCTAACTACAATACATATTATCATAAATATCAACACAGAACTCCTTCACACAATAGAAGAGTTAATTACCACAAACAACAATGGGTGAAAGACTCTTAGAGCCCACAATAGCCTTATTTACAATAAACACATTTTCTTGATCATACATCACGGGACACAGAGCCTTCATTACATAGTGGGTTAGATAGGCACCTTCGGTGATTGGACACTGGTTAACCCCAATTAAGGAGAATTCCTCCCCTATATAACCCCTCCCACACGGGAAACACCTCATTTTTTTCACCAGTGTCTAAGGTGGTTGGTCAGGTAAAACATATGTTGTGAAGAAAGCTCTAATCAGGTCCCTGCGGGGGCTTAAAGGGCTATGCTGACCGGATCCATAACTCAGGCCGATATTTTGACTCCCAAGATGGTATGGTACCCAGGCCTCATCATCCGAAGAAACGAGGTTTTGCCTGTAAAGTCTCTCCTTGGAGGACTGGGCTCTGAGAAACCAGGCTTGGTGTATTATTAACAGTGGCACGAAAGTTCTGGCAGAGTCTTCTACAGGTCCAGGTAAGAGGTTTCTCTGAGTAGGAACCCAAAAAACCCTGAAGGTTGGCACAACGCTACCTTCCGTGATGGGTGAAGGCTGGAAACTGTCTGTTCTCAGCAGTTCCTGCTGCGGGGACAGATAAAAGAAGTTAATCCTATATATATTTCATATGGATTTCTTCAGAGAGTAGTTGCATGTCTTACCTGGTTCTGCCACCAGAGAGAGTAAAGAGCAACCTGGTGTTTACTTACGTGCCTTTCCAGGATACACACTCAGTGAAGCCAGTCTCCAGACCGTTCACCTCTTCCGCTGCAAGCTCTGCCACAGGTGATGAAATACAAGGGGGGTCCCATGTAGTCTGAGGGTCCAGCAGGCGCTCTACGATGGACCTCTTCCCCCCATCCTTGCCGATATGATGGTCCTACGCGTGCGCAGGGGGCACGCTTTTACAGATCCAGGCAGAGAACAGGGGGGGGCGTGGTTGCGGCACCGTGCACGTGTGGCATGCACAGCCCTCCAGTGCGCAGGCACCAGGCTACTAATTTAAAGCCCAGAGTGTCAGAGCCCTGTAAACAGATGGACGCAGAGTGTGGGCAGTAAGCATCCTAAGTGGTCGGATCCAGGCTAACCTAAGACACCTACTCAGCATCAGGTCGTGCAGTATTAAGCATATATGTGTATTGTGAGACTTTTAGCACAACAGTGATTGCATATGTACTAGTACATCTGCTTTGTAGCTTTGGACTATGTCTCCTCGTCTCAGGTCAGAAAGATCCCACAGACTGCTTATTCCTTTCCAATTCATCCTTAATGGATAAATTGTTGTATGAGGACTGGGGACATCCCGATAAACTGTTTTCTCCTCCTAAAAGGTTTTCTATGCTTTATCCTTTGGAGGAAAGCTTCACAAAGAAGTGGGAGGTCCCATCCGTGGATGCGGCTGTCTCTCGTGTGAACAAAAACCTGGCCTGTCCTCTGGACAATGCTCAGGTGTTTAAGGATCCAACTGATAAGAAGCTGGAAACTTTATTTAAAACCTCCTTTTCCATGGCTGGCGCTGTAGTCCAACCTACAGTCACAACTGTGGGTTTGTGTCAATTTCTCAAGGAATAGGTTAAGCAGATGCTTAGTCTCCTTCCCAGTGAGTAAGTGGAGAACTATGCAGACCTTCCACAGGTGCTGTGTTTTATGATTGATGCCATTCTGGGTTCTGCCCAGCGAACATCTCGTTTGTCTCTCCTGTTGGTACACATGCGCAGGTCCCTTTGGCTTAAAATTGGGCAGCGGAGCTTTCATGCAAAAAATACTTAACTGGCTTCCCATTCAAAGGGGAATGCCTATTTGGGGATGACCTAGATAAATTCATTCAAAAAATTACAGGTGGTAAATCTACACTCCTACCAATCAAAAAGAGTAAACATCCATCATTCATGCTTTCCCTTTCTCCTTCCCCGGAGCATCAGGCTCTAAGCAGTGGCGACGGCCTTCCCAATCTACTTTCAGAGGAAGGGCCCAAGGTCATGCCCAAGGGCAGAAAAAGACTTGGGGACGAAAGTCTGCCAAGCAGGGCACCAAAGCATCCCTATGAAGGGGTGCCCCCACTCAGCCGAGTGGGGGGAAGGCTCCTACTGTTTTCAGGAGCCTGGCGGGAAGAGGTTCAAGACAAGTGGGTAGTCTCTTCAGTATCTCTGGGCTACAAGATAGAGTTCCAGGAGCTTCCACCAGCTCGTTTAACTAAGGTCAAGAGTTTCCAAAGATCCAGTAAAGCGAAAACCACTACTTCTGGCCTTAGATCGCTTACTATCCCAGGGGGTGATAGTAGAAGTGGACCCAAAAGATCAGGGTTCAGGGTTCTATTCAAATCTCTTCACCATTCCAAAACCAAATGGGGATGTCAGACGCATCCTAGATCTAAAAGATCTGAATCAGTTTCTGCACATTCGTTCCTTCCGAATGCAGTCAATCTGTTCGGTGGTCTCCACCCTTCAAGGGGGAGAATTTATGGCATCAATAGATATCAGGGATGCATATCTTCATGTGCCAATATTTCACGCACACCAAAAATATGTAAGGTTCGCGGTAAACAAGTGCCATTTTCAATTTGTGGCCCTTCCTTTCGGTCTCGCTACAGCTCCTTGAGTTTTTACAAAGATTCTAGACCCTCTCTTAGCAAATCTAAGAGCTCAGGGCATAACCGTGGTAGCTTATCTAGATGATTTGCAACTCATAGAGCAATCAGTGGCGCACCTGAACCATGCTGTCTTCAAGACAGTAAAACATTTGGAAAGCCTAGGTTGGATAATCAACCTAGAAAAGTCTTCCTTGCAACCTTCAACAAGGTTGGAATATCTGGGCATGATCATAGACACTGCTCAAGGCAGAGTGTTTCTACCAGAGCCAAAGGTCAAGGCCATAAAAGCTCTATTCCGCCTAGTGTTAAGCAAAAGGAGTCCATCCATTCAGCTATGTATGAGACTGTCAGGAAAGATGGTCGCCTCTTTCGAGGCTGTTCCATTTGCCCATTTTCACTCAAGGCCTCTGCAGAGAAGCATCCACGCAGCTTGGAACAAGAAGCCTCATGCCTTGGATCTTCCTATGTGCCTATCCCCAAGGATACGCAAAAGCCTCAATTGGTGGTTATGAGCCAGAGATCTTTTATAAAAAGGCAAAGCCTGTCTTCCACTACCATGGAAAATCGTAACCACGGACGCCAGGCTGACAGGCTGAGGAGCAGTTCTGGAAGAAGCATGCACGCAGGGAAGATGGTCTGCGACCGAAAGGCGCTTGCCCATCAATATTCTAGAAATTCAGGCAATTTACTTGGCCCTCATGGACTGGTCTTACAGGCTACAAGGTCATCCTATTCGGATACAGTCCGACAATGCCACGGCAGTGGCTTACATCAATCACCAGGTGGCACCAGAAGTCTGGATGCCCAAAATGAGGTGAATCGCATTCTTGCATGGGCAGAAAGCCATGTTCCCTGCCTGTCTGCGGTATTCATCCCAGGGTGGAAAATTGGCAAGCGGATTTTTTAAGCCACCAGCAACTATGCCCAGAAGAATGATCTCTACACCCCGACATATTTCAGATCATATGTGACAAGTGGGGTACCCCAGATGTAGATCTGTTCGCGTCCAGATTCAATAAGAAACTTGACAAATTTGTGTCAAGAACAAAGGATGTACTTGCTCAGGGTTCAGATGCTCTGACAATTCCATGGGATCAGTACAATCTAATCCATGCCTTCCCTCCAAATCCGCTTCTTCCGTGGTTCCTGGGGAGAGTCAAAAGGGAAGCAAAGTCGATCCTTTTAGTAGCCCCGGCTTGGCCCAGACGACCTTGGTATGCAGAGATCGTAAAAATGGCAGTGGGCAGGCCTTGGATCCTCCCACTCCGGCCAGATCTACTCTCACAGGGTCCGATTTACCACCCTGCTTTACGAAATCTAAATTTGACGGTTTCGATGCTGAAACCCATATTTTAAAAGACCGTGGGCTCTCTGAGTCAGTCCTTTCCACCCTGGTCAATGCCAGAAAGCCGGCCTCCAGGCTTATTTACTACAAAATCTGGAAGGCATATGTTTCCTTCTGCGAACCCAGGGGATGGCATCCTAGAAAGTATGTCATTAGCAGGATCTTGACCTTTCTTCAGTCAGACCTAGAGATGAAATTGACCTTGAGAACTATCAAAGTCCAAATTTCGGCTTTGTCTGTATTTTTTCAGAAGCCAATTGCTTCACATTCCCTTGTCCAGACCTTTGTTCAAGGGGCACTGCGATTGAATCCGCCAGTCAAACCTCCAGTATGCCCATGGGATCTGAATTTGGTGTTGTCTGCAATACAGGGACACTCCTTTGAACCATTGCACCATGCTCCTTTAGCACTTTTGACTAAAAAATTAGTCTTCTTGATAGCCATATCCTCTGCTAGAAGAGTATCAGAGTTGGCAGCTCTTTCTTGCAAAGAGCCGTATTTGATTATTCACAAAGACAGCGTAGTTATGCGTCCTCATCAGTCCTTCCTACCCAAGGTGGTTTCCGGATTCCATTTTAATCAAGATGTGATCCTACCATCCTTTTTTCCAGATCTGCAGTCCACGGAAGAAGAATCTTTACACACTCTTGATGTGGTAAGAGCAATCAGCATCTATCTACAGGCAACTGCTCAGATATGGAAAACTGATTGTTTGCTCATCCTGCCAGAGGGCCCGGCAACTTTCAAATCCACTCTTTCTAGATGTTATTTTTAAGGCTTATGGTATTAACAGGAAGACTCCTCCTTTTCATGTGAAAGCGCACTCAATTAGGGTTGTTAGTGCTTCTCGGGCAGTGCATCACCAGGCCTCCATGGCTCAGATCTGTAAGGCTGCAACTTGTTCTTCAGTCCATACATTCACCAGATTCTATCAGGTGGATGTAAGAGGGCAAGAGAATGCTGCCTTTGGGCGCAGTGTACTGCAGGCTGCAGTTTAGTTCCTCTGGTCCGTTTGCGGTCTATGTTTCTGATCTGTGTCTCCCTCCCTTTAAATGAGAATTGCTTTGGGACATCCCACTATGTAATGAAGGCTCTGTGTCCCATGATGTATGACCAAGAAAACAGGATTTTTGAATACAGCTTACCTTTAAAATCCTTTTCCTGGACCTCCCCATGTCAGCCTACTATGGGTCAGCTCCTCCCCCTCTGACCCCCCTAGGACCACCTCTTTTCTAGCCCATAAAAGGGCGGCTGTCTGCCCACACCAGTGTTCTTTTTTTTTTCCTCACTCCGGACACCTTTTAAAGTTTATTTTTATTTATTTTATTTTATTTTTTTCTCTTCTCCATCCATTCATCCTGTCGGGTTCAGCCTCTCCTGATTCAGAAGACCCCTCCATATAGGCTGTAAATCTCCTGAGGAGGTGGGTTCCCGTAGTGCTGGGATTGTATGGTACAGTATAAATGACTGTGCATTACTGGCAAAGGTCACTGGCAGTATAAATGGCTGTATATACCTTCGTTAGGCAGGTGCTGGCACTCTCTCCTTCCATGTTTTTGTGTGTTCATGGTTTGGCTCGCTGGGTCTTGCAGTTCACCGCCTCCACATGTACTCCTTTCAGGAAACTCAGAGTTGTGCAGGTGAGGCCAGAGGTAGCTTCCTCTTTGGGTTGTCTAACAAACACCAGAATGCTCACCGCAAAGAGGTTCCAAATCAGCATTCCAGCCTCAAAAGAGTAAAGAAGGGACTAGACATGACAAATCGCATAGTCGCATGCAGCTGGATAGAGGTCAAGACATCAGACGGCTCAGGACAATGCATAGTTGCCAACAGTCCTGATTTTCCCGGGACAATACCAATTTTGGGACCCTCGTCCCGATTTAATCTTGTCCCGAGTGTTTTCCTGAATTTTTGGGTTTGTCCTGAGAAAATCGTGAGTGTTTTTCTCAAAAAAAGGCTCCACAAAAATGGCCGCTGTCGCCTCCACGTGTCAGTCAATCAGTTGTTTCCCCTTGTGTTCAGTGCAGGGGAGAGGGGCAGCCAATCGGCTTCTCTCTTCAGTGTACAAATAGAAAATTCTATTGTACACTGAAGCCTTTTGGCTACAGGGATTGGCGACCCCTCCCCCCTCTCCACTGAACACAAAGAAATCCTCCCCCCGCTCTGCCCCGTGTGTGACAGTGTCTCGTCATCTGGGATAGACGAGAAGAGGGGGGGCGCCGGGGAGCAGCCGCTCGTGAGTGTGACTAGAGAGAGAGAATTTACTACAGACACGCTTCCTGCGCTACTCTGCATACTGGCTAGTTGGTGATGTGCACTATAATGTGCCCCCTGAGGTGCCCGATGCCCTAATGTGCCATGTGCCCTGATGTGCTATGTGCCCTGTGCCCTGATGTGCTATGTGCCCTGTGCCATGTGCAATGTGCTATATACCCCGATGAGCCCCATAATGTGCCATAATGTGCCCTGATGTGCTATGTGCCCTGATGTGCCCCATGCCCTGATGTGCTATGTGCCCCGTAATGTGCCCTGATGTGCCCCATAATGTGCCATGTACCCTGACGTGCCCCGTGCCCTGACGTGCCCCATGCCCTGACATGCCATGTGCCCTGACGTGCCCCGTGCCCTGATGTGCCATGTGCCCTGATGTGCCCCATAATGTGCCATGTGCCCTGATGTGCCATAATGTGCCCTGATGTGCCCCGTGCCTTGATGTGCTATGTGCCCCATAATGTGCCCTGATGTGCCCCATAATGTGCCATGTACCCTGACGTGCCCTGTGCCTTGACGTGCCCCGTGCCCTGACGTGCCATGTGCCCTGACGTGCCATGTGCCCTGATGTGCTATGTGCCCTGACGTGCCCCATGCCCCATAATGTGCCATGTGCCCTGACGTGCCCCATGCCCCATAATGTGCCATGTGCCCTGATTTTTCCATAATGTGCCCTGATGTGCCCCGTGCCCTGATGTGCTATGTGCCCTGATGTGCCCCGTGCCCTGATGTGCCCCATAATGTGCCCTGATGTGCCCCATAATGTGCCATGTACCCTGACGTGCCCCGTGCCCTATCGTGCCCCGTGCCCTGACGTGCCATGTGCCCTGACGTGCCATGTGCCCTGATGTGCCCCATAATGTGCCATGTGCCCTGATGTGCCCTAATGTGCCCTGATGTGCCATAATGTGCCCTGATGTGCCCCGTGCCTTGATGTGCCATGTGCCCTGATGTGCCCAATAATGTGCCATGTGCCCTAATTTTTCCATAATGTGCCCTGATGTGCCCCGTGCCCTGATGTGCTATGTGCCCTGATGTTCCCCGTGCCCTAATGTGCCCTTATGTGCCCCGTGCCCTGATGTACTATGTGCCCTGATGTGCTATGTGCCCTGATGTGCCCCATAATGTGCCATGTGCCCTGATGTGCCCCATGCCCTGATGTGCCATGTGCCCTGATGTGCCCCATAATGTGCCATGTGGCCTGATTTTTCCACTATGTGCCTTGATGTGCCCTGTGCCCTGATGTGCCATGTGCCCTGATGTGCCCCGTGCCCCATAATGTGCCATGTGCCCTGATGTGCCCTAATGTGCCCCGTGCCCTGATGTGCTATGTGCCCTGATGTGCCCCATAATGTGCCATATGCCCTGATGTGCCATAATGTGCCCTGATGTGCCATAATGTGCTCTGATGTGCCCCGTGCCCTGATGTGCCATGTGCCCTGATGTACCCCATAATGTGCCATGTGCCCTGATTTTTCCATAATGTGCCCTGATGTGCCCCGTGCCCTGATGTGCCATGTGCCCTGATGTGCCCTAATGTGCCCCGTGCCCTGATGTGCCCCATAATGTGCCATGTGCCCTGATGTGCCCCATGCCCTGATGTGCCATGTGCCCTGATGTGCCCCATAATGTGCCATGTGCCCTGATTTTTCCATAATGTGTCCTGATGTGCCCCGTGCCCTGATGTGCTATGTGCTCTGATGTGCCTCATGCCCTGATGTGCCATGTGCCCTGATGTGCCCCGTGCCCTGATGTGCTATGTGCCCTGATGTGCCCCGTGCCCTGATGTGCTATGTGCCCTGATGTGCCCCATAATGTGCCATGTGCCCTGATGTGCCCCATGCCCTGATGTGCCATGTGCCCTGATGTGCCCAATAATGTGCCATGTGGCATGGCGCGATCGGTAGCTAGGATTAATAAAGCACGAATCAAAGTGAACAAGGCTGTGGGAAAATTTGTTGTTAACAATGGGGGATTGGTTGTAAGGCACACGAAGTTGGAGGTTAACGTAGGGATGTACCTGAGGGGGGATGGAGTGCACCTTACCGCAGTAGGCATTGATCTTTGGGCACTTGGCATTCAGTATGGTATTGAGAGGGCATTGCGGGTGTGGAGGTGCCCTTAAGGCTAAGGGGTCATCCTTGCGGGCTGTGGCGGCATCTTTGGTCTCTGATGGTGGTACAAAATAAATAGAGGTGATGGAAAAGGTGGGGGGCTTTTCAGTGTTACGTGCCCCTCTGGTGTGTTCTTACAGCGGAAGGCTAGGCTGGAAGACAAATGTTTACACTGCGGAAAGGGGGTTGTCTCCGAGCTGTTTAATACGGCTGGAGGCCTGGTATGGTAAAATATGGTACCGCAGTGTACTGGTGATGGAGAAGTTTTGAAGTGGAGGATGTGAAGTTCGGGGTGCCATCAGAAGACCAAAGATTGGGAGGTGATAGAACGGTCGGTTAAAAAGTTGTGCATAGTTATAAATATGTTGATTAAAAAAGTTATTTAAAGTTATTTAAAAGTTGGTTTTATAGTTTATTAATAAAGGAGGCTGCTATGGCCAGTTTTTACTCCAAAACAACTCCTGTGTGTGGTCTAATTTATTATAGATAAGAAGGGGGGAAAAGAAAGGGGGTTAGCAAATAAGAGTGGGTGATGGAAGTTGGGGATATCGGTTCTTGCACTGGTCATGGGTCATGTATTCCATGTGCAGCTGCCAGATACTTCTTTCTCTTGGATGGATGGGATTCTTCTGATTCAGTCATTCTAATTAACATTTATAGAATGACTTCCTAGTAACTTGAATCCAACTCTATCAATTTTTTGTATTTGCTTATGCAACCTTCAATCTCAGAACTCTTATATCTGTATAAAAAAAATGGAAGGCGTGCACACCTAGTGCATCACCAATGACATTTAATAATAAAATCCATAAAAATTGGGTACTCACAAACAGCAACTGGATTGTGCCATAAAAACACACAGTTATGCCTCGTACACACGATCGCACATTCCAACAACAAAATCCATGTTTTTCTTCAAACGGATGTTGACTCAAACTTGTCTTGCATATGCACGGTCACAAAAAGTTGGTCGGGAATTCCGAACGTCAAGAACGCGGTGACGTACAACACGTACGATGAGCCGAGAAAAATTAAGTTCAATAGCCAGTGCGGCTCTTCTGCTTGATTCCGAGCATGTGTGGCACTTTGTGGATCGGAATTGTCTACACACGATAATGAATTTACGCAAATGGATTTTGTTGTCGGAAAATTTGAGAACCAGATCTCAAATTTTGTGCGACGGAAATTCTGATGGAAACTCTCCGATGCAGCCTACCCACGGTTGGATTTTCCGACAAAAGGCTCCCATTGAACATTTTCTGTTGGAAAATCCGACCGTGTATACGAGGCATAAGAGACCATGTGCCCTATACCATTACAGGGTATAATCTAATGCGTTTTGGGGGTGCAGCTCTGAGGAAGAGGGTGCCCCCCCGAAACAGCCCCTGTTACTGTTTGTGAGTACCCACTTTTTATGAATGTTATTATTAAATGTCATTGGTAATGCACTAGGTGTGTGCGCCTTCCATTTTTTTCTTTTTTTAGTGTGATGAAGTCACTTTGGGCGGGGGGTCTGTGGAACCCAGAATCCCTTGGGGTGGTTGGGAAAACCTTGATTCAGCTCCCCATGCACCTCCTATGTCTAAGTCACCCTGTGTCTCTAATAGGGGCACAGGGTGACCGAGAAATCCAGTCTGATCTGTACTAATCGGACTCACTGTACAGCCACACTGGAATGTTGTGTGTGTGTGTGTGTGTGTGTGTGTACATATAGAGATATATATATATATATATATATATATATATATATATATATATAGTCTCATTTTGTTGTGTACTCTTTGCTGGGTCGTTTGGGGTGTGGCTGTATTCCAATGTTCTATTGAGTCTGTCTGCCTTGGATATTATGGGATGAGTATGTAGATTAGCTGAGACTGGTGGGGGCTTTTTCCTCCAACAGCTCTCACTGCTGATTGGACATTCTTCCCCACCCGGAATGCAAAGTGGGGGATTGCCAGAATATTACCTGTGTACCTGTGTTTTTCAATAAAACAGTTCATGTTCAGCAACCAAACGAGTATTGCCTTGTTTTGTGGTTGTTAGCGGTTGGAATACCTGATATCTATATTCAGAATGGGAGGAAGCGGTATATGATGAAAGTACTCAAGCGGAGTGTGGGACGTTTCGTTACATTTAGTATCTATTGGATCTCACCATCTGAGGAAAGCAGCATCCACCCAGTCCTGAGCTACCGATGTCCCTGTTGCCCTTCACTTTAGAAAACCCCTTAATGCTGGAAGTGACTGTCTTTTTTTGTTATCTTATATCTGTATATACTGTGTATAACTGTGTCTTTATGTCTTCCATGGAAAGCTGCACAAATATGTGAGAAACTTTTATTACAATAACCCATACGGTGGTGATATCTACTTTAATGAGAGAAGAGAAGTTCCATCCGATCTTATTTTACTCAACTGGCATTTTGTTAATGCTTCATTTTATTTGTCTAGAAGAATTTCCATTATAAAAGGCCCAGATTACGTCCCTGAAACATTTATCAATATGAGTGACCCCGTCTACTGGAAAAAAGGCAAAGTAAGGAATCACTGGATTGTTTTCTCTTCATATCATTTGCTGAGGATGTTCATATTTTGGATTCATAAGGAATTTCTCGTCTTATTTTAAGATATACCAGTCAATGGAACAGGTACATCCGAGTTACTACCTCCTGTGTAATGCCTGGTGAGCCTCAAAAACACGGCACACAGCCTGGGAAATCTCTGCAGACCTCCATGTACAATCCCTGCAAAAAAGGGAGGAAGGCTGGTGCCATGGAAGTCTGCTAAAACATTGTTTTATTAATGCAGGTGAACAACAGTCTAAAATGCCAACGCGTTTCTGCCATCAGGCCTTAATCATAATTAGGGTCTGATGGCTGAAATGTGTTGGCTTTTTAAACCTGCATGTTTTAGCCAACTTCCATGGCACCACCCTTTCTCCCTTTTTTACACCGATACTAGCCAATGTACCTGTTCATGAATGGGGTCATTTTTGGAGACAAATACATTTATGAACTTAGAAATAGTGGAGAACTGGCAAAGTATACTACCTTCTAAAATGGTAACCCCGGGTATCATCCTATGTAAGAAAGCAGAAACATTTATTTTTATATAAGTGACTCTATTGATAAATATCGGGAACCCATAAATACATCCAACGGAACAAAGTGACTATTTTTATTGCAGTACATGGTATAGAAAGTGTGACAAATTAATGAACACAATATACTGTATATCAAATAAAAGAATTGTATATTGTTGGACATTATACATAATATACACTCACCGGCCACTTTATTAAGTACACTTGTTCAATTGCTTGGTAACACAAACAGCCAATCACATGGCAGCAACTCAATGCATTTAGGCATCTAAACTTGGTGAAGACAACTTGCTGAAGTTCAAACCAAGCATCAGAATGGGGAAGAAAGGGGATTTAAGTGACTTTCAACGTGGCATGGTTGTTGGTGCCAGATGGGTCGGTCTGAATATTTCAAAAACTGCTGATCTACTGGGATTTTCATGCACAACCATCTCTTGGGTTTACAGAGAATAGTCAGAAAAAGAAAAAATATCCAGTGAATGGCAGTGAACGTGGCATGGTTGTTGGTGCCAGATGGGCTAGTCTGAGTATTTCTGGGATTTCACACACAACCATCTCTCAGGTTTACAGAGAATGGTGGGAAAAAGAGAAAATATCCAGTGAGTGGCTTGGCAGTTGTGTGGAGGAAAATGCCTTGTTGATGTCAGAGGAGCAGGTCTTTTTTTCTCAAACAATAGGTGCTGGAACTTAACCACGGCCCAACAAAACCCCTCCCCCTACACACACCCTTCAAATCACATTAAATAGTGGGTGTGTTCAGTCAAATTTTTCAAAAACAGTAGGAGGGTCTTAAAGGGGCATTAAATACCAGGATTGCATTACATACAGAGTGCAGAGCTGTCACTTGTAAACACAGAAGCCAGACTTCTGAGTTTACAAGTGATTGTGTTGAGCAGGCACCAAAGGGTCTGAGCCAGAGGTGGTGGAACTGAGTTCCACCAAGTTCCCCCTGAATAAAAGCCCTGTTAATACCACAGGTAAGCAGCTGCAGTATTTACAGTTAGTGTACTGTGTCCTCTGCACAGTGTGCACCTAAAGCTACCTGAAGACAATTGCTGGTGTTCTTCTGATCCTATTAGTACCATAGGCAGGTAGCTGCAGTATTTACAATTAGTGTAGTGCATCCTCTGCACAGTGTGCACCTAAAGCTTCCTGAAGACAATTGTTGTTGTTCTGTTCCTATTAATACTACAGGCAGGCAGGTGCAGTATTTACAGTTAGTGTACTGTGTCCTCTGCACAGAGTGCACCTAAAGCTACCTGTAAACAATTGCTGGTGTTCTCATACTAATACTACAGGCAGGCAGTTGATTCTGCTAGCTACAGTATAATCAGTATATATATATACTTCCCGGCTTTGTGCAGCTACATCTCACTGCAGGCTATTAGTATGTCTGGAAGGCCAACAAGGAGAGGCAGACAGTCACAAGCCAATAAAAGAGGGCAAGCAGGCTCTGTGTCTAGAGGCAACAGTGCTAGTCGTGGAGACGGTGCATCCTCATCAGTATGTGGCTTTGGGACACGTTTGTCCTTTTTTTTGGCAGCTAGCCGTGTTGAGCCGCAACATGCAGGAGACTTGGTATAGTGGATGACCAAGCCGTCCTCATCCTCCTCATCCTCTCTCACCCAGGCTTAGGGTACTTTGTCTGGCAAAGCAGCTGCCAAAATGGCCTATTCACTCAGCTCAATGGCATAAGTCACTCCTTCCCTAGCCCCACCATGTCCTCCTGAGGAGTCCCCCGAACTGTTTGACCACAGCGTTGGGTACATGCTCCAGGAGGATGCCCAGCGTTTTGAAGGCTCCGATGTTGGTACCCAGCTAGAGGAAGGCAGTAACGTGAGCCCAGAGAGAGGGGGTACCCAAGAAGGACAGCAATCTGGCAGTCATGTTCCCCCAGATGCAGCATACTGCCAGGTTTTCTCCAGTGATGAGGAGGGAGGGGATGATGAGGTCACTAACTCCACGTGGGTGCCTGATAGGAGAGAGAAGGAGGCACATCTCTAATGAGGCAGGATGCCCTCCAGGGGCCAGCTTAAGGGCAGCACACCCACTGCATCACACCGCAGAGCTCCGCATGTGCAGGGTGCTGCTGTCTCTACGCCTTATTCCAAAAATTCTTTGGTGTGGGCCTTTTTTGAGACAAGTGCATCAGATCCCACCGCTGCTATTTGCAACATATGTCTCAAGCGTATCTCATGTGGCCAAAACATCACCCGCTTGGACACCACATGCTTGACCAGACGTATGTCGACCTGCCATGCAGATCGTTGGCAAGCGTACCTAAAAGACCCACACCAAAGAACAAAGTGGACCTCTCCTTGCTCCTCATCAGCTGGGATCTCCAAGCCCACTATACCTTCAGTCCTCTCTGAAACCTGTACTGAGAGGAATGAAGGTGTAGAATTAGGTGTGTCACAGCCAAGTACTTGCGGGCAACCTGCTATCGGTACACCGACGTTAGATTGTACCAGGCAAATTTCCCTGCCCAGCTGCTGCACCGCTGAAAGAAGTTCGCTCCCAGCCATCCATATGCCCAGCAGTTGAATGCTAGCTTGGCTAAATTGCTAGCACTTCAACTGCTGCCTTTTCAGTTGGTAGACTCTGCCCCCTTCCTTGAGTTTGTGGAATGTGCGGTTCCTCAGTGGCAGGTTTCCAAATGACACTTTTTCTAACAAAAGGCGATTCCGGCTCTCTACCGGCATGTGGAAGGCAATGTCTTGGCCTCGCTGGATAGGGCAGTCAGCGGTAAGGTGCATATTACCGCTGACTCATGGTCCAGAAGGCATGGACAGGGATGTTGCCTATCTTTCACCGCGCACAGGGTGACTCTTCTGGCAGCTGGGAAGGATGCAGTACAGGGTGCAGTAGTGTTGGAGGTTGTTCCGCCCCCACACCTCCAAAATTCTAATAGTGGTGATTCTGCCACACCTCTCTCCTCCACCCCCTCCTCTTCTTCTTCCTCCATGGCCTCTTCCTGTGCTGATTTGTCCTCGGAATCAGCGGTGCTCCGTAGGCATTCAAGGGGCTACGCAAGCATGCAGGCAAAAAGATGCCATGCGGTGCTTGAGCTGGTGTGCTTGGGGGACAGGAGCCACACTGGGGCAGAGATTCTGTCAGCTCTGCAGGGGCAGGTTCAGAGGTGGTTGACGCCACGCCAGCTTAAACCAGGTATGGTGGTTTGTGACAATGGCACCAACCCCCCCTCCACCCTCCGACAGGGACAACTGACCCATGTGCCCTGTTTGGCTCACGTCCTTAACTTGGTGGTGCAGCAGTTCTTGGGCAGGTACCTAGGCTTACAGGATGTCCTGAGGCAGGCCAGGAAAGTCTGTGTACATTTCCGTGGGTCATATAATGCCAGTTCTGGGCGGGCTGACCTCCAAAAGGAATTTAACCTGCCCAAGAACCGCCTAATCTGTGACATGCCCACCAGGCAGAACTCAACGTTGGCCATGCTGCAGTGGCTGCACATGCAGCAGAGGGCCATCAATGAGTACCTATGCGACTATGGCACCAGGACAGGGTCAGGGGACTTTGTTTTTTTTTCCCCACGCCCGTCGATCACACAGGAAGAGGAGGAGGAGGAGGATTGTATCAGCATGGAGGTGGAGCCTGGCACTCAGCATTAGCAGCAGTCTTCAAGGGATCATTGACAGTTCGGAGAAACCCATGGACTTGTATGCGGCTGGGAGGAGGTGGCTGTGCATCATGTCGTCCTTAGTGACTCAGAGGACTCTGGACCGTATGCCTCAGCAAACCTACGCTGCATGGCCTCCCTGATCCTGCAAAGCCTGCAGAAGGATCCTCATATTCGTGGTATCAAGGGGAGGGATGATTACTGGCTGGAGACCCTCCTTGATCCACATTACAAGGGTAAGGTTGTGGACCTTATCTTGCCGTCGCAGAGGGAGCAGAGGATGAAACATCTTTGGGAGGCCTTGCAGAAATGTTTACAATTTCCTGGTCCTCCTGGACCACGTGTTGTTGAGGCTTCGGTCAGTCACAGAAGGAGCAGTGGAGAAGGTGGCCATCTGACCGATGCGTTCAGACAATTTTTTAGTCCACAGGCCCAAGGTCTGATCGTTTCTAGGGGCAGGATCAGACTTGGACACCTTTCCCACTGAAAATCCCCTGGCTTACTGGGTCTTGAGGATGGATCACTGGCCAGAGCTTGCACAGTATGCAATTGAGCTATTGGCCTGTCCTGCATCCAGCGTTTTTTCGGAACGCACATTCAGTGCTCCTGGAGGCATTGTAACCGATCACAAGGTGAGCCTGTCCACTGAATCAGTCGATCGGCTGACCCTAATAAAAATGAATCAGTCTTGGATCACCAGCTACCAAGCACCTGATGCTGATGTAACCGATTGATTTTTTTCCCTTCAAGACTGCCTATGCTGATGCTGAGTGACTATCCTGTTATGCTGAGTGACAATCCTCTTCCTCCTCAATTTTCATGCTGATAGCTTGTAAGAACATTTTTGGTTCTGGGCACTGCCACCAGTGGCCAAGGCCCAATTTTTCTGCCCCTGTTTAACAGGGGCATATAATTACAATTTTTGATGCAATACTTTGCAGCAGGGCTCATTACCTCGCTCCAACTATAGCATCTGTGAGGGGTTGCAGTGTTGTGGCAGCAGTGGCTAAGGCCCAATTTTCCTGTCCCTGTTTAATAGGGGCGTGTAATTACAATTTTTGATGCAATACTTTGCAGCAGGGCTCATTCCTGCGCTCCAACTAGAGTATCTGTGAGGGGTTGCAGTGTTGTGGCACCAGCACCAGTGCCCAAGGCCCAATTTTTCAGCCCCTGTTTAACAGAGGCATGTAATTACAATTTTTGATGCAATACTTTGCAGCAGGGCTCATTATTGCGCTCCAACTATAGCATCTGTGAGGGGTTGCAGTGTTGTGGCACCAGTGCCTAAGGCCTAAGGCCCAATTTTTCTGCCCCTGTTCAACAGGGACGTGTAATTACAATTCTTGATCTAATATTTCACAGCAGGGCCCATTCCAGCACCCACCAAGAGTAACTGTGAGGACTTACAGTGTTGTGGCACCAGCACCACCACCACCACCACCAAAGGCCCAATATTTCTACCACTGTTTAACAATGGCATGTAATTACTATTCTTGATCTAATATTTCACAGCACGGCCCGTTCCTGCGCCCATCAAGAGTAACTGTGAGGGCTTACAGTGTTGTGGCAACACCAACATCTAAGGCCCCAATTTCTGCAGAGTATATAGGGCAGGCACAAATGAACGAATGTGTGTCACCGGTGCAAACAATTAAATTATTAAAAATGAGTTGCTGCAATCAAAAAAACTACACCACTAGGTGAAAAAAATAAAAAATATGTATATGGGTTGAATGCGCTACTCTACTAAAACCGCACCACTCTGTTAAGTATCCAAACTTACACAATCCTTATGCCCTCCAAAATATTTTACTACATACAATGTAAGGCTGCTGGGAGATTTTCGTCACGCCATTACGTCACTTCCGTGCTAGGCGAAAGCGAGGGCTGAAGCGCAAGCCGGCTGCTCACAAGGCTTGAACCGCACACCGGCACAGGATTCACACGGCCATCTCTACACCAATTACCAACGGCTGGAATAGCTTGGTGCCGGATTATGGGCACCTGGAAATGTGAGTGTAATATCTTCTTTTTAAACTGAGTATTAATAAAATAGTATTTACATACTGCGCAATGATCGCTGTCTGTTTCTCATGAGGAGGACATGGTCTCTATATAGCGTATTGGGGTCAGCAACAACACGGAGTATGTGGAGTGGTTATCCCTAATAAATGAACCAAAGGCGCAGTTTAACCAGCATCTGGTGAGTGGCTAACCCAGGTGGTGGTGTTTCTGGCACTAAAGTGGTGAAGGGGTCACGAAGAGTCACAGATAATATATAGTACAGAGATTTAGGCAACCATTGCATATTGCACTTTGCACATGAATTTGGTTATAATTATCAAGTACCAATCTTTTGTATATATTTATGTTGTAATCTATGTAAAATACTCCCAGTAGGGTGAGTAATTCGGGGCACTATTGTATGTAGTAAAATATTTTGGGGGGCATAAGGATTGTGTAAGTTTGGATACTTAACAGAGTGGTGCGGTTTAAGTAGAGTAGCGCATTCAACACATATACATATTTTCTATATAGGGCAGGCCCCTACTTTCAAACATCCAACATACAAACGACTCCTACTTGCAAACGGAAGGAGACAACAGGAAGTGAGAGGAAATCTACCTCTAGGAAGGGACATTTTCTCCTGTAAGAGTTAATATGTCTCCTCTTCACTGATGCTTTATCACCAATCCTTGTTTCACTAAAAACCCCAAATTTTCAAAAAACATTTGTCATTGGGACAGAAAGTGAGGTGAAATCTTCTGAAGAGGAGCACAGACAGCAAAACAAATGTTACAGGGGTGACAACCCTTCTCTATGTTTTCCAAAAAGCTTAAAATAGATTTTTTGGCTGGAGCTAAACACAATAAAAATGTACCAGTTCAAAATTACAAACAGATTCTACTTAACAACAAACCTACAGTCCCTGTCTTGTTTGCACCGCCTGTATACTGCTGTTCAGAGTATATAGGGCCTGGTGGCCCCACGCCTTTCCTTTTTTTAATTTGGGTGCGGGGTTCCCCTTAATATCCATGCAGGACCCAAAGGGCCTGGTAATGGACTGGAGGGTACCCATGCCGTTTGTCTCACTGATTTTCATCCATATTGCCAGGACCCGACATTACATTAAAGCCGCAAGCAGTTTTAAATGACTTTTATTCCTTTAAAAATGTCATTTTGTGCAGGGACTGTTCTAAGCACGGGAAACACGCGCCACTTTACAGGCATACTATAGACACCCCCTATTTATGATATTTAAAGGAATATTTCACTTTTTTTTTTCACTTTAAGCATTATTAAAATCACTGCTCCCGAAAAAACGGCAGTTTTTAAAACTTTTTTTTGCATTGATACATGTCTCCTGGGGCAGGACCCGGGTCCCCAAAGGACAAAAACTTGCATATTAGCCTTTAAAATTAGCACTTTTGATTTCGAACGTTCAAGTCCCATAGACTTTAATGGGGTTCTAAAGTTTGCGCAAGCTTTCGGTCCGTTCGCAGGTTCTGGAACCGAACCGGGGGGTGTCCGGCTCATCCCTAAATAGAAGTATATGGCTAAGTGCAGCAAACCCACAGGAAAGCTGCAGGTACACTGCACTGCACCCGCGGTGTGGGTAAGCTGTAGCACATCACTGTGACAGCAGCCCTATACTATTATGCACTCTGTGATGTTCTGGAATGGCGGATAAGCAAGCCCATACCACCATCTACCAGTCACCTGTCTGTGATCAACAGGTTGCTGACTAGGGTTGCCACCTGTCTGGGATTCACCTGGACAGTTCGGGTTTTGAATAATGTGTCCAGGTTTCAGTCTGCCTAAAACCCGGACACAATATTCAAATAGGACTGTGGCTCAGAACTGGGCCTGATAGGAGGGTGAGGAGGCACTATGCACGCCACATTACTATTCTCTTTGGAGCTCCCAAAGGTGTCCCAGGTCTGTTACAATCCTACAGGGTATGCTAAAAAAAATGTTTTGCGCTTGAAGAAAAAGTGGCAGCCCTATTGCTGACCCCCACCTGATTGGATATCAAACCTGAAGAATTCAACTTGAACCCATGGTGAAGGCAAAGCCAAACCTCATTTGTAACACTTTTGAAAAGCCACATGAAATATGATGGATCTTTAAAATATAATAATAATAATATCTGATTTATAGGTCACAGTATCTCGATGTTCGGATCCCTGTATTCCCGGCACCAGAAAAAAGTTTGGATCTTCAATTCATAAATGTTGCTATGAGTGTGTCTCATGTCCAGAAGGAGAGATCTCCAACATTTCTGGTAAGGTTTGTATTTGTCTTTATGAAGTCCTGTACATCTCTGTCACCCCCATGTTTTATCCTTTTATAAACTGATTCTGACACTCCTCTCCTACATGTAAAAATCATCATTTTTTGCTAGAAAATCACTTAAAACTCCCAAACATTTTATATGTTTTTTTTTAGTAGAGACCTTAGGGAATAAAATAGTGGTCATTGCAACTTTTTGTGTCACACGGTATTTGAGCAGCAATTTTTCAAACGCTTTTAGGTCTCACGAATTAAAAAAACAAACAAAAAAAAAACCAGTAAAGTTAGCCCAATTTTTTTGTATAATGTGAAAGATGATGTTACGATGAGTAAATAGATACCCAACATGCTACGCTTTGATATTGCGCACAATCGTGGAATGGCGCCAAACTTCGGTACTTAAAAATCCCCATAGGCGAAGTTTTATTTTTTTTTACAGATTACCCATTTAGAGTTACAGAGGAGATCTAGTGCTAGAATTATTGCTCTCGCTCTGACGTTTGCGGTGATACCTCACATATGTGGTTGAATGTCGTTTACATATGAGGATGCCACTTACGTATGCGTTTGCTTCTGTGTGCGAGGCACGTGGGGATGGGGGCGCTTTATTTTTATAATTTTGTTTTTTTATTGTTTATTTTATTTTTATATTTTGACACTTTCTCTTTATTTATTTTTTTTATCACTTTTATTCCTATTAGAAGGAATGTAAACATTGTTTGTAAGGGGGCGTGGCCGGATGGTGAAGAGAGCAGTCGCATAGACACACAGCTCCGGCTCTCAACGGCCATCCTGCATCTATCCTTGGTCCTAAATCCTCGTGGAAGGTAGCATTCTGTTCCCCATGGCTGTGGGCACCCACCAGACTGGCTGACATGTTGAAATACGGGCCGCCGTGGCCCTCACACACAGCGGAACAACTGGCGTGGTTCCGGAGGCAAAATGGTGCCGAGACACATGCAGGGCACTCAGACACGCTGCAGCCCTCCTCCTCAGCCATCCAGGACTCTGTAACAGGGATGAGTGCATCAATTCCTGCTATATTCCGCACACATACAGAACCCCTGCAGACACAAGAATCACAGCAATCTGCTGAGTTTAGCCAGGCTGTGGATTCTCCTCCTGCTGAGCCTACATTATCTACTATTATGCTGGCTATCCAGGATTGCAAGGCCTCCCTCTCCACTCAAATAGCTTTTATCCGTATGGACTTTTCTTTATTGAAACAAGATGTCCAGAACCTCAGAGACCGCACAGGAGATGCTGAGGAACGGATTAGTACATTAGAAGATACTATACACCCCATGTCTGTTACCATACGTGATACTACAAGCGAGATGGCGGCTCTGCGCGCTAAAATCGACGATTTGGAAAATCGATCTCGCAGGAATAATCTTAGATTTGTGGGATTTCCAGAACGCGCGGAAGGTTCCTATCCTGAAAAGTTTCTTTATTCATGGCTGCGGGACATTTTTGGTAAAGATGCACCCTCATTCTCACATGTTATAGAGCGTGCGCATCGCACTCCTTCTCGTCCCCCTCCAGTGGGTGCCCCACCACGCTCCATCATTGCACGTATCCTCAGTTTTCAAGATAAAGTGGCCATCCTATGTCTGGCACGAGAAAAAGGCCCGCTCACATTTAATGGCAATAATATTTCTGTTTATCCGGACTTTTCTGCTGAAGTTCAACGCCAGCGAATCTCCTTCTCAGCAGTGAAGTCTAGATTGCGCACGGAAGGCCTCTCCTACGCCATGCTCTTCCCTGCTAAATTGCGCATTATCCATGATGGTAAGGCTCATTTCTACACCAATCCCAAGGAGGCCATGAAGTGGCTGAATGATCACTATGGTGCAGCACACAGAAGCAGAGGAGACTGAAGTCACCCTTAACCAGCCAGGAAAGATATACACCCTGCTATGCAAGCTACAGTGTCAACATTCTGCATGTCTCTTCATTATTAATTTTTCCTTTTTCTCCTGACCTTCATCTTTACATTCCACCCTGCATTGATACGGTTTACAGCTCAAGGTAACCTGCATACCAGAACAATCATCCTGACAAATTTTTCCACGTGAACAAACAGCTCATCTACCCTCCAATAGGACATGTCTACTGGGGGGGGGAGATTTTTGTTTTTTTTACCCCTCTTTCCTCGGTCATTAGTTGGGAGCCTCACCAGACCCCATGTTACCCCCTTACCAGCTTGTGGTGAGGCCACGATACAGTTTTTGACTTCCCCAGTTTTCTAGTTAGGAAGGACTTTCAGTTTAGGGATCCAAAGCTTGTTATGTTTGGGATGACTGAGCGGGGTGGGGGGTACAAAGGTTTAAAGAAAAAGGTGGTTGGGTTTTTTTTTCATGTTTTCTGTTTTTTGTTTTTCCCTTCTTTTTTTACTTTTTATGTCCTTTTCAACACACTTATACCATTTGCTAATGGAGAGTCATCAAAAGTATACCGGGTCATCACTTATAGTGGTTCATTAATACCTCTGTTGTCATTTATATGTCTTATTTTTTTTTTCTAAAACAAAAAAAAAATTTTCTAGTCCATGCTCCCCTACAGGCAGACCCACGCACTTTTTTGTCATGTGCTTGTGTGTGCTCCAGGTGGCACGGCCTACCCACTCATATTGATACTAATTCAGAGGTTTACTTATGCATCTTTATTATTACATGTTTTATTATGGCACAACCCCTTAGGATAGTCTCCTGGAACACTAGAGGCCTGAATGCACCTCAGAAAAGATCCTTGGTTTTTTCTGTGTTAAAAAAATATCACCCTCACATTATTTGCCTCCAGGAGACTCACCTGACAGGTTCTAAGACAAGGGCCCTAAAACGCCCATGGCTATCTAAGCTATACCATGCTACTTACACTAATTACTCAAGAGGTGTATCTATACTCCTGGCTAAATCCCTTCCAGCTGAGTTGATCAGCGTTAAAACAGACCCAGTGGGGAGGTTTATTGTTCTTATATTACGAATTTCTACTATAATCTTCACGTTGGTGAACATCTATATTCCTCCTCCATTCTCAGTGGAAGTACTCTCTAAATTATCCCTTCAACTACTGAATAGGCCTCCTGGCCCTTTACTTTATGTAGGGGATTTTAATGCAGTCCTGGACCTAACGGTGGACCGCCTGGGTGGGGGAGGCAGATCTTTCCCCTCCTTTGTAGACTGGGCCCAGGTCCATGGTCTGACTGAGGTATGGCGATGGAAACATCCGGATGAACGCCAATTTTCCTGCCATTCGGATTCCTTCCATACTATGTCTAGGCTGGATATGGCATTTGCGTCGACGGAGACCCTTCCCGTTGTCTCCGCCGTCTCATATCTGCCCAGGGGAGTTTCAGATCATGCCCCTTTATCTGTGTCCCTCCTCCTTCCAGGATCGGGACCTGCTTTATAGCACCTGAACTCATACTGGCTGGAAGACGAGATGGTACAGGGTGAGTGTAGGATGAGTATTTCTAACTACTGGAAGCATAATTTAGATAGAGTAGACCCCTCCACGGAATGGGACGCATTTAAGTCTACATTGAGAGGTACCTTTATGTCCATCACATGGATTTTACGTAAAAATAACAAGATGCGCACTGAGGAATTAGAAAATGCTATGGTATGTGCGGAATCTGCTTATGCCTCTAACCCTGCCTCTGACACTAGGGAGACATGGTTACAGAGCCGTAGGGAATATGAAATCCGTCTGTTAGATCTCACACAAAAACGCATGTTGTATGTTTCACAAAAGTCGTTTGAATATGGTAATAAAGCAGGACGTCTCTTGGCATATCTGAGCAAACCTGACCATACCCCCATTTCTATACCACGAATCCTTACTACTCAAGGTACTATTAGTGACAACCCAGGAGATATCCTAGACTCCTTTCTAAGCTTTTACAGTAAACTGTACACTTCCAGGGTTGACTATGATGAGTCCCAGTTGTCTGACTATTTGGCTGACATATCTCTTCCCTCCTTGTCAGATGAGGGACGGGACATGTTGGAGGAGCCTATCACGGTCGAGGAGATTGCAGCAGCGGTCTCCCAAATGCCTGCACATAAAACCCCTGGACCTGATGGTTTCCCGACTGAATGGTATGCTAAGTTCAAGGACCTTCTATCCCCCTTCCTTCTCCGAACCTATAACAAAGCCCTAGAGACTGGGATCCTCCCCCCATCGATGAGGGAAGCTTTGATAGTACTTCTGTTGAAACCCCGAAAGGACCCACTTCACTGTGAATCTTATCGTCCAATTTCTCTTATAAATGTGGACGTTAAGATTCTGGCCAAAATATTAGCGAACCGTTTAAATACTGTGGTTACATCCTTGGTTAACAGTGACCAGGATGGATTTATCCCTGGCAGGTCTACTAGAATGAACATACGCAGACTGTTCCACAATTTGCAATATCCACATGACTGCCCTTCTACACGTGTCATTGTGTCCTTAGACACCTGTAAAGCATTTGACAGTGTGGAATGGCCGTACCTTTTTCGAGTGCTACAGAAGTATGGTTTTGGTCCCCGTGTGATAGCATGGATAAAACTTCTGTACACCTCCCCAATGGCTAGGATAAGGGTTAATTCATCTATTACTGATCCTTTCCCAATCACTAGGGGCACTCGACAGGGGTGCCCATTGTCGCCCCTGTTGTTTGCCCTGGCCATGGAGCCGCTTGTAGTTCGCATTCACTCCTCCCCTATAATTAAAGGCCTCCCAATTGCAAATATAGAGGAGCACATTTCTCTTTACGCAGATGATACACTGGTGTACCTGGCAGATGCTAATGAGTCTCTGCAGGCTTTACTGGAGGAGGTCAACACCTTTGGGGACTACTCTGGATTCCGGGTTAACTGGGACAAGTCCAGCCTTTTTCCCTTGGATGTGAATGACCCTCCTCAGGTGCACCCGGACTCCAAGCTTCAGGTGGTGTCCTCTTTTAGATATCTTGGAGTGGTTCAGGCTCCCTTATCTCTATATGCTACTAATAATCTTGACCCTTTGCTGACCTGCCTCCAGGAACAAACTAAACAATTGATGGATTTGCCGTTAAACCTCATGGGGAGGGCCAATATTCTTAAAATTATTTATTTACCCAGATTGCTTTATATCCTCTCTAACTCCCCATGTAAAATATCAAAAGCTACTTTCAAACGCATAGATGTGATATGTACTTCTTTCCTGTGGAAGGGTGGATCCCCCAAAGTGGCACTTGAGACCTTGAGACTACCAGCCCATCTGGCAGGTCTAGCATTCCCTAACTTTTTCCTTTACTATATGGCATCTCAACTGGTGCACATACATGACTGGATGAACCCAGATCCAGCTAATGCCTGTACAGCCACAGAGGGGGCCATCGCTTCTTCCCATGAAACCTTGCATAACATAATATATAGAGACCAGGTCCCAGACCGCCCTGGAACTTCTCTGCTCTCAGTCTCCCTCTCACTGTTTAAATACATTACCACAAAAATATCGAAACATTCCTGGCTGAAATCCCCTAATAACTCCTTGTGGTTTAATCCCAATCTGCAAGAATTATACTCTTTTCCAGATGCCAATCATTGGTATTCAAAGGGGGTTAAATATCTATGTCACTTATATACTACACAGGGCTTTAAAACTTTCTCTCAGTTGAGTAGGGACTTTGATTTACCAAGCTCACACTTATTTTATTATTATCAGCTTAGACATGCCATACATGCCCAATTTGGTACCTTAGATGATATCACTGATCTGCCTCCACTGGAAAGACTACTTAGGCAACCAGAACCCTCTAAATTAGTCTCCACTTACTATGCAGCCTTAATGACTGACTTTAACCCTAGGTTTCACAGAGCACAGGAGAAGTGGGATTCATTGGATATTGCCATGGTAAACAACGACTGGACAGAATTTAGTGACACATATAAAACCTCTGTCATTTCCTCCCGAGACCGTATCATACAAGTTAAAATTTTTCATAAAACCCACCTTACTCCGGTCAGACTGCATAAAATGGGTCTCTTGCCATCAGCTGTCTGTTTCCGAGGCTGCGGCCAGGAGGCAGACTTCTTACATTGCTTTTGGTCGTGCCCGATAGTTAGTGACTTCTAGGAGGAAGTGGGTGCCTTTATTTCGACTGGGCCTTCCTAACATAATCCACCCTAAGAACTGCCTGTTGGGAGTATTTGGAGATTTACATATACCATCACATGCCAGGAGATTGCTCCGTATTCTTTATTTTTATGTTAAAAAATCTATTCTACTGTCCTGGAAAGGTGTACAGACCTTTTTGAAGTCCCTCTGGTTAAAACTTATCAATGATTCCATTCCATTATACAAACTAACCTTTGAAATTCGCAAACAAAATAAAACCTTTCATAAAATTTGGGGAAAATGGTTGGCTAGTCCGCTAACTCTTTCTAAAAATTGAATACAATTGATCATTGATGGGCCGTGACACAGGGACCTTCAATACCAGGTCCAGTAATATGGTTATGTCGTGTAAAAGTGCCTATATCTGACTGTTATTATTACCAATATCTCAACTCTCTTGAAATGAAATGACATGCCTACAATGACTTGTGTGATCTAACTACCAATTGGACACCACGTTTGTATACTTAATGGATCTGATACTCATGTGTGTTTTGTTTTTGTTTTTATTTTATTTGTGACTGTTTTGTGTCTGTTGGTTTGTGTTGAACCTAAAATCAATAAAAATATCTTTAAAAAAAAAAAAAAAATTGTTTGTAATAAGAATAGGGCATGCCAGTAGGATTGCCACCTCTCCGGGATTAATGACATTATTCAGACAGCATACTTGCCAGTGAGGTGTCCCCAGTGTCACCCGTGTGTCTTCCCCTCATCTCTGTCCCCATTCCAGTGACCACGCACTCTTCTCTATTTACTTCTGCTAGTTTCTGTCCCCCCTCACTGACATTCTGAGTTTACACCTCAAGGCTTTAAGTGCCCAAAAACAGCAGGCACCCCTCAGGACAGACCACCAGCAGCTAAAGGACCCCTCTTCTCCCTGTCTGTGTTTCTCCTTGATGAAAGGGTCATCCAGCTTCACAGGAGCCCAGTAGAAGGAACATCGGGTGCAGCCGATCACTCACTGCTTGTAACACATGGGAGCACCTAACAGCCTAAAGAACGGGAGAGTAGGAGACACTTATGGAGTCCACCACTGTCACCTCACTGTACACCCCACTGTCCACCTGACTACTGCCCCCTGTCCATCCCGCTGCCCACCCCCCAGTTCACCCCACTGCCCCCTCAACACTACCCTGCTGCCCCTCTATCCAGCCCGCTACCCCTCTGTCCATCCCACTGCCTCCTGTCCCTCCTGATGCCCCCTTGTCCATCCCATTGCCTCAATGTCCACCCCTCTGCCCCCTTGTCTATTCTGCTGCCCCCTGTCCTTCCCACTGCCTCCCTGTCCACCCCTCTGCCCCTTGTCCATTCTGCTGCCCCCTGTCCTTCCCACTGCCTCCCTGTCCACCCCTCTGCCCCCTTGTCCATTCTGCTGCCCCCTGTCCTTCCCACTGCTTCCCTGTCCACCCCTTTGCCCCTTTGTCCATTCTGCTGCCCCCTGCCCCTCCCACTGCCTCCCTGTCCTCCCTCTGTCCCCTTGTCTATTCTGCTGCCCCCTGTCCCTTCTGCTGCCTACCTGTCCATTCCTCTGCCCCCTTGTCCATTCTGCTGCCCCCTGTCTATCCCGCTGCCTCCATGTCCACCCCTCTGCCCCCTTTTCCATTCTGCTACCCCCTGTCCACTCCTCTGCCCCCTTGTCCATTCTTATGCCTCCCTGTCCCTCCTGCTGCCTCCATGTCCACCCCTCGGCCCCCTTGTCCATTCTGCTACCTCCCTGACCACCCCTCTGCCTCCTTGTCCATTCTGCTTCACCCTGTCCATCCCGCTACCTACCTATCCACCCCTCTGCCTCTTGTCCATTCTGCTGCCCTTTTGTCCATCCTGCTGCCTCCCTGTCTACCCCTCTGCCCCCTTGTCCATTCTGCTGTCCCCCTGTCCATCCTGCTACCTCCCCGTCCATTCTGCTACCTCCCTGTCCACCCCTCTGCTCCCTTGTCCATTCTGCTGCCCCCCCTTCCATCCTGCTACCTCCCTGTCTGCCCCTCTGCCCCTTGTACATTCTGCTGCCCCCCTGTCCCTCCCACTGCCTCTTTGTCCATTTGGCTGGCCCCTTATTCATTCTGCTGCTCCCTTGTTGATTTTGCTGCCCCCTGTCCATTCTGCTGCTCCTTGTCTACCCCTCTGTCCATCCTGCTGCCACTTTAAACCACCCAAAAGTGTCCAAGGTACTTTTACAATGTATACTACAAAAATAAAAAATAAACGTTGCTGTGCACCAGACAAGTGTTTGCTTTCGGCTTGAAGAAAAGGTGGGAACCCTACATGAAAGGTCTTCTTTATGGAGAGATCTAGGGTCTATCTCTCCTCTAGGCTGGAAAGACTGAGATAAAAAAAAATAAGCAATTTCAGCCTTTCCACTTGAACACACGTCAGTGTTTACAACTGCTGGGGCCGGACATGACGTCACAACACCACGCCTAGCCTTGGAAGGTGATAGAGACTGCTGGGGACCATTTGGTCCTCGGTATTCTCAATGGCAAACTTCCGCCGCCGGCCAAATTGCTTCTCCAGCTTGCCGATCACACGAGCAAGTCCTTAGAAGCACCAGAAGGGGCGACCGGAGGGGGGACGACCTCTTACGCCACCTGTTAAAACAATTAAGCGGCTGAACAGCTATGTTTTTTATTGTGCAGGGAATCGGCGGCAGAAAAAAAAGATATCTGAATGATGACTGTAGCTTCACCCGTCATCCTGATATCACCAGTGAAAGCCCAGGACGTCATAAGATGTACTGCGGGCAGGAAGTGGTATAAGGGCCAGTTTATAATACATGCAGTCCAGTGCGGTTTTTTTTCTGCATCAAAAGCGCATGGAAAGTAGGTAACATGGTTTTCAGTGGCATAGTTTACACCAGTGCTTGCAGTTTCAGTGCGTTCCAGAAAAAAAGTGTAATGCTGTAAAAGGCATCTAAACACACCAAAAATGCACTGAAACACACATGTCCTTATGTAAGTGTAGGCGGGTCCCGGGTCCCCAGGGGCCTAATGGTGACCTCCAGAGTTAGGGACAACTGACATCTTTCTGTGTAGAGTGGATTACAAGGCATGGTGGGTGCAATGCAAAGTAGATTCATGGGCGCCAAACACTTCTTGAATGCAAAGAGATTTATTGTCTCTTAAAACGTAACTGTGGGAGAGAGGGTTTAGGGCCAGGACACCCTTAAGTGGTTGCAATGTTAATTGGCAGACTCTAATGCCCCATACACACAGTCGGATTTTCCGGCGGAAAATGTGTGATAGGACCTTGTTGTCGGAAATTCCGACCATGTGTAGGCTCCATCACACATTTTCCATCGGATTTTCCGACACACAAAGTTTGAGAGCAGGCTATAAAATTTTCCGACAACAAAATCCGTTGTCGGAATTTCCGATCGTGTGTACACAAATCCGACGCACAAAGTGCCACGCATGCTCAGAATAAATAAAGAGATGAAAGCTATTGGCTACTGCCCCGTTTATAGTCCCGACGTACGTGTTTTACGTCACCGTGTTTAGAACGATCGGATTTTCCGACAACTTTGTGTGACCGTGTGTATGCAAGACAAGTTTGAGCCAACATCCATCGGAAAAAAACCTAGGATTTTGTTGTCGGAATGTCCGATCAATGTCTGACCGTGTGTACGGGTCATTAGACTTTTATAGGTAGACAACCATGCAGTGAAAGGCACCCAGACTGACACCACATCTGCATGTGTAGGATCGCTGTCTCCTATGGCAACGGTCTTGTAACAGTTTCTAACACAAGTTGTAACAAGCTTCTTTACTTCCTCTACAATCTCCTCTTGTTGATCTTCACTCAACCTGAGCTCCCAGTCTTTCACTAGACTTGCTGATCCACTGCCACTGGATCTCCTGAGCTCCTCCAACCTTATCACTAAGTATCTTCCTCAAGTGTCACCCCCACGGGGTCCCCTGCTGGGTCCCTAGCTTGGCACTCACAGACACTCCTTAAACGTCACCTCTGATGGCATGCTCGGTCCCTGGCTTGGCGCACAAGACTGCTCTGCAAGCGTCACCTCCACTGGCTGGGTCCCTGGCTTAACACCTTGCCGAAGTTTCCCAATTCTTCACCGTCCCCAGTTGGTGAGAATACTGCTCTGGTACTTGCTTCAGCTACTCACTGTGGTCTCTGGTAACAAGGTGGATGGTCCCTTAGTGGCGACAGCTTCCCCTCTACCTACAACAACGACTGGTTCTCCGGATGGAAGAACCATCACTTCTGGTTGAACTGCAAGCCGCAGTCCCAACCCTTCGCTGCTCTCTTGCTTCTGGATAGACCCTCAGAAAGCCTAGCAGCCAGATGTCCCCAGGATAGGTAAATTTAACAGCAACCCTGCCTAAAGAGACCTAAATTTGAATAGTTTTCCAATTTCCAAAGAGAATAAAATAGAAAATAAAGAAACAGAATATTCTATTCCTTTATTTTCTATTCTATTTTATTCTTTTTGGAAATTAGAAAACCATTCGAAAAATTTTTGAATTCAAAAACTTTTCGAATTCGAAATTTTATCGAATTGATTCAAAAATGAATTAAACAAATTTAACTAAATGAATGTATGTAAATAACAAAACAAAATGAAACAAAACACATTTTTCTTTCTGCACATGTCTAGTTTACATCCACTTTTAAATGAAAATGAAAATAAATATGAAAAATAAAAGTAAAAATAAAATAAGAATAAAAATGAAAAATATAATAAAACTGAATAAAAATGAAATAAAAATTAAAATGTGAATAACAAAAAATAGCAAAAAATAAAACCATTGGGTGAACATACATTTATTCCAAAGCCTTGTTGACCCACCTCAGCATATGCCCAGGGGGTCCACCCCGGCAGGTGAGTGCGCCCTCTGGTGGGAATCTGCACGCTGGGTGTCGCAGTGATTTGCATGGAGCATCTTATAGCTTAATATTGGAGGAACCTCATATGCACCTTATGCTGATGAACTTTTATGCACTTTTTTCACTGACAACATGCTTTATTTTCAAAAGCATGGACTGCACATACAGTATCTCACAAAAGTAAGTACACCCATCGCATTTTTGTGAATATTTTATTCTATCTTTTCATGTGACAACACTGAAGAAATTACACTCGTCTACAATGTAAAGTAGTGAGTGTACAGCTTGTATAACAGTGTAAATTTACCATCTCCTCAAAATAACTCAACACACAGCCATTAATGTCTAAACCGCTAGCAACAAAAGTGAGTACACCTCTAAGTGAAAATGTCCAAATTGGGTCCAAACTGTTAATATTTTGTGTGGTCACCATTATTTTCCAGCACTGCCTTAACCCACTTGGGCATGGAGTTCACCAGAGTTTCGCAGGTTGCCACTGGAGTCCTCTTCCACTCCTCCAAGACGACATCACGGAGCTGGTGGATGTTAGAGACCTTGCACTCCTCCGCCTTCCGTTTAGAGGATGCCCCACAGATGCTCAATAGGGATTAGGTCTGGAGACATGTTTGGCCAGTCCATCACCTTTACCTTCAGCTTCTTTAGCAAGGCAGTGGTCATCTTGGAGGTGTGTTTGGGGTCGTTATCGTGTTGGAATACTGCCCTGCGGCCCAGTCTCTGAAGGGAGGGGATCATGCTCTGCTTCAGTATATCGCAGTACATGTTGGCATTCATGGTTCCCTCAATGAACTGTAGCCCCCCAGTGCCGGCAGCACTCATGCAGCCCCAGACCATGACACTCCCACCACCATACTTGACTGTAGACAAGACACACTTGTCTTTGTACTCCTCATCTGGTTGCCGCCACACACGCTTGTCACCATCTGAACCAAATAAGTTTATCTTGGTCTCATCAGACCACAGGACATGGTTCCAGTAATCCATGTCCTCAGTCTGCTTGTCTTCAGCAAACTGTTTGCGGGCTTTCTTGCGCATCATCTTTAGAAGAGGCTTCCTTCTGGGGCGACAGCCATGCAGACCAATTTGATGCAGTGTGCGGCGTATGGTCTGAGCACTGACAGGCTGACCCCCCACCCCTGCAACCTCTGCAGCAATGCTGGCAGCACTCATACCTCTATTTCCCAAAGACAACCTCTGGATATGACGCTGAGCACGTGCACTCAACTTCTGTGGTGGACCATGGTGAGGCCTGTTCTGAGTGGATATAATGAATAAAGGGAGGGGAGAGAATTACTCGGTCTAGAGAAGTCCGGGTAATGGAAAGAGGTTACTTTTAGCAACAAGAATAGATCAAGACTAATTCTATCAAAAGTATCAAATTTATTAATTAAAATTAATCAAGTCATCTTAAATTAGTCAAAAAACGTTCATTCAAACACATTGATATGTTCATAAAACCAGTTGATCACATTATGGTATTGAGCAAGTAACCATATAACAAATTTCTACAGACAAGACAACACACACAGAGTATAGGACAACATTGAACACAGTTTGGATGCTTTTTAATGGTCAGTGATCCAGTTTCTTAATCAATTAGTAAATGTAGGAACTATCCCGAGAGGATCACAATGGATCACTTAATTCACAATTTTTTTGTTGATAACTGGCACTGAGCAGTAGGGATGAGCTTCGAGTTCGAGTCGAACTCATGTTCAACTCGAACATCGGCTGTTCGCCAAATTTGGGGTGTTTCGAATTCGAAAGCCGCGGAACACCCTTTAAAAGTCTACGGGAGAAATCAAAAGTGCTATTTTTAAAGGTTTATATGCATGGTATTGTCATAAAAAGTGTTTGGGTCCTGCCCCAGGGGACATGGATCAATGCAAAAAAAGTTTCAAAAACGGCCATTTTTTTGGGAGCAGTGATTTTAACCACTTCAATACCAGGCACTTAGATACCTTCCCGCCCAGGCCAATTTTCAGCTGTCAGCGCTGTCGCAATTTAAATGACAATTGCGCGGTCGTGCTACACTGTACCCAAACAAATTTTTTATCATTTTGTTCCCACAAATAGAGCTTTCTTTTGGTGGTATTTGATCACCTCTGTGGTTTTTATTTTTTGCGCAACAAATAAAAAAAGACAGAAAATTTCGAAAAAAAACAAGTTTTTCTTTGTTTCTGTAAAAATTTTTTGTAAATAAGTGCGTTTTCTCCTTCAATGATGGGCACTGATATGGTTGCACTGACAAGCACTAATACAGCGGCACCGATGAGGTGGCACCGATGAGGTGGCACTGATGGGCACTGATGATGGGCACTGATAGGCTGCACTGATGGGCACTGATAGGTGGCACTGATGGGCACTGATAGGTGGCACTGGTATGCGGCACTGATGGGCACTCATAGGTGGCACCGATGGGCACTCATAGGCGGCACTGATGGGCACTCGTAGGTGGCATTGATTGGTACATATGGGTGGCACTGATGGGTACTTATGGGTGGCACTGATGTGTGGCACTGATGGGCACTGATATATGGGCACTGATGGGCACTGATGGGCACAGATGGGCACTGACAGGTGGCACCGATGGGCAATGACAGGTGGCACCGATGGGCAATGACAGGTGGCACTGATAAAATATATTGGGGTCATATCTGGAACATAATGGTGCCAATCAGTGCCCATTTGTGGGCACTGATTGGCACAGATTGGGCACATTGGGCACATGTGGATGGCCATGGGGTACATACCTGGCCATCCACATGTTGCCCCTTCCCTGGTGGTCCTAGTGGCGATCCCTGGTGGTCCAGTGTGGTCATTTGAGGGGGGGCTGCACTGATAAACAATCAGCGCAGCCCCCCCCTGCCAGGAGAACCGCCGATTGGCTCTCCTCTACTCGCGTCTCTCAGACGCGAGTGAGGAAAAGCTGATCAATGGCTCTTCCCATTGACAGCGTGATCAGCCGTGATTGGACACGGCTGATCACGTGGTAAAGAGCCTCCGCCGGAGGCTCTTTACCAAGATCGGTGGAGCGGTGTGTCAGGCTGACACACCGCTCCACCGATTGCCGCCATTGCGCGCCCCCGAGGGCACGCGGCGGCATGTTATCCTGCTGGACGTCATATGACGTCCAGTCAGGATAATGGAACCACTTCCTGGATGTCAATCCACTATAGGGCGGGTGGGAAGTGGTTAATAATGCTTAAAGTCAAACAATAAAAGTGTAATATTCCTTTAACTTTCGTACCTGGGGAGTGTCTATAGTATGCCTGTAAAGGGGCGCATGGTTCCCGTGTTTAGAACAGTCTGACAGCAAAATGACATTTCAAAGGAAAAAAAGTCAAAGGAAAAAAGGAAAAAAAGGAAAAAAGGAAAAAAGTCAAACTACTCGCGGCTATATGAATTGCCGGTCCGACAATACACATAGAAGTTCATTGATAAAAACGGCATGGGATTTCCCCACAGGGGAACCCCGAACCAGAATTAAAAAAAAAAAAAACTGGCGTGGGGGTCCCCCTAAATTCCATACCAGACCCTTCAGATCTGGTATGTATTTTAAGGGGAACCCCACGCCAAAATTTAAAAAGAATTGGCGTGGGGCCCCCCAAAAATCCATACCAGACCCTTATCCGAGCACGCAACCTGGCAGGCCGCAGGAAAAAAGGGGGGACAAGAGAGCACTCCCCTCCTGAAACGTGCCAGGCCACATTCCCTCAACATTGGGAGGGTGCTTTGGGGTAGCCCACCAAAGCACCTTGTCCCCATGTTGATGAGGACAAGGGCCTCATCTCCACAATCATTGGCTGGTGGTTGTGGGGGTCTGCGGGCGGGGGGCTTATCGGAATCCGGAAGCCCCCTTTAACAAGGGAACCCCCAGATTCCACCCCCCCCCCGTGTGAAATGGTAAGGGCCTACCCTTTCACAAAAAAACTGTCAAAAATGTTAAAAATGACAAGAGACAGTCTTTGACAATTCCTTTATTTAAAGTCTTCTTTTTTCCATCTTCTATCTTCTTTCTTCTATCTTCCTTCGGTTTTTACCTCCACCTTATTCCTCCGATCTTCTGCTTCTTTCTCCGGTGTTCTCGTCCGGCATCTCCCTCTGCAGCATCTTCTTATCTTCATCTTCTTCTCTTCATTTCGGGCCGCTCCGCATCCATGATTGGATGGAAGGCTCCCGCTGTGTGACACTTTTCTCTTCATCTGTTTCTCTTCATCTTCTTCTCTTCATCTTCTTCTCTTCATCTTCTTGTCCCCATCTTCTTTTCGGGCCGCTCCGCATCCATGATTGGATGGGAGGCTCCCACTGTGTGACGCTTCTCGTCTTCTGACTGTTCTTAAATAGTGGAGGGCGGGGCCACCCGGTGACCCCGCCCCCTGCTGACGCACGGGGACTTGATGGGGACTTCCCTGTGGCACTCCCCGTGATGTCAGAGGGGGACGGGGTCACCCGCCCCTCTGACGTCATGGGGAATGCCACAGGGAAGTCCCTGTCAAGTCCCCGTGTGTCAGAGAACAGAGAACAGTCAGAAGACGAGAAGTGTCACACATCGGCAGCCTCCATCCAATAATGGATGCGGAGCAGCCCGAAAAGAAGATGAATAGAAAAAGATGAAGAGAAAAAGATGAAGAGAAGAAGATGCTGCGGAGGGAGATTCCAGACAAGAATACCAGAGAAAGAAGCAGAGGATCGGAGGAAGAAGAAGATGGAGGAAGAAACCGAAGGAAGATAGAAAAAATAAAGGAATTGTCAAAAACTGTCTCTTGTCATTTTTTACATTTTTGACAGTTTTTTTGTGACATGGTAGGGGTACTTTTGTACCCCCTTACCATTTCACACAGGGGGGGCCGGGATCTGGGGGTCCCTTGTTAAAGGGGGCTTCCAGATTCCAATAAGCCACACGCCCGCAGACCCCCACAACCACCGGCCAAGGGTTGTGGGGATGAGGCCCTTGTCCTCATCAACATGGGGACAAGGTGCTTTGGTGGGCTACCCCACAGCACCCTCCCAATGTTGAGGGCATGTGGCCTGGTACGGTTCAGGAGGGGGGGTGCTCTCTCGTCCCCCCCCCTTTTCCTGCGGCCTGCCAGGTTGCATGCTCAGATAAGGGTCTGGTATGGATTTTTGGGGGGACCCCACGCCAATTTTTTTTTAAATTTTGGTGCGGGGTTCCTCTTAAAATCCATACCAGACCTGAAGGGTCTGGTATGTATTTTGAGGGGGACCCCTACGTCATTTTTTTTTTTGCCACGGGGTTCCCCTTAATATCCATACCAGACTTGAAGAGCCTGGTATGGAATTTAGGGGGACCCCCACGCCAGTTTTTTTTTAAATTTTGGTTCGGGGTTCCCCTGTGGGGAATTCCCATGCGGTTTTTATCAATGAACTTTTAGGTGTATTGTCGGACCGGCAATTCATTAATAGCCGCGAGTAGTTTAAATGACTTTTTTTCCTCTGAAATGTCATTTTGCTGTCAGACTGTTCTAAACACAGGAAACATGCGCCCCTTTACAGGCATACTATAGACACCCCCCAGGTACAAAATTTAAAGGAATATTACACTTTTGTTGTTTGACTTTAAGCATTATTAAAATCACTGCTCCCGAAAAAACGCCCGTTTTTAAAAAAAAATGTTTGCATTGATACATGTGCCCTGGAGCAGGACCTGAGTCCCCGAACCCTTTTTAGGACAATACCATGCAAATTAGCCTTTAAAATGAGCACTTTTGATTTTGAATGTTTGAGTCCCATAGACTTCAATGGGGTTCTAACGTTCGTGCAAAGTTTTGGTCTGTTCGCAAGTTCTGGTGCGAACCGAACCGGGGGGTGTTCGGCTCATCCCTACTGAGCAGTACAAAAATGGAGGGGAGACAGGATAGGGGGAAGAGCTGGTGGGGGAACAGGCTGTTAGGTAAAGGTAACCAGGCTAGCAACAAGGAGATATGATTTATGATTCATTTTAATTAATAAATGTAATAGTTTTGATAGAATTAGTCTTGATCTATTCTTGTTGTTAAAAGTAACCTCTTTCCATTACCCGGACTTCTCTAGATCGAGTAATTCTCTCCCCTCCCTTTTGCTTATTGCTTATTGGTTACAGCAACAACGCCATCCTAGGTAAATGATCAGTGGTTGGCCACCTAATACATTTGACCACCTACCAGTGAATAGCTTGCCCATTCCCTCCTTTTTTTCCCCTTCCCCCAACATTTTTATGGCTGTTCTGAGTGGAACCTGTCCTGTTATACCGCTGTATGGTCTTGGCCACCGTGCTGCAGCTCAGTTTCAGGGTCTTGGCAATCTTCTTATAGCCTAGGCCATCTTTATGTAGAGCAACAATTCTTTTTTTCAGATCCTCAGAGAGTTCTTTGCCATGAGGGGTCATGTTGAACTTCCTGTGACCAGTATGAAAGAGTGAGAGCGATAACACCAAATTTAACACACCTGCTCGCCTTTCACACCTGAGATCTTGTAACGAATCACATGACATGAGGGAAAATGGCAATTTGGGCCCAATTTGGACATTTTCACTTAGGGGTGTACTCACTTTTGTTGCCAGCGGTTTAGACATTAATGGCTGTGTGTTGAGTTATTTTGAGGGGACAGCAAATTTACACTGTTATACAAGCTGTACACTCACTACTTTACATTGTAGACAAGTGTCATTTCTTCAGTGTTGTCACATGAAAAGATAGAAGAAAAGATTTAGACAAATGTGAGGGGTGTACTTACTTTTGTGAGATACAGTACTGTATATCATTTTTTCTTTTTTGATTTCACATTGACGAAGTGCCTTTTCTTTGACTCCACATTGATGAATTATTTGGACAGATTTTTGGATAGTGATGAGTTTTTGTTATTATATATATAGTATATGGATTTATGGACAGGTTTATTGATGTAATAATAATAGTAAAGCACTTTAGCACTTTATTCCACATATCTAAGTAGAACCCCGCACCCAAATTAAAATAAGGAAAGGTGTGGGGCCACCAGGCCCTATATACTCTGAACAGCAGTATACAGGCGGTACAAACAAGACAGGGACTGTAGGTTTGTTGTTAAGTAGAATCTGTTTGTAATTTTGAACAGGTACATTTTTAACGTGTTTAGCTCCAGCCAAAAAATCTTTTTTAAGCTTTTTGGAAAACATAGGGAAGGGTTATCACCCCTGTGACATTTGTTTTGCTGTCTTTCCTCCTCTTCAGAAGATTTCACCTCACTTTTTGTCCCAATGACAAATGTTTTTTGAAAATTTGGGTTTTTTTGTGGAACAAGGATTGGAAAGCATCAGTGGAAAGGAGAAATGTTTTTCCCATATTAACTCTTACAGCAGAGAATTTCCCTTCCTAGGGGTAGATTTAATCTCACTTCCTGTTGTCTCCTTCCGTTTGCAAGTAGGAGTCGTTTGTAAGTTAGATGTTTGAAAGTAGGGGCCTGCCCTATATACTCAGCAGAAATTTGGGCCTTAGGTGTTGTTGTGGCCACAACACTGTAAGCCCTCACAGGGCCCTGCTGTGAAATATTAGATCAAGAATTGTAATTACATGCCCCTGTTGAACAGGGGCAGAAAATTGGGCCTTTGGTGCTGGTGGTGGTGCTGGTGCCACAACACTGTAAGTCCTCACTCACTCTTGGTGGGCGCAGAAATGGGCCCTGCTGTGAAATATTAGATCAAGAATTGTAATTACATGCCCCTGTTGAACAAGGGCAGAAAAATTGGGCCTTTGGTGGTGGTGGTGGTGGTGGTGCTGGTGCCACAACACTGTAAGTCCTCACTCGCTCTTGGTGGGTGCAGAAATGGGCCCTGCTGCAAAGTATTGCATCAAAAATTGTAATTACACGCCCCTGTTAAACAGGGGCTGAAAAATTGGGCCTCAGGCACTGGTGCTGGTGCCACAACACTGCAACCCCTCACAGATACTCTAGTTGGAACGCAGAAACGAGCCCTGCTGCAAAGTATTGCATCAAAAATTGTAATTACATGTCCCTGTTAAACAGGGGCTGAAAAATTGGGCCTTAGGCACTGGTGCTGGTGCCACAACACTGCAACCCCTCACAGATACTCTAGTTGGAACGCAGAAACGAGCCCTGCTGCAAAGTATTGCATCAAAAATTGTAATTACATGCCCATGTTAAACAGGGGCTGAAAAATTGGGCCTTAGGCACTGGTGCCACAACACTGTAACCCCTCACAGATACTCTAGTTGGAACACAGAAACGAGCCCTGCTGCAAAGTATTGCATCAAAAATTGTAATTACACGCCCCTGTTAAACAGGGGCTGAAAAATTGGGCCTTAGGCACTGGTGCTGGTGCCACAACACTGCAACCCCTCACAGATACTCTAGTTGGAATGCAGAAACGAGCCCTGCTGCAAAGTATTGCATCAAAAATTGTAATTACACGCCCCTGTTAAACAGGGGCTGAAAAATTGGGCCTTAGGCACTGGTGCTGGTGCCACAACACTGCAACCCCTCACAGATACTCTAGTTGGAACGCAGAAACGAGCCCTGCTGCAAAGTATTGCATCAAAAATTGTAATTACACGCCCCTGTTAAACAGGGGCTGAAAAATTGGGCCTTAGGCACTGGTGCTGGTGCCACAACACTGCAACCCCTCACAGATACTCTAGTTGGAACGCAGAAACAAGCCCTGCTGCAAAGTATTGCATCAAAAATTGTAATTACACGCCCCTGTTAAACAGGGGCTAAAAAATTGGGCCTTAGGCACTGGTGCTGGTGCCACAACACTGCAACCTCTCACAGATACTTTAGTTGGAATGCAGAAACGAGCCCTGCTGCAAAGTATTGCATCAAAAATTGTAATTACACGCCCCTGTTAAACAAGGGCTGAAAAATTGGGCCTTAGGCACTGGTGGTGGCGCCCAGAACCAAAAATGTTCTTACAAGCTATCAGCGTGATCATTGAGGAGGAAGAGGATAATTACTCAGGGATAGTCACTCAGCATCAGCATAGGCAGTCTTTGAAGGGATTTGAGATTTCAAAAAAAATTATTCGGTTACATCAGCATCAGGTGCTTGGTAGCTGGTGGTGATCCAAGACTGATTCATTTTTATGAAGGTCAGTCGATCGACCGAGTCGGTGGACAGATGCACCCTGTGATCGGTTACAAAGCCTCCAGCAGCACTGAATGTGCGTTCCGAAAGAACGCTGGATGCAGGACAGGCCAGTAGCTCAATTGCATACTGTGCAAGCTCTGGCCAGTGATCCATCCTCTAGACCCGGTAACCCAGAGGATTTTCGGGGGGAAAGGTGTCCAAGTCAGATCTTGCCCCTAGGTATTCCTGCACCATGTAAAACAGACGCTGGCGATAGTTGCTGGAACCGATCATACCTTGGGGCTGCGGACCAAAAAATTGTCTGAACGCATCGGTCAGACGGCCACCTTCTCCACCGCTCCTTCTTTGACTGACCGAAGCATCAGCAACACGTTGTCCAGTAACAGGAGTTTGTAACCTCCAAGTCTCTGGGAACGCGTTGCACAGACCTTTCCGCAAGGCCTCCCGAAGATGTTTCATCCTCTGCTCCCTCTGCGATGGCAAGATAAGGTCCGCAACCTTACCCTTGTGACGTGGATCAAGGAGGGTTGCCAGCCAGTATTGGTCCTTCTCCTTGATACCACGAATACGAGGATCCTTACGCAGGCTTTGCAGGATCAGGGAGGCCATGCAGCGCAGGTTTGCTGAGGCATTCGGTCCGGAGTCCTCTGGGTCACTAAGGACGACATGGTCGGCAGCCACCTCCTCCCAGCCACGTACAAGTCCATGTGTTTCATGGGACTGATCCCTTAAAGACTGCTGCTGATGCTGAGTGCCAGGCTCCACCTCCATAATGACACAATCTTCCTCCTCCTCCTCCTCCTCCTCCTCCTCTTCCTGTGTGATCGGCGGGCACGCAGGAACACTGTCTGGATAAAGGGGGCCTTGAGAGCTAAGGAAGTCCTCCTCTTCCTGCCTCTGTTCTGCCTCAAGTGCCCTGTCCATTATTCCACGCAGCGTGTGCTCCAACAGGTGGACAAGGGGGACAGTGTCACTGATGCATGCACTGTCACTGCTCACCATCCTCGTGGCCTCCTCAAATGGTGACAGGACAGTGCATGCATCCCTGATCATGGCCCACTGGCGTGGGGAAAAAAAACAAGCTCCCCTGACCCTGTCCTGGTGCCATAGTTGCACAGGTACTCATTGATGGCCCTCTGCTGCGTGTGCAGCCGCTGCAGCATGGCCAACGTTGAATTCCACCTGGTGGGCATGTCACCGATTAGGCGGTTCTTGGGCAGGTTAAACTCCTATTGGAGATCCGCCAGCCGAGCACTGGCATTATATGACCGGCGGAAATGCACACAGACTTTCCTGGCCTGCCTCAGGACATCCTGTAAGCCCGGGTACCTGCCCAAGAACCGCTGCACCACCAAGCTAAGGACGTGAGCCAAACAGGGCACATGGGTCATTTGTCCCTGTCAGGGAGCAGAGAGGAGGTTGGTGCCGTTGTCGCAAACCACCATTCCTGCCTTAAGTTGGTGTGGCGTCAACCACCCCTGAACCTGCCCCTGCAGAGCTGACAGAACCTCTGCCCCAGTGTGGCTCCTGTCCCCCAAGCACACCAGCTCAAGCACCGCATGGCATCTTTTGGCCTGCGTACTTGCGTAGCCCCTTGAACGGCTACGGAGCACCGCTGGTTCCGAGGACAAAGCACAGGAAGAGGCCATGGAGGAAGAAGAAGAGGAGGGGGTGGAGGAGAGAGGTGTGTCACAATCATTAGTAGTGACATTTTGGAGGCGTGGTGGCGGAACAACCTCCAACACTACTCACGGAAGGGGGCAGAGTCTACCAACTGAAAAGGCAGCAGTTGAAGTGCTAGCAATTTTGCCAAGCTAGCATTCAACCGCTGGGCATGTGGATGGCTGGGAGCAAACTTCTTTCGGCGGTGCAGCAGCTGGGGCAGGGAAATTTGCCTGGTACAATCTAACGTCGGTGTACCAAAAGCAGATTGCCCACAAGTACTTGGCTGTGACACACCTAATTCTACACCTTCATTCCTCTCACTGCAGGTCTCAGAGAGGACTGAAGGTCTAGTGGGGTTGGAAATCTCAGCTGATGAGGAGCAAGGAGAGGTCCTCTTTGTTCTTTGGTGTGGGTCTTTTAGATACGCTTGCCAACGAACTGCATGGCAGGTCAACATATGTCTGGTCAAGCATGTGATACCCAAGCGGGAGATGTTTTGGCCACGCGAGATACGCTTGAGACATATGTTGCAAATAGCAGCGGTGCGATCTGATGCACTCGTCTCAAAAAAGGACCACACCAAAAAACTTTTTTGAATAACGCATAGAGACTGCAGCGCCCTGCACATGTGAAGCTTTGGGGTGTGATGCAGTCAATGTGCTGCCCTTAGGCTGGCCCCTGGAGGGCATCCTGCCTCGTTGGTGATGTACCGCCTCCTCCTCCTCTCTCCTATCAGGCACCCACGTTGAGTCAGTGACCTCATCATCCCCTCCCTCCTCGTCACTGGAGCAAACCTGGCAGTATGCTGCAGCAGGGGGAGCATGACTGCCAGATTGCTGTCCTTCTTGGGCACCCCCTCTGTCCGTGCTCATGTTACTGCCTTCATCGAGCTCAGTATCATCATCAGAGCCTTCCAAACGCTGGGCATCCTCCTGGAGCATGTACCCAACACTGTGGTCAAACAGTTCGAGGGACTCCTCAGGAGGACATGGTGGGGCTAGGGAAGGAGTCACTGATGACATTGAGCCGAGGGAAGAGGCCGCTGCTTTGCCAGACAAAGTACCCTGGGCATGGGTGAGAGAGGATGAGGAGGATGAGGATGGCTTGGTCATCCACTCGACCAAGTCTTCCGCATGTTGCGGCTCAACATGGCCAGCTGCCGAAAAAAAGGCCAAGCGTGTCCCATGGCCATGTGCTGATGAGGATGCACCGTCTCCACGACCAGCACTAGACACAGAGCCTGCTTGCCCTCTCTTATTGGCTTGTGACTGTCTGCCTCTCCTTCTTGGCCTTCCACCCCACTAACTTGTAGGTTTAGCTGAACACTGTGAGCAGGACGCACTGCACTAACTGTAAATAGTCTAGCTGCCTGACTGTGGTACTAATAGGATCAAAAGAACACCAGCAATTTTCTTCAGGTAGCTGTATTTACTGTAACAAGACAAGCCTGCCTGTCAGTAAGAAGATAACAGAAACGGATCTAGCTGAACACTGTAAGCAGGACGCACCCCACTAGCTTGTAGGTTTAGCTGAACACTGTGAGGTGGACGCACCCCACTAACTTGTAGGTTTAGCTGAACACTGTGAGCAGGACGCACCCCACTAACTTGCAGGTTTAGCAGAACACTGTGAGCAGGACGCACTGCACTAACTGTAAATAGTCTAGCTGCCTGACTGTGGTACTAATAGGATCAAAAGAACACCAGCAATTTTTTTCAGGTAGCTGTATTTACTGTAACAAGACAAGCCTGCCTGTCAGTAAGAAGATAACAGAAACGGATCTAGCTGAACACTGTGAGCAGGACGCACCCCACTAACTTGTAGGTTTAGCAGAACACTGTGAGCAGGACGCTCTGCACTAAATGTAAATAGTCTAGCTGCCTGACTGTGGTACTAATAGGATCAAAAGAACACCAGTAATTTTCTTCAAAATACTGTAACAAGACAAGCCTGCCTGTCAGTAAGAAGATAACAGGAACGGATCTAGCTGAACACTGTGAGCAGGACGCACTGCACTAAATGTAAATAGTCTAGCTGCCTGACTGTGGTACTAATAGGATCAAAAGAACACCAGTAATTTTCTTCAAAATACTGTAACAAGACAGGCCTGCCTGTCAGTAGGAATATAACAGGAACGGATCTAGCTGAACAATGTGAGCAGGACGCACTGCACTAAATGTAAATAGTCTAGAAGATAACAGGAACGGATCTAGCTAAACTGAATACAGTGTATATATATATATATATATATATGCAACACCTGGGATGCATATATATACACAATACACTTTAAGTGCAGCTAACTGACTGACTGTCCTGCCTAATCTAGCTAACTCAAATGAAATGACACTGTCTCTCTCTCTCTCTATTTCTCAGCACACCGGAACACACTGCACAGGGCCGCCGTGCAGGCTGCCTTATATAGTGTGGGGCGTGTACTAAATCCCCTGAGCCATAATTGGCCAAAGCCTCCTTGGCTTTGGCCAATTATGGCTCTCTGTTAAGGCGGCGCTGTGATTGGCCAAGCATGCGGGTCATAGTGCATGCTTGGCCAATCATCAGCAAGCAATGCACTGCGATGCCGCAGTGAATTATGGGCCGTGACGCACCACACGAATTTGGCGCGAACGGCCCATATCGTTCGCAATTCGACGAACGATCGAACAGCCGATGTTCGAGTCGAACATGGGTTCGACTCGAGCACGAAGCTCATCCCTACTCATAACTAATATCCTCCAGACCCTTTATTAGCTTTGTTGCCCTTCTTTGTACTCGCTCCATTTCCAGTACATCCTTCCTGAGGACTGGTGCCCAGAACTGGACAGCATACTCCAGGTGCTGCCGGACCAGAGTCTTGTAGAGCGGGAGAATTATCGTTTTATGTCTGGAATGAATCCCCTTTTTTAATGCCAATATTCTGTTTGCTTTGTTAGCAGCAGCTTGGCATTGCATGTCATTGCTCAGCCTATCATCTACTGGGACCCCCAGGTCCTTTTCCATCTTAGATTCCCCCAGAGGTTCTCCCCCCAGTCTATAGATTGCATTCATATTTTTTCCACCCAAATACATTATTTTAATTTAAACCTCATTTGCCATGTAGTTGCCCACCCCATTAATTTGTTCAGATCTTCTTGCAAGGTTTCCACATCCTGCAGAGAAGTTATTGCCCTGCTTAGCTTAGTATCGTCTGCAAATACAGAGATTGAACTGTTTATCCCATCCTCCAGGTCGTTTATGAACAAATTAAATAGGATTGGTCCCAGCACAGAACCCTGGGGAAAGCCACTACCCACCCCTGACCATTCCGAGTACTCCCCATTTATCACCACCCTCTGAACTCGCCCTTGTAGCCAGTTTTCAATCCATGTACTCACCCTATGGTCCATGCCAACGCACCTTATTTTGTACAGTAAACGTTTATGGGGAACTGTGTCAAATGCTTTTGCAAAATCCAGATACACCACGTCTATGGGCCTTCCTTTATCTAGATGGCAACTCACCTCCTCATAGAAGGTTAATAGATTGGTTTGGCAAGAACGATTCTTCATGAATCCATGCTGATTACTGCTAATGATACCATTCTCATTACTAAAATCTTGTATATAGTCCCTTATCATTAATTAATTAATTAATTCATTGCTCACAGGTGCTTGCAGTCTATATAACTGTGTGTAGGACTCATTCTGAGCCTGCTCATTGTGAGGCTGTGGAACTTAGTCCAAGTGCAACTGGTCTAAGCGGTGAGTTAAAACCAGAGTTTAAAACAGGTTATAACAGGGGTCATAGTACCTGTGTAGTGTGAGTGCCTGAGTGTTTTCTGAGTAGTGTGTGTGGATCGTTAGTACTTGTGTATTGTGTACTGTATACTTGTATATTGCGAGTGCACGTAGGTCTGTGAGTATCTGTGTATTTTGTTGTGTACCTGTGTATTGTCTTGGGTACCTGTGTATTGTCTTGAGTATTAGTGCCAGGAAGCTAGCTGTTAGGTAATTTGGACAGGGTAAAATCCCCAATCCTCACTAAATTTAATAGGTACAATGCCCGGCGGGTGTGGAGAGGCGACTCTTTGTACATCTTGCTGCATGTATGCGTTCCCTGATCATCCGATCGAGGGTGAATACTGCTGTGCAAAATGTAAGCACATTGTTTCCCTGCAAGCCCAGGTTCTGAATCTGGGGAAGCAACTGTCAGCACTGAGAAGTCTCTCCATACTAAAGGAGAGCCAGGAACGTACACGGCAGGTGCCGGCAGGGGCCATCACAGAGGCGGGTGGAGACAAAGAGGTGCAGGTACTAGCAAAGAGTAGATGGGTGACAGTCAGGAAGGGTAGAGGGGGAAGTGCCAGAGAGGCCGATCCAGGACTGGAGCATCCCAATAAGTACGCTCCATTGAGTGACATTGGGGAAACCAGTCAGGGACCAGCACTGCTGGAGCTGAGGGACTCTCCTAGCTGCCGGGGGAAGAACTCCTCAAGTGAAAGTGGGGGAGCAGCAAAGGGAAAGGAAAGACAGATTGTGGTGGTAGGGGACTCAATTCTTAGAAGGACAGAGAGGGCAATCTGTAACACAGACCTGAAGCGCCGAACAGTATGTTGTCTACCGGGCGCTCAGGTTCGGCACATCATGGATCTTGTGGACAGATTACTGGAAGGGGCTGGGGAAGACCCGGCTGTCATGGTGCACGTTGGCACCAATGATAAAGTCAGAGGCAGATGGAGTGTCTTAAAGAACGATTTTAGGGACTTGGGAGCTAAATTAAGGAAAAGGACCTCCAAGGTAGTGTTCTCAGGAATACTACCGGTTCATCGAGCCACATCAGAAAGGCAGAGGGAGATTAGGGAAGTAAACAAGTGGCTGAAGAGTTGGTGTAGTAAGGAGGGGTTTGGGTTCCTGGAGGACTGGGCCGACTTCTCAGTTGATAACCGGTACTATAGAAGGGACGGACTGCACCTAAATGAGGAGGGTGCAGATCTGCTGAGAATGAAGATGGCAAAAAGGTTAGAGGGGTTTTTAAACTAGGCGATGGGGGGGGGGGTCCAGAGACAGTGATAGCCAGCGCGTAAGATATTCCAGAGGGTAGTATTGGGGGCATTAGTGGTAGGTTGACCAAAGCACAAAAACACAAGGTAAGTATAGTAGCAAGTCCTAGTTGCAATCTCCAAACACCCAATACAAGGACAATATGCGACCGGTCTAAACTATGTGGCATGTTCACCAATGCCAGGAGCATGGCGGACAAGATGGGTGAACTAGAGATACTGTTGTACGAGAAGGATTTGGATTTTGTGGGAATCTCAGAGACCTGGTTCAACAGCTCTCATAATTGCCTGGCAAGCATTCAAGGTTATACCCTATACAGCAAGGATAGAGAGGGTAAAAAAGGGGGAGGGGTATGCCTATATATCAAGAATAACGTACAAGTGAATGTGAGAGATGACATCACTGAGGGAGCTAGTGAGGAGGTGGAATCCTTATGGGTAGAGCTCCAAAGGGATGAAGCTAAGGGGAAAATAATACTGGGAGTATGCTATAGGCCCCCTAACCTGAGGGAGGAAGGGGAGACAGATCTCCTATCACAATTTGGATTAGCAGCAAGGATGGGACATGTTATCATAATGGAGGATTTTAATTATCCAGACATAGACTGGGTGGAGGGAACCGCGCATTCATTTAAGGCTCGCCAGTCCCTAATGTCTTGCAGGACAATAAAGAATGCAACAAGAAATGTCAGGGTACAATAAGGACGGCTAAGATAGAACATGAAAGACACATAGCGGAGAAGAGCAAAAACAATCCCAAGAAATTTTTTAAGTATGTAAACAGTAAAAAAGGGAGGACAGACCATAATGGCCCCATAAAGAATGAGGAAGGACATCTGGTTACAAAGAATGGGGAGATGGCGAAGGTATTGAATTTATTCTTCTCCTCAGTCTTTACAAGAGAATCGGGGGGGCTTCAGTAACCAAAACTGCAGTGTTTATCCTCATGACACAACACAGGAAGCACCTCTATGGTTAACAGAGGACAGAATTAAAATTAGACTTTAGAAACTTAACATTAATAAATCACCAGATGGCTTGCATCCGAGGGTACTTAGGGAACTCAGTCAAGTGATTGCCAGACTGTTGTTCCTAATTTTTACAGATAGTCTACTGACTGGAATGGTACCAGCTGATTGGAGAAAAGCCAATGTAGCACCAATATTTAAAAAGGGCCCAAAATACATCCCTGGGAATTACAGACCAGTTAGCCTAACATCAATAGTATGTAAACTCTTGGAGGGGATGATAAGGGACTATATACAAGATTTTAGTAATAAGAACGGTATCATTAGCAGTAATCAGCATGGATTCATGAAGAATCGTTCTTGCCAAACCAATCTATTAACCTTCTATGAGGAGGTGAGTTGCCATCTAGATAAAGGAAGGCCCGTAAACGTGGTGTATCTGGATTTTGCAAAAGCATTTGACACAGTTCCCCATAAACGTTTACTGTACAAAATAAGGTCAGTTGGCATGGACCATAGGGTGAGTACATGGATTGAAAACTGGCTACAAGGGCGAGTTCAGAGGGTGGTGATATATGGGGAGTACTCGGAATAGTCAGGGGTAGGTAGTGGGTTTCCCCAGGGTTCTGTGCTGGGACCAATCCTATTTAATTTGTTCATAAACGACCTGGAGGATGGGATAAACAGTTCAATCTCTGTATTTGCGGTCGATACTAAGCTAAGCAGGGCAATAACTTCTCCGCAGGATGTGGAAACCTTGCAAAAAGATCTGAACAAATTAATGGGGTGGGCAACTACATGGCAAATGAGGTTCAATGTAGAAAAATGTAAAATAATGCATTTGGGTGGAAAAAATATGAATGCAATCTATACACTGGGGGAGAACCTCTGGGGGAATCTAGGATGGAAAAGGACCTGGGGGTCCTAGTAGATGATAGGCTCAGCAATGGCATGCAATGCCAAGCTGCTGCTAACAAAGCAAACAGAATATTGGCATTAAAAAAGGGATCAATTCCAGAGATAAAACGATAATTCTCCTGCTCTACAAGACTCTGGTCCGGCCGCACCTGGAGTATGCTGTCCAGTTCTGGGCACCAGTCCTCAGGAAGGATGTACCGGAAATGGAGCGAGTACAAAGAAGGGCAACAAAGCTAATAAAGGGTCTGGAGGATCTTAGTTATGAGGAAAGGTTGCGAGCACTGAACTTATTCTCTCTGGAGAAGAGACGCTTGAGAGGGGATATGATTTCGATATACAAATACCATACTGGTGACCCTACAATAGAAATAAAACTTTTTCGACTCATGGATCAACGACCCCAGAAGTATACAGCTGGACTGATCCTCCAGTCACAAAGGATTCATAATACTCCTGTATGCTCCCATCTTGCCCCTCAATAACAAACAGGCAACACACTGTGCACTTAGTAACAATACGTAGTAGATTAAACAACAAGTGTGATTGCCTAATGGTTCTACCACATATAAGTGTTAAGGTTAAGGTTAAAGCTAGATTTAATTCTCATAAAGTTTTTGTTACCACATAAACAAGACAATGTGTACGCATGCTATAACTCTTTTATTACCGCTATTGTAAAAGGATTACCTGATTGTTATAGATACATACCAATATGTATACATACCATAACCTGAAAATGTATCACTGTACTCTTTAGGTTGCTTTTTGTACCTTATGGAAAATGAATAAACTTTGAAGTTAAAAAAAAAGAAATAAAACTTTTTCGCAGAAGAGAGTTTACCAAGACTCGTGGCCACTCATTAAAATTAGAAGAAAAGAGGTTTAACCTTATACTACGTAGAGAGTTCTTTACTGTAAGAGCAGCAAGGATGTGGAATTCCCTTCCACAGGCGATGGTCTCAGCGGGGAGCATCGATAGCTTCAAGAAACTATTAGATAAGCACCTGAATGACAGCAACATACAGGGATATACAATGTAATACTGACATATAATCACACACATAGGTTGGACTTGATGGACTTGTGTCTTTTTTCAACCTCACCTACTATGTAACTATATAACTATCATCCCCTCCAAGAGTTTACATACTATTGATGTTAGGCTAACTGGTCTGTAATTCCCGGGGATGTATTTTGGGCCCTTTTTAAATATTGGTGCTTTTTTCCAATCAGCTGGTACCATTCCAGTCAGTAGACTATCTGTAAAAATTAGGAACAATGGTCTGGCAATCACTTGACTGAGTTCCCTAAGTACCCTCGGATGCAAGCCATCTGGTCCCGGTGATTTATTAATGTTAAGTTTCTCAAGTCTAATTTTAATTCTGTCCTCTGTTAACCATGGAGGTGCTTCCTGTGTTGTGTCATGAGGATAAACACTGCAGTTTTGGTTACTGAAGCCCCCCGATTCCCTTGTAAAGACTGAGGAGAAGAATAAATTCAATACCTTCGCCATCTCCCCATCCTTTGTAACCAGATGTCCTTCCTCATTCTTTAAGGGGCCACTATGGTCTGTCCTCCTTTTTTACTGTTTACATACCGTACTTAAAGAATTTCTTGGGATTTTTTTTGCTCTCCTCCGCTATGTGTATTTCATGTTCTATCTTAGCCATCCTAATTGCACACTTACATTTCTTGTTGCATTCTTTATAAAGTCTGAATGCTGATGATGATCCCTCAACCTTATATTTTTTGAAGGCTTTCTCCTTTGCTTTTATATGCATTTTTACATTGGAGTTAAGCCATCCAGGACTTTTGTTCGCTCTTTTAAATGTATTACCCAATGGGATACATTGGCTAATGCCCTTATTTAATATACTCTTAAAGCAAACCCATCTCTCCTCCGTATTCTTTGTTCCTAATATTTTATCCCAATTTATGCCTTTTAGCAAGGTTTGTAGTTTAGGGAAGTTGGCTCTTTTGAAATTTGTGTTCCCTTTATGTTTCCTATTTGTGTGATTTATGCTGAAACTAATTGACCTGTGATCGCTGTTACCTAAATTGTCCCGTATTTCCACATCCATGATCAGGTCTGTATTGTTGGTAATCAGTAGATCCAGTAATGTTTTATTTCTAGTTGGTGCGTCTACCATCTGACCCATAAAATTGTCCTGCAAGACATTAAGGAACTGGCGAGCCTTAAATGAATGTGCGGTTCCCTCTGCCCAGTCTATGTGTGGATAATTAAAATCCCCCATTATGATAACACTTCCCATCCTTGCTGCTAATCCAAATTGTGATAGGAGATCCGTCTCCACTTCTTCCCTCAGGTTAGGGGGCCTATAGCATACTCCCAGTATTGTTTTCCCCTTAACTTCATCCCTTTGGAGCTCTACCCATAAGGATTCCACCTCCTCCCTAGCCCCTTCAGTGATGTCATCTCTCACATTCACTTGTACATTATTCTTGATATATAGGCATACCCCCCCCCCTTTTTTAACCTCTCTATCCTCTATCTATGCCATGCTCCTGGCATTGGTGAACATGCTACATAGTTTAGATCGGTCGCATATTGTCCTCGTGTTGGGTGTTTTGAGATGGCAACTAGGACTTGCTACTATACTTACCTTGTGTTTTTGTGCTTTGGTTAACCTACCACTAATGCCCCCAATACTACCCTCTGGAATATCTTACGCACTGACTATCTCTACCTCTGGACCCTCCCCCCCATCGCCTAGTTTAAAAACCCCTCTAACTTTTTGGCCATCTTCATTCCCAGCAGATCTGCACCCTCCTCATTTAGGTGCAGTCCGTCCCTTCTATAGTACCGGTTACCGACTGAGAAGTCGGCCCAGTCCTCCAGGAACCCAAACCCCTCCTTACTACACCAACTCTTCAGCCACTTGTTTACTTCTCTAATCTCCCTCTGCCTTTCTGGTGTGGCTCGATGTACCGGTAGTATTCCTGAGAATACTACCTTGGAGGTCCTTTTCCTCAATTTAGCTCCTAAGTCACTAAAATCGTTCTTTCGGACACTCCATCTGCCTCTGACTTTGTTATTGGTGCCAACGTGCACCATGACAGCCGGGTCTTCCCCAGCCCCTCCCAGTAATCTGTCCACAAGATCCGTGATGTGCCGAATACAACTGCCATTAAAAACTACACAATCCCTCAACTCCTCCTAATTTTTTTCTGTCAGCATCAAAAGCTATTATTTCATATATAAATAATTTTAAACTATCACTGCTTTCACTTTTTTTTGATTTTCCAATACACAGATTGTAACAGTGGTGGCCCATGCATAGGGGGCACACAGGTGCCGCTCCCCCCTATCCATGCATGTAGCCCCCTAATCTACATGCGCCGGATGCATGAATTTCAATTGAGTTTTTTTTTTTTTTAGAAGCACGTGATTAGTGCCAGAGGCTCTAATTGGCTTCAAAAAGGGGTGCACTGCTCCCCAAGCCAACCCAGTTGTGAGACATTAGTGAATTAATATTCCAAAGACCTGACTGGCCAGGAGGAGAAGACGGAGGGGGGACACAGAAGAGATGGAGGGGGGAAGCCACCGCCGATGGATTCAAACATGGTGGAGAGCCTGACCTGCACAGGGTAAGTGAGCCGACGACCAGAGGGGGGTATGGTGTGCTGGAGCGATGGTGGGGTGAGGTCCATGATTAGGTCCATCTTGCTTTGTGCACTGGTCTAAATCATTTGGTGGAGGGGGGATTATGGTTTGGGGGTTGTTTTTCAGGGGTTGGGCTTGGCCCCTTAGTTCCAGTGAAGGAAACTCTTAAGCCGCGTACACACGAGCGGAATGTCCGACAGAAAAAGTCAGACGGAAGCTTTTCATCGTCTATTCCGATTGTGTGTATGCCTCATCGGACTTTTTTTTTTTTTTTAATTCTGACGGACCTAGAAATGGGACATGTTCTAAATATTTCCCCTGGAACCAATTCCTATCGGGAAAACCAATCGTCTGTATGCTGTTCAGACGGACCAAAAATGACGCATGCTCTGAAGCAAGTACAAGACGGAAGCCATTGGCTAATGGCTATTGCACTTCCTTTTTCTAGTACCATCGTACGTGCTGTACATCACCGTGTTCTGGACGGTCGGACTTTGGTTTGACCGTGTGTAGGCAAGACCGCTTGAATGGAATGGGGGGTGGCTGTGGACGTGGTATACTTGGACAGAGGGGTGGCTGTGGACGTGGTATACTTGGACAGAGGGGTGGCGGTGGACGTAGTATACTTGGATTTTGCAAAAGCGCTCGATACAATTCCGCACACATGGCTCATTTGTAAGGTAAAGTCTACAGGCTTGGAAATATCAGTTTGTAAATGGATAGAAAACTGGCTAAAAGACAGAATTCAGAAAGTTGTGGTTAATGATTCTTACTCTGAATGGTCTAAGGTTATCAGTGGTGTACCCCAAGGTTCAGTGCTGGGACCCTTACTCTTTAATATCTTTATAAATGATATTGGGTCTGGGATCAAAAGTAACATTTCAGTCTTTGCAGATGACACCAAGCTATGCAGGGGAATAACGTCCTTACAGGATGTCTCCAATTTACAAGCCGACCTCAATGCTCTGTCTAATTGGGCGACTATGTGGCAGATGAGGTTTAATGTTGAGAAATGTAAAGTTCTGCACTTGGGGGCTAAGAATATGCATCATACATACTAGGGGGAGTACAACTGGGGGAATCTGTGGTGGAGAAGGATCTGGGGGTTTTGGTAGATCATAAGCTCAATAATAGCATGCAATGCCAAGCTGCGGTTTCCAAAGAGAGCAAAGTCCTTTCTTGTATTAGGAGAGGTATGGACTCCAGAGAGAGAGAGATATCATCTGTACAAATCATTAGTAAGACCTCATCTGGAATATACAGTTCAGTTTTGGGCACCAGTTCTCAAAAAGGATATCAGGGAACTGGGGAAAGTGCAGAGAAGGGCAACCAAACTGATAAGAGGCATGGAGGAGCTCAACTACGAGGAAAGATTAGAGGAACTGAATTTACTATCTCTTGAGAAGAGGAGATTAAGGGGGGATATGATCTCCATGTACAAATATATAAGGGGTTGTCCATATAGTGAACTTGGTGTTGAGTTTTTCACTTTACGGTCAACACAGAGGACAAGGGAGACTCTTTACGTCTAGAGGAAAAGAGATTTCACCTCCAAATACGGAAAGGTTTCTTCACAGTAAGAGCTGTGAAAATGTGGAATAGACTCCCTCCAGAGGTGGTTCTGGCCAGCTCAGTAGATTGCTTTAAGAAAGGCCTGGATACTTTCCTAAATGTACAGAATATAACTGGGTACTGACATTTATAGGTAAAGTCGATCCAGAGAAAATCCGATTGCCTCTCGGGGGATCAGGAAGGAATTTTTTCCCCTGCTGTAGCAAGTTGGATTCTGCTTTGCTGGGGTTTTTTGCCTTCCTCTGGATCAACTGTGGGTATAGAATTGGGTATATGGGATTGTACAATATTTTTTATTTTATTTATGGTTGAACTGGATGGACTTGTGTCTTTTTTCAACCCGACTAACTATGTTTCTGTTATAAAATTTTGAAAAAATTAAAAATCTTTCTTCATATATTTAGGCCAAAATGTATTCTGTTCCATTTCTTTGGTGAAAATACCCCAAATCACCATAGGTGTGTGCAGCCTATTGCATTAGGGTGTGCACCCCAAAGCTCAAACACACACGCCTTTCTCTGCAGCCTCAGCTGCACGGGACAGTAAATGAATGGGAAGTGCTCTGTGCTGAGCGGCTTCCTGTTCATTCACAAACTGAAGCATAGCAAATACAGTTTTTCTATGCTTCCGTTTTGAATAAACACAGTGAGTGAGTGTATATACTGTGTTCATTTAGAAAAGGAAGGGGTTGTTAAATTATTATTTTTTTACTAGCCCCTTCCCCTGCTGTCCATCTTGAAACATCCTCCAGGGGGAGGGGGGAGGAGGGAAGCCAGCAGCACTGCAGGGTAGGGGGGGCAACAGGAAAAGGGGGAAGCCCGGGCAGTAGGGGGAATCTGCACCTCACATAGTGATTAGGGTGTGCCCAGGCACACCCCCTGCACACACCTATGCAAATCAGTGTATATTATTTAGTCTGTGTGAAAGTTACAGACTATGGGCTATACAGTATATGTGAAAATTGATCCATCCTGATGTAGTCACGGCCGATCTCATTTCTTGAGGCCCTAAAATGTACTGATTGAAACTCTGACCCCGATGTTCATTGTGTTTGTATTGTTCTTCTTGCAGACAGTGAAAACTGCATGAAATGTCCTGATGAAGAATGGCCAAATGAGAAGAAGGATCGGTGTGTTCCAAAATTGGTGGAATTTCTCTCCTACAATGATGACACCATTGTTGTAGTATTTTCGTCTGTCTCCATCCTCTGTTGTCTTCTGACTGGTTTAATATTGAGGATATTTATGCATTACCAGGACACCCCCATTGTTAAAGCTAATAACCGGAACCTGAGCTATCTTCTCCTGGTCTCCATCATGCTGAGCTTCCTCTGTGTCTTCTTGTTCCTCGGCCATCCAGTAGATGTGACCTGCATGCTCCGTGTCACATCTTTTGCTGTCATCTTCTCAGTTGCCGTCTCTTCTCTTCTTGCCAAAAGTATTATGGTGTGTATTGCTTTTAAAGCCACCAAACCTGGGAGCCCCTGGAGGAAATGGATGGGAGCCAAACTACCCACTTTTATCATTTGTGTCTTATCACTGGTTCAAGTCTTAATCTGTGTCACTTGGTTGTCTATTTCTCCTCCCTTCCAGGATCAGGACACTCACTCTTATCAGGGGAAGGTCATCATTCAGTGTAATGAGGGTTCAGTTATCGGCTTCTACTCTGTCCTGGGATATATGGGGCTTCTGGCAGCTGTAAGTTTCATTATCGCGTTTTTAGCCAGGACATTACCGGACAGTTTTAATGAAGCCACGTACATCACCTTCAGCATGCTGGTATTCTGCAGTGTCTGGATTGCCATGATCCCGGCCTATCTGAGCACCAGAGGAAAATACATGGTGGCTGTGGAGATTTTTGCTCTAATAGCCTCAAGTTCTGGACTCCTTGGCTGTATATTTTTCCCAAAATGTTACATAATTCTGTTCAGACCTGACCTGAATACAAAAACATTTATCCACTAATAAGTATGGAGCAACGCTGGGTTACCAGTAGTTATAGCATTATCTCTATTATTGTTATTTGTAGTATTTTGCTAATGTATTGAGAATGAACTTTATTAAATATGAGCATTTCATACTTACCTCTTAGGTGGATGGTGGATTTAATCTTTGTTCTGCACACTGCTGGGATCAGACATGTTGGGTTTGTTGGAATCCTTGTCTCCTGCGGGTTGTAGTGGTTCTTCCCACCAGCCGTTATATCATAAGAGAATAGTGTGGACACTTAGTGAGGAGGAACCACAGTGACCAGAGGGGGAGAAAGTATCCAAAACAACCTAAAGTGTCAGATACCTGAGACACCCATCACCCTTCAAGAGAGGAAGATATCACCCGGTCACCACCTTCCAGAAGGATTAAATAATGATGCAATTTTAGTTGTGGAATCAAATATCTATGTAGATGTATCTGTCGATATTAATAATCATATTTTGATTGGTGAATTCTAAGATGACTATTAATAAAGTTAAATTTGATGAGAGTACGTTCTCAGTAATTTCACATTTTAAGTGATAGGTTGACTTCATTTTAAAGAACTTTTATGTTATAGGATCTAATCAGGGCTTTATTAATCAGAGATTATGTGCAGGAACTCCCATCTCCCAAGTCAGCCTTTGTCTCCGCCCCCTACCCACCTCCAAGCACAATATGAGATCTGGGGTCAAAAAGACTTCAGATCTCACATGTGCACTAAAATGCAATAAAAACATTAATTAATGAAATGTCATTTTAAAAAATTCCCCTTTAAGAGCATTGGGGGGAAGGGGCATTTGATGTCGCTTCTTCCCTCCAATAGCTGCTGCCATAACCCCAATATTTAGCGTCAAAGTAGCGACGCACATGTACGGCGATTTGGGTGAAGTGGTTAAACATCAGAATTACCATAACCAAGGGGTAAAATGCACTTTTCACTGGAGGGTTTTACTAATAAGGACCATGTAAGGAGGTATGTGTGCAAGCTCTAAGATCTCCTGGTCAGACGTGTCAAAGACAAAGCTTGAAGGAGAAGTACAGGTGAAGCTCGTTTGATTGTTCTTCTTCTGTGGATCCCATGACCATTGTATAACAGATGGACTATCCTTCCCATACTGCCTGACCAACCCCTACTCCAGCCCCCATACCATTACCCATTAATAGAGACCACACCAAGTTGGAGTAAATTTTGGCCGTAGCAGTAGTTTATTAACCAATAAATCAAACTTGATATCCCGCGTTATGGCCAACATGGACCCAAAGTCAAAATCATTGCCACCGACGTGTAACCCCACAAGGTCCGGCGGCCTGTCCAGTCGTGCAAAGCAATGCACTTCTGGCACCCCACTGCTCCCCAGCATGCCCGGTACTCCCTCCAACGTCTGCTCTTTTTGCCTCACACCACACCTACTAGAGGCCCAATATCCAGACCAGACCCAGGCTTAGTGTCCAGCAATGTTCCATTGTCTCCTCACATGCCTAATGTCTGCTCTTTTCTGCCCCCCACACCTAACAAAGTGGCCCAATATCCAGACCAGACCTTGTGTTCAACCTGAAAGAGAAGAAGAAAAAACAAACCCACCATTCATAACACCAACAGGCATGCATAAACATGTATAACCCCCAAACCAGCCCTGTAGGCATCCCCTCCCCTGTAATCGTTGTAAACAGGTGAGGAGACCCCCGGAACTTTCAAGATTCCTACCTGGCAATGCGCTTGGCTGCCTCTGCACCCGACCCACACGTGGCCACCTACGTGGCTGCCCCAACGGAATGAGATTACATTCTTTTTTTCCCAAACCCACTGCCTGTACACCTTTACAGACAGCCAAATGAATTGAAATCTGGACGTCGGGGACCTATCAGCATTATCCAAATTGACCCAACCACCTTCGGGAGCACCGATAAAAAAAAATCCTTCACCGCCCCCACCGGACATAATGACGAGTCCGGCCTGGAAAATACTTGGGCCTACCTCCCCGTGCCCACCTGTTTCATTTTGTGCCTAGCACAGCACCAGGGATTTCCTATCTTCCCTGCAGGTGACCTACTGTGCCTGCACCTCCCTTTTGTACCTCTTGAAAGCGCTCACCAGTTCGCCGCTCCAACAAGGACCAAATGAACGACAGGGAGGAAGCCATTGCGAACCACTAATCTCGTAGTCCAATGAACACCGGCAGACCCCTGGGCTAAAACCTTTCCCGGAAGCTCAAACAACACAGGGCGCTCAGTGTCTCAGCGCTTACGAGAGAGCTGATACCCTGTCCGTGCTTGCCCAAAATCTTCCAGTTATTACCGGCAACCCTGTAATTTAAAGAAAGTCGCCAACCTGCAATTCTTATTATCTATAGAAGTATTATTTTATTTTTATTCTTATTTTTTTTTATTTTTAAATGTTTTATATAGGGACCCGACACCCCCTTTGCAAAGTTCCGCAAGACTAAGTACAGAACCAGCCACCATCCCTCCGGGCCTTCCTGTTCTACCCCTGCCTGGTGCACCAACCACAAACATTACTGCCAAAATCCCACAGTATGCAGCCCATGTCACTTACCTTGCAGACTGCCCGAGCCCTACAGGAACAACCCCAAGGCAAACCTCTACCACTATTCAGGACAAGGAACCCCCCCTGTTGCTATGACGCCAGTGCCCAACTCCTGGACTCTATCCCCGCTTCAAGCTTGACTAAGCTTCAGCTACGACATGCTCGCCGCCGAGAGGTGAACAGCACCCATAACCCTTTTAACCGCATACATCTCAACATCAAACCTAGGAGAAGTCACACCACCGGTGGAGACGAGGCTGAGGCCTAATAGATGACCAGTATTACCCCGAGAATGTCCCTGTGTAAGCACCTGGCAGCCCCTGAAAGCTCACCCCATCACACCCCGGCCAGCACCACCAAAACAATACTGGTAACACCAATTACGTAGCAAACCCCATTACTTCCACGAATGCGGTGGAGTCCCACACTCCACCGGCCTAGAAAGGAAGCCCCCAACCTGTGAAGCCGGCCACATCTGCAAAAGCCAGATAGAAATGACTAACCGGCCTGGACATACACAATGACCGTCCCCTTAAAAGAAGCAAGGAAAGAGTGCAACCCTCGCCAATCCACCCTATGTTCCTCCAGCAGACGCCCAATATTGCATGTGCAATGTGACCCCTCCTTACTTGCCAACAGCCGCAGGCGAACCACTCACCTCCAGGTAGTAGTTGGCATGAAAAATGAAACTTCCTAACGACTGCAATTTCCGAAGTTGAACCTTGCACCGTCCCAAACGACTCAGAATCTCTGTCTTGAGGGCAACCAACACAATGCCAAAGAAACTAAGGACTGTGTTCGGCCCCTCTGTCTTATCTGGGGCCAAGGGGATACCCAAAACGCTCAGCGAAGTGTTCCCACGTAATCAATAGCACCGCGCAGCTCAAGGATGATGCCTGGCCCTCACAAAGAAAACCGTCCACATAATGTGTGATAGAATGCACTCCAGATACATCACTAACCACCCACCCCACAAACAAGCTGAACTGCTCCAATAATGCCCAGGAGATAGAACAACCCGCGGGAAGGCAGCGATCCCCGTAGAATTACTTGTTCCCATGGCATCCCAGCACCTGAACACTAACAGTGTGAACTGGAAGCAGTCTCACCCGAAAAATGACGAATATTGGCGCTCAGCAACCCCAGAACATAGTCGCATCGAAGGAAGTGTAACGTACCCCACCCACCTATGAGTCAATCGCTGCATGGGCTGACCCCCCCTTTGGGCATAAAAGGTGGTGACTAAACCCAAATTTCCCCGGGCTCCAGCTTGGCATGCCCCCACAAGAGAGTGATAACCAAACCGCTAAATGTAGTGAAGGGAAATGCCACCAATGCGCCCCCCGCCACTGCTGTACATAGTTTCTTGGAAACCACTTCCGAATGTCGCCAGGCCGAACGCAAGTTACGGGACACTAGACGCGTCATGGCAAAAGCCCCAGGTATGCCCAATCCCACTGAGGCACCCGCACCCAATAATCATGCCTCCTCCTTATCAGGGTATCCATCACAGAAGAACTGCAGCCCTTCCACCCTCATGTCCCTATTGTTAGCATATTACCCGGCCTGACACTGTGCTTGAAGCAGCGGGAACAGGGGGTGGGCACCTCCGTACCCACAGCACCCATGCTTGTACCGGCAAGCCTCCCAACTCACCAGAACGCTCGTTGTACTACCAACTGCACCGGCCCCCTTTGAAAAAGAAAAAACTGATTTGTGGCCTGCGCCGAGGTCAGGAGCCGCATCCCCAACTAATGCCCTAGTGCTCCCACCGCAAGGACGGGTGTATCGCCCTACTTTGTCGGAAATGCCCGTCGTCCCTCAGCCAGGCAGTGCCCCTGTAGACGCTGTAGGCTCCTTGCCCTACTCTGTCTTAACCCCAACCGGCTTGCACTTATCCACTGCAGCAGGGAGAACAGTTCCCCATACTCACCTTCCAGAGTGTTCCCCGAACCCCCGATTCAAGGTGCGCCCCTAGGGGCCCCTCCAAAACACCTACACCACCCATTCAATTTTGAGTCGGTGAAACCACCAGCCACCTGTCTGCTAGCAGCCACCCCCCGCTGTCCCAGACACCTCCACCCCACCTGCGGAACCCAGGCCGCTGATGGGCTAACTTGTGCCTTCAGTAGAACCAGGAACCCCTGTAATCCCGTATCGACCCTGGGGCGGCGTGCCAGCGGGCCAAAGTAGCCTGGGGAGACCCCGTGGGAAAAACTTGACCACATGTCCGATCCCTCCCTTCATGGCCTAGGCCCTCCCCAGCTAACCACCTCCTCCTACCCGCACACTGACCTGAAATAGCAACGTTTATAAAATGGACTTACCAGGCTGCCTGGAAGGGTCCCACCAGCTGAAGGTCCCGCCTCCATCTTTGCCGACTGTCTCTGAGGCTCTTCCTCCACCTCTGGCACGACAGTGCGCCCTCTGACCTTTTTTACAACAACCTTCGCCCCATGACAGCCCTCCAGTGGAATCGTCCCTGGATGCCAAGGACCCGCACGGCTGCTGGCTCCGCTTCCACGCACCGGATCCGCCCACTGACAGCTGCGTCACCCTGCCCAGTCCCGGGGGGCTCACCTCGGTCCTCCGACTGTTCTCCCTCCGCTGCGGCTACTGTCTGGTGCTGTGATAGCTGCCGGCTGTGGCAGTAGAGGGCCTGGGGGCCGCAGCTGGCTGCTTCCCTCGCTGATGCTCCACCCCTCACCAACTCACCGCCAGGGACAAAGCCCACGCTCCCCCTCTCCTGCTGCCTGGCGGGCCACGGAGCTGCCTCAGCGATCCTGGAGCTCCTTCTGTGTGGTGGGGGGGTTCCTCCCGGGACCCCATCAGCAAGCACCGTGAAGCATATCACGGGTGGTCCTAGAGGGGCCCAAATGGGACTTCTGGCATGTAGCTGGCTGCCGGGTAGGAGTCCTGGGAGAAGTGCTCCGGAAGCCGAAACCTCCGCGCTCATGAGGACTTCCACCCTCTGTACCGGAACCTCAGGCCTGCTCACCCCGCACCATTGCGATTCTTGTATGCAGCCTCCAGCTCCCAGTGTGGCCGCTGCCATCCACAGCTAGACCATCCGACGTACCACCTCAGCCCAGTCTCCGTCTCGCAGCCAGCACCAAGCTTGTTCCTTCACACTGTACTGATGCTGGGGGGAGGAGCCAGCTCCTTTTTTCTCTCATGTCCCCTCCTCCCCCAGGCTCCCCCAATCGAGTAAGACCTCTTATTTTGTCTGTACCCTGTGTCCCCTGTCATTCCAGCCCCAGGGGCGGATCCAGAGTCTAGTCTCGGGAGGGGCACTGCCAGAAAATATATTTTTTGGGGTACATCTGTCGGGGAAATGGCTGGTGTTGGTGCTTCAATCATCACGGCACCATGGTTGTTATGGTGTCGGGATGATTGAAGCGCGTTATTACTATAATTACATTGTTATAAAAAATTAAATAGTTTAACTCACCATAATGCAGAATCAGTGGGAGCCCGGAAGTGTGTCACTTGCCACGTCACCTGTCACCAGATGCAGATTGTCACTTGCCACGTCGCCTGTCACCAGATGCAGATTGTCACTTGCCACGTCGCCTGCCACGTTGCGGATTGTCACTTGCCATGTCACTTGCCACATCGCCTGCCACGTTGCGGATTGTTACTTGCCATGTCACTTGCCACGTCGCCTGCCACATGTTGCGGATTGTCACTTGCCACGTCGCCTGTCACCAAATGCAGATTGTCACTTGCCACATCGCCTGCCACGTTGTGGATTGTCACTTGCCATGTCACTTGCCACGTCGCCTGCCACATGTTGCAGATTGTCACTTGCCACGTCACCTGTCACCAGCCATGTCACCTGTCACCAGATGAAGATTGTCATTTGCCACGTCGCCTGTCACATGTTGCGGATTGTCACTTGCCACGTCGCCTGTCACTTGCCACCTGCTAAGGTGGTCTCTTGTGTCCCAGAGACAGGCAGCAGAGAGATGATGTAATCTCTCTGCTGCCGCAGCTGCCTGCATGGAGGAGGGGAAGTTGAACTGCAGGGATGCAGGGCGGGCGCCGGGCGGTGAGAGATGATGTCATCTCTCTGCTCCCCCGCCCGCCAGCTCCCTGATTGGCCAGCAAGCAGCAGCCCGCCCACAAACACATTGAGCGGCACATGTCAGTCAGCAGCGGCTCTCTCTTACCTATGGAGCTGCCCGGCGGCTCCCTCACTCACGGAGCCGCCCATCGGCTCTCTCAGTCACGGAGCTGCCCGGCTCCTCCTTCACTCATGGAGCCGCCCGGCTCCTCTCTCAGTCACAGAGCCGCCCGGCTCCTCCTTCACTCACAGAGCCGCCCGGCTCCTCCTTCACTCACGGACCCGCTCAGTGGCTCTCTCAGTCATGGAGCCACCCGGCTCCTCCTTCACTCATGGAGCCGCCCGGCTCCTCTCTCAGTCACGGAGCCGCCCGGCTCCTCCTTCACTCACAGAGCCACCCAGCTCCTTCTTCACTCACGGAGCCGCCCGGCGGCTCTCTCACGGAGCTGCCCGCCGGCGAGCTCTCTCTCACACCCTGCTCTCACAGTAACCCGCATTTCTCGGAGGGGGCAATTGCCCCATTGCCCCCCCCCCCTGGATCCGCCCCTGTCCAGCCCTCTGCTATTTTTAAATTTATTTCTTTTCGCTCCGGGCTTTACTGTAGTGTAGTCCGTTCTGCACCCTTGTGACCTGTTTTCAGCAGACAGCGGGCTGAAGCCTGTCCGCTGACATCACAGAGCCGATCCAGGCTCGGGTAAGAACATGACCATATGGTCGGGAGCCCCCCTCATGCCTGGACTGGCTCCTGGCTCAGGCTCTCAGTGGCCCCTCCCATCCCCCCCACAGCCCAGCACTTCAGTGAATGGAGGGGGAGCAGAGCAGAGAGCCGCTGACTGACAGTATTCAGCTCTCTGCTCTCGGAGCTCTGAGAACTGAGCGATCAGTGGTGTTTGATCGCTCAATTCTCAGTCTTAGAGCTAGCGGGGGACAGGTGAAGCATCGGACCACAGCTACATCCACCTAGGTATGTATAATTCTCTCTAAAAAAAAAATCCTTTACTTCTCTTTTAAGGGTATATTTACACATGTGTCTAAATCTCCCTTGCCCCAGAAGCCCGATCCACGCTCGGATCGCACTCCAGAAGCTACTGACAGGCGGTGATGAAGTGATGGGACACCTTCTCACCCACCACCTGTTTTAACCTCATTTTTGCTGGCAAACACGCTGCAACCACGTGCATTGTACACAGTCGTGGTGCTTCCCCATTGACTTGAATGTGGAGTGTCTGCTTGACGATCGATACAAGTCAGGTCAACATTGTCGCCTGTGCAAAGCAAAGCATTACACCCACACCTTGTAAACACCTCGATCCCCTGCCTATTGCAGCTTGGGGGGGGGGGGCAGTTGGCAGGGAACCAAAACATATTTCAATGGTGCATTTTTGCAATTCTCCAACCGCAAATCCAAACGAGGCCAAAGAGATTAAAGTGGTTCTAAAGTCATAGGCAGCAGCCCCCCTCAGCCCCCCTCCACAACACTAACCTGAGTCCCATCTCAATCCATGGATTTTGCAGGAGTGTCTCGGCTGTCGAGGAATATACCTCCTGATTGGTTGAGACCAGTGGCAGCTGGTGCTCAAAATTTTTTTGGGGGGAGGAGCGCAAACAAACTAAACAATTCTGAAAAATACTGAAAAAAACATCAAATGCAGCCACCGTGCCCATCAATTGCAGCCACTGTGGAGATCAAATGCAGCCACTGCCCATCAAATGCTACCACTGTGCCCATCATCTGCAGCCACTATGCCATCAAATGCAGCCACTGTGCCCATCATATGCAGCCACTGTGCCCATCAAATGCAGCCACTGCCCATCGAATGCCACCACTGTGCCCTTCAAATGCCGCCACTGTTCCCATCAAATCCAGCCATTGCGCCCATCAAATGCAGCCACTGTGCCCATCAAATGCAGCCACTGCCATCAAATGCCACCACTGTGCCCATCAAATGCAGCCACTTCGCCCATCAAATGGCGCCACTGTGGTCATCAAATGCAGCCACTGTGCTTCTTCAAATGCAGCCACTGTGCCCATCAAATGCAGCCACTGTGCCCATCAAATGCCGCCACTGTGCCCATCAAATGCAGCCACTGCCCATCAAATGCCAACACTGTGCCCATCAAATGCAGCCACTTCGCTCATCAAATGCCGCCACTGTGCTCATCAAATGCAGCCACTGTGCATCTTCAAATGCAGCCACTGTGCCCATCAAATGCTGCCACTGTGCCCATCAAATGCAGTCACTGTGCCCATCAAATGCAGTCACTGTGCCCATCAAATGCAGTCACTGTGCCCATCAAATGCAGTCACTGTGCCCATCAAATGCAGCCACTGTGCCCATCAAATGCACCCACTGCCCATCAAATGCCACCACTGTGCCCATCAAATGCCACCACTGTGCCCATCAAATGCAGCCACTGTGACCCGCGCGCTTGCTGACTGCCCGGCACTTACCCCATCTTGAGGGGATCAGGCAGCTTCTCCTGTGTCCTCCATTTGTCTCTTCTTCCTTCCTGCTAGGCATCCAATCAGATCGCCTGTGCCTTCAGCCAATCAGGTGATGGGTATTAGATCCACACCTCCCGATTGGCTGAGAGGCGGTTTAGTGTTAAAAAAGCAAATATTCATTTGCTTTTCTAACACACCTGCGTGGGCTCCGAGTGCAATGCTCTGCGCTCTGAGTCCACCTTTTTTAAGCCTATTAGAGCCTATGGCTCTAATCAGGTGCTTCAAAAATACACTCCCCCGGCCGCTGTAATTCAGAATCAAAAAGGGACCGGACGCCTGAATAGGGGATGGCTACAGCGGCCATGGATAGATGCATGCTATGCATGAATTTATCCATTCTACACAGAGGGGGTGGAGTGACAGAGGGGGTGGCGCCCGGGCATCCCTAATGGACACAGCAGCAGGCTTCATTGGCTCTTGCTGCTGTCAATCAAAGTCAGTGAGCCAATGATGAAAGAATGAAAGAGAGGGGGCGGGGCCGAGCCGCAACTTCGTGTCTGAATGGACACACAGAGCAGCAGCTCGGCCCGGGTGTCCCCATAGGAAGCTGCCTGCTGTGGGGGTCACTCGGCAGGAGGGAGGGGCCAGGAGCAAAGAAGAGGGAACTGAGAAGAGGAGGATCCGGGCTGCAAAACCATTTCACAGAGGAGGCAAGTATAACGTGTTTGTTATTTTTAACCAAAAAAAACGAGACTCACAGAGCTGAAGAACAGGGAGATGCTGTAAACAAGCAATCGGGAGCTATGATCAGTGAAGTGCCGTTCGTAGCCCATCCCCCTAACAGTTAGAAACAATCCCCAGGGCACACTTAACCCCTCCCTAGCCACCTAGTGGTTAACCCCTTCCCTGCCAGTGTGATCGCTGTAAAAATGACAATGGTCCCAAAAATGTGTCAAAATTGTCCGATGTGTCCGCCATAATGTTGCAGTCACGATAAAAATCGCGGATCACTACCATTACTAGTAAAAAAAAAAAATATTAACAAAAATGCCATAAAACTAACCCCTATTTTGTAGATACTATAACTTTTGCGCAAACCAATCAATAAACACTTATTGTGATTTTTTTTACCAAAAATATGTAGAAGAATACGTATCGGCCTAAACTGAGGGAAATAATTGTTTTTTTATATATTTTTGGGGGATATTTATTATAGCATAAAGTAAAAAGTATTGCGTTTTTTTCAAAATTGTCGCTCTCTTTTTTTCTTTATAGCGCAAAAAATAAAAACCGCAGGGGTGATCAAATACCACCAGAAGAAATCTCTATTTGTGGGAAAAAAAGGACGTCAATTTTGCTTGGGAGCCACGTCGCACGACCGCGCAATAGTCAGTTAAAGCGACGCAGTGTCGAATCGCAAAATGTGCTCTGGTCTTTGGCCAGCAAAATGGTCCAGGGCTTAATTATTATTATTATTATACAGGATTTATATAGCGCTATCAGTTTACGCAGCGCTTTACTATATAAAAGGGAGACAATACAGTTACAATACAATAGGATACAAGAGGATTAAGAGGGCCCTGCTCAGAAGAGCTTACAATCTAATAGGGTGGGGCAGGTGGTACAAAAGGTTGTAACTGTGGGGAATGAGCTGGTGGAAGTGGTAAAAGATTAGTTGGAGACGTGATAGGCTTCCCTGAAGAGATGAGTTTTCAGGGATCGCCTGAAGGTAGGAAGAGTAGGGGATAGCCGGATAGATGGAGGTAGCAAGTTCCAGAGGATGGGTGAGGCTCCGGAGAAATCCTGGAGACGAGCATGAGAGGAGGAGACGAGAGAGCTTGAGAGTAGGAGGTCTTGAGAAGAGAGGAAAATTTGGGTGATATTTGGAGACAAGCTTGGTGATGTAGCTCGGGGCAGAGTTGTGAATGGCTTTGTATGTTGTGGTTAGTATTTTGAATTTAATTCGCTGGGTGATTGGGAGCCAGTGTAGGGATTGGAGGAGAGGGGTGGTGGTCAGTGTAGGGATTGGAGGAGAGGGGTGGTGGTCAGTGTAGGGATTGGAGGAGAGGGGTGGTGGTCAGTGTAGGGATTGAAGTAGAGGGTTGGCAGACACTGAGCGGTTGGTAAGGTGGATAAGTCTGGCAGCAGCATTCATGATAGACTGAAGAGGGGAGGGGCCTATGAAGAGGCAGGCAAATGAGAAGGGAGTTGCAATAGTCAAGGTGAGAGATAACAAGGGAGTGAATGAGGAGCTTGGTGGTTTCATTTGTTAAAAAGGGGCGAATTTTAGAGATGTTACGGAGGTGAATTCTACAAACTTTGAACAGCGATTGGACTTGAGGCTGAAATGACGAGTCAGAGTCTAGGATTACACCGAGTACCTGGCGGGAGGGGAGGGACTGATGGTTGCATTGTTGATTTTGATGGGATGATGGGTTGAAGTCATGGAGGGGGACATGGGTGGGGGGAATATTAATAGCTCAGTTTTAGAGAGATTTAGTTGAAGGAAGTGGTGCGACATCCATGCTGATATGTCAGTTAGTAAGTTAGTAATGCGAGAGGAGACTGAAGGAGTGAGGTGAGGAGTAGACAGATGGATTTGGGTGTCATCGGTGTATAAGTGATATTGGAAGGCGCGGGCGGTTATCAAGTGACCAAGGGAGGAGGTATAGATAGAGAAGAGAAGGGGTCCAAGAACTGAGCCTTGGGGGACCCCCACAGAAAGGGGCAATGGTGAGGAGGAGACAGAGTTGTAGGTGACACTGAAGGAGCTCTGTGATAAATAGGCAGAGAACCAGGATAGAGCAGAATCTCGGAGGCCAAGGGAATGGAGTTTATTGAGAAGGAGCGGGTGGTCAACAGTATCAAAGGCCGCAGAGAGGTCCAGTAGTAGGAGTATGGAGTACTGGCTGTTGGTTTTAGCAGTTAGTAAATCGTTAGTTTTAGTAAGGCAGTTTCTGTGGAGTGCTTAAGTGGTTAAGAAGTAATGATCTCCCCAGTCCCTTCCCATAAGCTGTCAAATCATATTCACTGAAAGCAGATTATATTCTATAATATTAATCAATATTCCTCTAATAAATATAATCACTCTTACATAAAACATAATAAATGTGCAAAAACAAAAGTGCCAAACAGTGTAAAATGAAGACATCGATCTCTAGTGATTTACCATACAAACCTCGTCCCACAATAAAAGTGCCATAGAATGTACAAAATGGTGAAATTCCCTTAATCATGCGCAACATGCAAAAATCAAGTCCTCCACTAAGTGCAATAAATCCCTCATCAGTGACACCAGGGGCAAGTCCGGAGTCTAGTCTCGGGAGGGACACTGCCAGAAAATATGTTTTTTTTTGCGGGCAATTTATCAGGGAAATGGCTGGTGTTAGCGCATCAATCATCACTGCGCCATGGTTGTTATGGTGTCAGGATGATTGAAACGCATTATTTCTATCATTACATTGTAATATAAAATGAAATAGTTCAATTCACCATAATGCAGAATCAGTGGGAGCCCTGAGTGTGTCACTTGCCACCGTCGCCTGCCACCAGATGTAGATCGTTACTTGCCACTTCACCTTCCACAAATTGCAGATTGTCACTTACCACGTCTTGCCTGCTACAATTGTCACTTTCCTGCTGAGGCGGAGATTGTCCCTTTCTGTGTCCCAGAGTGAAGTCAGGCAGCAGAGAGATGATGTAATCTCTCATGCCCGCAGCTGCCTGCACAGTGAGGGTGGAACTGCAGGGATGCAGGGCAGGCATCAGGCAGCGAGACATGATGTCATCTCTCTGCTCCCCTGCCCGCCGGCCCGCTGATTGGCCAGGGGCCCGCTCACCTGCCGACTGGCCGGCCGGCTCCCCCACCGACCTGCCAGCCCGCTCACTCACTCACCCGCCGAGCCACCCGCTCACTCAACTGCCCGCTCACTCACCTGTAACTAATTTCTCGGGGGGGGGGTTGCCTCTCCCCTGGATCTGCCCCTGAGTGACACGGAAGAAGGTACCTTGGATCCACATCAGCTCCGTCCTGCGCATGCACAGGCACTTTGCGACAGAGGACACATATCGATAGAACTCCGGGACCTCTGCTGTATGTTGCTGTAACTCACTGAGACACCTGAGATGCTGGACTGCTCCTGCCTTATTGCTTAGATAACCTTGCCTTATGTCTTGTTTCACGTGAACCTTGAACCCTTTGCTCCTTCCATGAACTTCCTGATTTAAGCTATGTCTCTGCATTGCCTGTTTGTCAGATTATGGTGCTCTCTACAACCAATATCTTATTAGCATGCAGCAAAACCCATCTCCATCAGTAGCTCTGGTGAACACCAAGTATTATATAGACCTTACATCTCGGGTGAGTACACATCATCCACCAGGGTGACCAGCCTGTGTACCTATCTAGCTGGTTGGTGAGTGCCTCTCTATTGCTATACTTACGGGTCTCCAAGTCTGACCCCTGACCGTGACACATGTGCTTTAGCTGTCATAGGGAAAGCATAAGAAGTGCTGCTGATAAAGCACACAGGGAGAGATTAGTGTAGGGATTGTAGGGATTGGCAGGTCTGATAAAGTAGATGAAAACCCTTACTGAATGTCATAGAGGTATTGAGAAAGAATTTATGAAAGTGTAGCAAGGTATCTGGCCTTGTCCAGTCTAATGAGAACTTTCCAGGCCAAAGATAGCTGACATCCTTCTGTATGTGGTGGGTGGTGAGGCATAGTGGGTGCAAGGTGGACAAAGTTATTGGGCGCCAGACACTTCTTGGATGTAAAAGAGGTTTTATTTCTCTTAACAGTCCTTTTTATATTTTTGGGTAAAGAGGGTTAGGGCCAGAACACCCTTAAATAGTTGTAGATTAGTTTAGCAGACTTTGAGACTTCAATAGGTGGAAAGCCATGCAGGGAAAGGCCCCAGCAAGGCGCCACATCCACACATGCAGGAATGCTGTCTCCTATGGCAACAGTCCTTAACAGTTCCTAACTCAAATGTAACAGTTCCTTCAGCTTCAATACAACTGCCTCTTTTAGTTCTTCAACATTGAGCTCCCGGTCTCTCACTAGACTAGATGATTCACTGACTCTGAATCCCTTGAGCTCCTCCAATCTTTGCGGTGGTATCTTCCTCAAGCGTCACCCCCGCTTCCCTGCTGGGTCCCTAGCTTGGCACTACAGATACTTCTCAAGTTTCACCCCTGCTGACTGGCTCGGTCCCTGGCTTGACTCACAAGGCTGCTCTGCAAATGTTACCTCCGCTGGTTGGGTCCCTGACTTGATCACCACCTGAAGTTTCCCGATTCTCCACCGTGCCCATTCAGTGAGAATGCTGCTCTGGTACTTGCTTCAGTTACTCACTGTGGCCCCTGGTAATAAGGTGGTCTGTCCCTTTGTGGCTTCAGTTTTCCCTCCACCTCCGACCACTGACTATTTCTCTGGCTGGCAGAACTGTCACTTCTGGTTGGACTGCAAGCCGCAATCCCAACCCTGCACTGCTCTCTTACTTCTGGATAGGCCCTCCCACAGCCTAGCAGCCAGATGCCACAGGATAGGCCCAATCTCAGGCCTAGCAGCCCGGGGCAGATGACACACGTCCACCCAGACAGCCGTCCGGGTGGCACAGACCATAGATCACCTGACCTCACCCAGATATAAAGGCTCTCCCAGCAGGCCAAGGGCTCCAAGAAAACCCCTGTCCATTGCCTGAGACACCCCACATACCCATAACCTGACCTTGGGTTGTCCTTCTCGTATCTAGTACCACCAAGTACCCAGCCACCTGGTGGTAGAAGAGAAAAGTGCAACAAGGCCAAACTTAGGGAGAAATTGATGGATCTCTAACAACTGACCAGGGTGACTACTCCTGGCAAGTAAATTTGTGAGGAGCATCCCTGACTAAACTGACCAGGGTACTACAAAAGCATAACTTAACTAATTGTCTCTTTGGTTATTATATTATGTCTATGTATTGTAAGGCTGACGTGTTATTAGGAAAACCTTTCACCTAACTACATGGCATTTCATGTCTTGTCAGATAAACCTGTACTCTGTTTGAGCTTTGTAATATCAAGTCATGTTTGTCATCTGAAACTGTTATCATATCAATTTGAACTTTGTCATTTAAACGTGTAATACCTATTCTGGAAATCACCATCTTCATGTTATGATAATTCATTAACTCAAGGTATATCTATAATGCTAGAGTATAGAAAGTAGAGATTACATTCAATAAAATAATACATAAACTAAAATTCTTGTGAAGTCTATACTCTGTGACATCACAATACCTTACACCACCTGACAATTTCCTTATCAGTACTTGGCGATAGAGCACCCAGGAGATTGAAGATATTTGCCAGCACACCATGGAACGGCGTAGATAGCGTCTAAATATGTAATTTATTGCATGATCACAACACAAGGAGAGTGCAACGTTTCAGAGTCACGCAGGACCCCTTCCTCCCATGCCTGACGAAGGGGCCCTGCGTGACTCTGAAACGTTGCACTGTCCTTGTGTTGTGATCATGCAATAAATTACAGGTTTGGACGCTATCTGCGCCGTTCCATGGTGTGCTGGCAAATATCTTCATTGTGACTTGAACCAGTATCCAGCCGATATTCGTGAGCCCATCCAGGAATGTGTGCGATGGGAATATGAAGTATTAGAGCACCCAGGAGAGACACCTTGGAACCTGAGAATTATGCAGACAACAGGAAGAACATATATAACTTCAGCCAGCAGGTAAGTCACTGTTATGCCGTGTACACACGGGCGGACTTTTCGACCGGACTGGTCCGACGGACCGAATCCGGCGGACAATCCGACCGCGTGTGGGCTCCATCGGACCTGCAGCTGACTTTTTCGGTCAAAAATCTGATGGACTTTAGATTTGAAACATGTTTCCAATCTTTCCGACGGACTCGAGTCCGGTCGAAAAATCAGTTGGTCTGTATGCTAGTCCGACGGACGAAAACCCACGCTAGGACAGCTATTGACTACCGGCTATTAACTTCCTTATTTTAGTCCAGTCGTACGTCATCACGTACGAATCCATCGGACTTTGGTGTGATCGTGTGCAGGCAAGTCCTTTCATTCAAAAGTCCGTCGGAAGTCCGTCAAAAGTTCATCGGAAAAGTCAGTCGGACCAGTCCGGTTGAAAAGTCCGCCCATGTGTGCGTGGCATTAGAGATTACTCTCTGTCTTCCACCTTTCCCTGTCTGACAGTCTCTGGGAGTGTGACCACACTCTCTCTGGACCTTGTCTGGAGGTAAAGTGGCTCTCCAGTCCAAAATATGGGGAATAGGCTTGCTTCCCAAGGATCAGGCATAGGAGTCGGATGACCACAGCTACATATATGTTCTCTCAACTGGGTATTGAGACCATAAAGGAGATACAGAGTCACCCCCGTGCTGCTGAGGCTCTGTCAGTGATTTATATCCATGCTTGTTAACATCTACCTATGGGTAAGAGGCAGTGTGTTTGGGTGACGGTGGCGGTCTCTTCATTTATTTGATACCTCAAGACACATCTCTTTGGCTTATTACGGACTTTTTAAAAGTGGATTACATTTATATGTGTTTGCCAGTTGAGTCTGAGCCAGCAATATATTTTGGGTTCATGTTGGACTTTTTTCAAGCGCTTCACCATTTTCTATATATTTTGTTTGTGTTTTGTCCATGAATATTGTGATAGCTGCTGTTTAGTACTAATTTAAATTTAAGATATTATTTGCTCCCAGCGCAACAAATTTGGGGTTTTCTATTATATATGGAAACACGACATGCTTCTGTGTGTTGCAATCCTCTTTCTAAATGGGTAAAATGGGCTAAGTAGGAGACTAACCCTATGTAGGGCTACCCCCACAAGAGCTGCTGTAGCTGTCCACAGGTTCTTTCCCCAATCAGTGCAGGTAACCCGGCACACACCGGCATCTCATCCACACAGGTTCAATAAACCCTCCAGGGATGTCTTTTTGAAGTTTATTGCTCAGTAACTAATAATTTAGGAGGACAGTAGGGTATAATATACTCCAAAATGCATGGTGAACAAATTGCAGAGGACTCTGTTGTCCATTTACCGAGCAGCAATACCGTATCCTCCTCCACTGGGGGCCAGGGGGATTGCTAAATAGGTTTTAGTAGAAAATGGACTGAGATGTCCTAGCTTCTGGAGGCTGCAGGACCATCGAACACTGCCCACAGAGGGGGGTTTGCTTCATTGAGTAGTCCGTGAAATATGTCCTCCAGCAGAGTAGCCTGGCTTCCATTCCAGGAAGGGGGGTCCAAAGGCAAGCAGTCCCCGTTCCCTTGAGCTCCTGGATCCATCCCCACAGGGGAGAAGAGAACATACTCTCCAGGGTTCAAGTCCATTTAACTGTAACCCAGCCACAACCTGAGCACACCTCCCTAGGGATTGGCTAGGTCCTATTAAAAATCCAGGCCAGGAATTTTTAACCTCTCACCCTAAGCTCCAGAAGCTTCTTCCAGAAGTAAGGGGAGGTAATCAAACCCCTTCTGGATGACCTTGTGATGGTGTGGGATGGTGATAATATGGGATTGTATGAATTTTGGAAATTCCTTAACCGCTTCCGGACCAGCCGCTGCAGTTATGCTACGGCAGGTTGGCTCCCCTGTTTGAAACCACATAGCTGTACATCGGCTCGCGGGGTCCGGATAGCAGGGGCGTGAGCGCCCGCTGCACAGCGGGGGTGCTGATGCTTGTGGCCGCCAGTCGCAACCAGAAGAGACAGAACAGGGACGAGTGTGTGTAAACACACACTTCCCTGTTCTGTTCTGACAGGACTGGAAGATCATGTGTTCCTATTAGCTAGGAACCACAATCCGTCACTTCCTGTGGTTAGTCCCCTCCCCCTTCAGTTAGAATCACCTCCCAGGGAACACAGTTAACCCCTTCACCGCCCCCTAGTGTTAACCCCTTCCCTACCAGTGACATTTTTACAGTAATCAATGCATTTTTAATTGCACTGATTGCTGTATTAATGCCAATGGTCCCACAAATGTGTCAAAATTGTCCGATGTGCCCTCCATAATGTCGCAGTCATGATAAAAATCGCTGATCGCTGCCATTACCTGTAAAAAAAAAATAATAATAAAAATGCTATAAATCGATCCCCTATTTTGTAGACGCTATGACTTTTGCGCAAACCAATCAATATACGTTTATTGCGATTTTTTTTTACCAAAAATATGTAGAAGAATACATATCGGCCTAAACTGAAAAAAAATTAGCTTTTTTTAAAAAAAAAATGGGATATTTATTATAGCAAAAAGTACAAAATATTGTGTTTTTTTCAAAATTGTCGCTATTTTTTTGTTTATAGTGCAAAAAATAAAAACCACAGAGGTGATCAAATACCACCAAAAGTAATCTCTATTTGTGGGAAAAAAAAGGACGTAAATTTTGTTTGGGTGCAACGTCGCACGACCGTGCAATTGTCACTTAAAACAGCACAGTGCCAAATCGCAAAAAACACTCTGGTCAGGAAGGGGGTAAATTCTTCCGGGGCTGAAGTGGTTAATGCTAATCAGGTAAATCTGCATTTTTCAATTGAGCATGATGTTTCCAGTATCAACTTTTCAGACATCACAATAAAGGGCAATCCAACTACGGGTGATGTTTCAACATGCACCTATAGGAAACCATGCTCTGGTAATACTACAGTCCCTAACAAAAGTCTTGTCGCTTGTGTACAAATTGACCTGAAGTGCCGCTAAAAATATATTTCTAATCAAGATTTTATTACAAGAAATGGGTAATTTTAATCCCAACAGCTTTTGTAATAATGTTTCAGTGCAAAAAGAAACTGACAAAAAGTATTCTAATATTCACAGCTTGGTAAAGCCCATTGAGTCAATTTTTGCCAAGACATAAGTGTTGTCGCCTTTTATGTTATATGAGCTTTACCTGTGACTAATAATGGATCAATTAGGTCTCAGGTGTGTATAAAAAGAACACCAGTACACTAGACCTTCTCAACTGCTACTAGAGCTCTGCAAACATGCCTAAGATTCACCCGGAGACTAAAGTGTTGATTATCAAGAGGCTGAAGAACAGATCCACTGCTGATGTGGCAGACACCTTCAATGTGTCTCAGCGTCAAGTTCAGAGGATAAAAAAAAGATTTGAAGAGACTGGAGACATTTGGACAAGGCCAGGTCAGGCTGACCCCGCAAGACAACTGCTCAAGAGGACGGTTTGTTGGCTCGAAAATCCAAGGCCAGCCCATTTTCCACTGCAGCAGAGCTCCACGAGACCTGGTCACCTGAAGTCCCTGTGTCAACCAGAACAGTTTGTGAGATTCTGTCTCGAAATGGCCTCCATGGTCGAATCAGTGCCCATAAACCAGCACTAAACAAAAGACAATTGAAAAACCATGTGGCATTTGCCAAGAGCCACAGCCTGCTAAAAGGATGGACTCTGGAAAAGTGTCGGAAGGTGAATTTTTCAGATGAATCTTCTTTTGAATTAAACCACAGTTGCCACAAATATTGCAGGAGACCTACTGGAAGGCGCATGGAGCCGAGATTTACCCAGAAAACAGTGAAGTTTGGTGGAGGAAAAATCATGGTCTGGGGTTACATCCAGTATGGGGGTGTGCGAGGGATCTGCAAGATGGAAGGCAACATCAATAGTCTAAAATACAAAGAAATCTTAGCTACCTCTTATATTCCCAACCATAAAAAAGGCCAAATTTTGCAGCAGGATGGTGCTCCATCGCATACTTCCATCTCCACATCAAAGTTCCCTAAGTCAAAGAAGATCCTTGCCAAACCGCATGGATGCTGTCCTTCAAGCTCATGGAAGTCATACAAGATATTAAATTTGGATCTCACAGCACCACTACTTAATTTGCTGATAATATTTTTGGATTTTCAGTAAAGTTGTTTAATTTCTGTATAGGCGACAAAACTTTTGTCTTGCCAAAATTTGACCTGTCTGTCTTGATTAAATGATAAATCTTTTTTCAGTGAAACTAATTTATTTCAGTGCATTAAACATAATTTGGGAGGGCTTTAGCTTTTCATATGAGCTATTTCTAACACTTAATTGATTGAGCTTAATTGATTAATTAAAAGTCAGGTTAATAGCAGGAGTTTCTACAAAATAGAGAAGCGACAAGACTTTTGTCAGGGACTGTACACTTTTTGCAGCCAGTTGTCATCCATCCCACACCATTAATGCCATCCCTTATGGGGAGTTTATTCGAGCCAAACATAATTGTTCAACAGACTCAACATTTGAACTAGAATGTAAGGTCATTCATCGGCGCTTATTGGACCAAGGTTATAACAAATCTGTTATACACCAAGGACTGGAAAGGGTTTTGATAATGGACAGAGAGGAATTACTGTCAGATAAGCCTAATACCGAGAGAGTATAAAAATAAGAGTAGACCTTACAACTCTAGAAATAGAATAACAGGCAAACCCATTATATTTGTAACTACATTTTCCCAAGAATTCTCAAATAGTCAGAATAATAAAAGCCGATGTGCGCCCCCACACTAGGGACTGCACTATCACCTAGTCTCTTCTCATCTAAACAATGCCAACCCACCTGGCTCTCCTATCCTGGAAGTTACCCTTGTAATATAAAAACCTGTAGGTACTGTACTTTGTGTGATCTGGGTGAAACGTTTGTTGCCACAGATGAAGAGTTCATTCTATATCAATACATCAGCTGTGGCACAAACTTTGTAATTTACCTGATCGCCCGTTGTAACTAAATGTCCCACACTCCGCTTGAGTGCTTTCGTCATATACCGCTTCCTCCCAGTCTGAATATAGATATCAAGTATTCCAACCGCTCACAAGCACAAAACAAGATGACTCTTGTTTAGCTGCTAACATGGACTGTTTTATTTGAGATGACACACAAATATATATACAGCAGGCTACAATAAAACTGTACCCAGAACCTAATTAACATGAGCTAGTTATCTAATCACTGACCCAGACTAGGTGACGCGGAGATATGACCTTGCAGGGTAAGACTCTACTTCTCCTAGCTCACTGACTATTCAATACACATTACCATAAACATCAACACAGTGTTAATTAGCACAAACAACAAAGGTTGGAATACTCTTAGAAGCTGTGGTAAGCCAGACTATACTCATTTACATTATAGAGGATAACAGACAGGTGGCTGGAGTTGATGATATTAGCATTTCCTCACAGTATGTGTCCCAACAGTATGAATCAGTCACTATTTCTAATAGGCAAATACAGGGTCCCCAGAGTCTGTGTGTCCTGGGGGACAAGGACCTGAATCCAAAGTAACATCACCTCAAGGGTCCCCAGGCACACAGCTCACAAAGCGCACCCTTTCCCCAAATGCCAGGGCCCATAATCGGTAGGCAAGAGGCTGGTATTCAGTCCCCTCCAAAAGCCTCTGTCCCGGGTGAGTCTGTCACACCCATATTTCATGCAGCCTCCAATATGTAGGCTGTACCACACATGCTTTGAGAGCCTGTATAGGGGAACATTATTGTGACACAAAAATATTTGGATTGCAACACGTCACTTTAGAGAATGTCATCAGGGCGATCTCTCCTCTTTCCGTTTTAGAGGAATAGAACGATTGTCTCACTCGCCCAGAGGAGGTGATAGGGAGAGAAGGCTACTGGGGAGAGAAGCATGGTGGATTTTTAGATTAAGAACTAGATGGCCCCGGGGGTTTAACCTGAGGTGGGATCTGGACTTTCAGTTACATTAAGAATGCCTCTTCCCAGAGCCTCCTCTCCCTTTCTTTCTTTTCCTCTTCTGGTGCCTTTTTTTCACATACCTGGGTTATTTTTATCCTTTGTATTTAATGTTTTTTTGAATTTCATGGTGTGTTTTAATTATGCATATGTGTATGGATGCATGCACGAGTGTGTGGATACATGTACATATTATCACTACAAGGTGTGTGAAAAATAATGGCATACACATGGATCACCCGATATGCATTGCAGCTGATTCCCTTTATTGGATAATTGCCTGCGATGGATTAAGACAATTAATGGGTGGAGCCAGTAATCTTTAGAGCTACTATTTATTTCAAAGTTTCATGTCTGTAATGTGGTTATGACTAAGACCTTATAGGCTGAAACGCGTCAACTGTTCTCATTTGTGTTCGTTCACTGTGGCTTGTTAATAAAAACAAAGATTTTTTAACCGCTTGCCGACCGGCTCACGCCGATATACATCGGCAGAAGGGCACGTACAGGCAGATTAACGTACTTGTACGTTGCCCTTTAAGAAGCAGTTTGCGGGCGTGCGTGTCCACCACGGCTTCCGTGAGTGTGATCGCGGGTCCCGTGGAATTGATGTCCACGGGGATATATCCGCAATCATCTCACGAAGAGTAAGAATGGGGAAAACAAGCATTTCCCCGTTCTGCCTAGTGACACTGTCACTGATCACAGCTCCCTGTAATCTGGAGCGGTGATCAGTGTGGTGTCACACATAGCCCCTCCCCCCCACAGTTAGAATCACTCCCTAGGGCACACTTAACCGCTACAGCGCCACCTAGTGGTTAACCCCTTCACTGCCAGTCACATTTACACCGTAATCAATGCATTTTTAATTGCACTGATCGCTGTATAAATGTGAATGGTCCCAATATCGCGCCAAAAGTGTCTGATCTGTCAGCCATAATGTCGCAGTCACAATAAAAATCACTGATCGCCGCCATTACTAGTAAAAAAAAATTATTAATAAAAATGCCATAAAACTATCCCCTATTTTGTAGATGCTATAACTTTTGTGCAAACCAATCAATAAATGCTTATTGTAATTTTTTATTTTTTTTTACCAAAAATATTTAGAAGAATATGTATCGGCCTCAACTGAGGAAAAAAATATTTTTTTGTATATTTTTTGGGGGGGATATTTATTATAACGAAAAGTAAAAAATAATGAATTTTTTTCAAAATTGTCGCAATTATTTCGTTTATATCGCAAAAAATAAAAACTGTAGAGGTGATCAAATACCACCAGAAGAAAGCTCTCTTTGTGGGGAAAAAAGGACATCAATTTTGTTTTTGAGCCGCGTCGCACAACCGCGCAATTGTCAGTTAAAACAACGCAGTGCCGAATCGCAAAAAGTGCTCTGGTCTTTGGGCAGCCAAATGGTCCGGTGCTTAAGTGGTTAGAGAGCAACGACCGGAGAGCACATCATCTTTCCCTCATTACTCAGCCAGTAACTGTGGATCAGGGACCCGGGAGCTCTGCTTTCTATGTGATGTATGGGTAGTAGCACTAACTTTTCTGTTTATAACATGTCATACTTACCTCCATTGTCCAGTTCGTTTTGCACAGAGTGGCCCCGATCCACCTGTTCTGGGGTCCCACGGCAGCTCTCGCGGCTCCTCCCCGCATTAGATAACCCCCTCTGGAAAGCTCTCCCTGAGGGGGTTACCTTGTGGGCACGCTCCTGTGTCATACACTCGGCATCCATAGTATGACTCAGCCCAGTCCCCCCGGCGCCCGCAGCATTAGATTTGATTGACAGCAACGGGAGCCAATGGCTGCGCTGCAATCAATCTACCCAATGAAGAGCCAAGAAGCCATGGAGAGGGCGACGCGGGATCTCGCCCATGGAAATTCAGGGTTCAGGTAAGTAAAACGGGGGGCTGGGGTGCCGGACACTGCAAGGTGTTTTTTCACCTTAATGCATAGGGTGCATTAAGATGAAAAAACATGAACCTTTACAAAGTTACATAGTAGGTGAGATTGAAAAAAGACACAAGTCCATCAAGTCCAACCTATGTGTGTGATTATATGTCAGTATTACATTGTATATCCCTGTATGTTGTGGTCGTTCAGGTGCTTATCTAATAGTTTCTTGAAACTATCAATGCCCCCACTGAGACCACCGCCTGTGGAAGGGAATTCCACATCCTTGCAGCTCTTACAGTAAAGAACCCTCTACATAGATTAAGGTTAAACTCTTTTCTTCTAATTTCAATAAGTGGTCACATGTCTTGTTAAACTCCCTTCAGCGAAAAAGTTTTCTCCCTATTGTGGGGTCACCAGTAGGGATGAGCTTCGAGTTCGTGTTGAACTCATGTTCGACTCGAACATTGGTTGTTCTCCAGTTCTCCGAACAACGAACAATTTGGGGTGTCCGCAGCAAATTCGAAAGCCGCAGAACACCCTTTAAAAGTCTATGGGAGAAATCAAAAGTGCTAATTTTAAAGGCTTATATGCATGGTATTGTCATAAAAAGTGTTTGGGGACCTGGGTCCTGCCCCAGGGGACATGGATCAATGCAAAAAATTTTTTTGAAATTGGCCGTTTTTTCAGGAGCAGTGATTTTAATAATGCTTAAAGTGAAACAATAAAAGTGTAATATTCCTTTAAATTTCGTACCTGGGGGTTGTCTATAGTATGCCTGTAAAGGGGCGCATGTTTCTCGTGTTTAGAACACAGCAAAATGACATTTCAAAGGAAAAAAAGTCATTTAAAACTACTCGCGGCTACATGAATTGTCGGTCCGACAATACACATAAAAGTTCATTGATAAAAATGGCATGGGAATTCCCCACAGGGGAAACACGAACCAAATTTAAAAAAAGAAAATAACGTGGGGGTCCCCCTAAATTCCATACCAGGCCCTTCAGGTCTGGTATGGATATTAAGGGGAACCCCAGCCAAAAATTTTTTTTAAATGGCGTTGGGGCCCCCTCAAAATCTATACCAGACCCTTAAGGTCTGGTATGGATTTTAAAGGGAACCCCTTGCCAAAATTGAAAAAAAAATGGTGTGGGGTCCCCCCAAAAATCCATACCAGACCCTTAACCGAGCACGCAACCTGGCAGACCACAGGAAAAGAGGGAGGGATGAGAGAGCGCCCCCCCTCCTGAACCGTACCAGGCCACATGCCCTCAACATTGGGACGGTGCTTTGGGGTAGCCCCCCAAAACACCTTGTCCCCATGTTGATGAGGACAAGGGCCTCATCCCCACAACCCTTGTGGTTGTGGGGGTCTGCGGGTGGGGGGCTTATTGGAATCTGGAAGCCCCCTTTATCAAGGGGACCCCCAGACCCCGGCCCTCCCCCCTGTGTGAAATGGTAAGTACAAAAGTACCCCTACCATTTCAGAAAAAAAGTGTCAAAAATGTTAAAAATGACAAGAGACAGTTTTTGACAATTCCTTTATTTAAATGCTTCTTCTTTCTTCTATCTTCCTTCGGTTTCTTCCTCCATCTTCTTTTTCTTCTGGTTCTTCTGGTTCTTCCTCTGGTGTTCTCCTCCGGCATCTTCCTCCGCGGCGTCTTCTTCCCTTCATCTTCTCGGGCCACTCCACATCCACCATGATGGGAGGCTCCCGCTGTGTGATGCTTCTCCTCTTCTGACAGTTCTTAAATAACGGAGGGCGGGGCCACCCGGTGACCCTGCCCCCCTCTGATGCCTGGGGACTTGACGGGGACTTCCCTGTGGCACTCCCCATGACGTCAGAGGGGGGCGGGGTCACCCGTTATGTAACGGGTGACCCCGCCCCCCTCTGATATCACGGGGAATGCCACAGGGAAGTCCCCGTCAAGTCCCCGTGCGTCAGAGGGGGCCAGGGTCACCCGATGGCCCCGCCCTCCGTTTTTTAAGAACCGTCAGAAGAGGAGAAGCGTCACACAGCGGGAGCCTCCCATCATGGCAGAGTAGTTTTAAATGACTTTTTTTCCTTTGAAATGTCATTTTACTGTCAGACTGTTCTAAACACGGGAAACATGCGCCCCTTTACAGGCATACTATAGACACCCCCCAGGTACGAAATTTAAAGGAATATTAACTTTTATTGTTTCACTTTAAGCATTATTAAAATCACTGCTCCTGAAAAAACGGCAGTTTTTAAAACTTTTTTTCGCATTGATCCATGTCCCCTGGGGCAGGACCCAGGTCCCCAAACACTTTTTATGACAATAACTTGCATATAAGCCTTTAAAATTAGCACTTTTGATTATTCATGTTCGTGTCCCATAGACTTTAACGGTGTTCGCGCGTTCAAACAAATTTCTTGCCTGTTCGCATGTTCTGGTGCGAACCAAACAGGGGGGTGTTCGGCTCATCCCTACTCACCAGTACGGTATTTATATATTGAAATCATATCCCCTCTCAAGCGTTTCTTCTCCATAGAAAATAAATTCAGAGCTCGCAACCTTTCCTTATACAGTAACTAATATCCTCCAGACCCTTTTTGTTAGCTTTGCTGCCCTTCTTTGTACTCGCTCCATTTCCATTACATCCTTCCTGAGGACTGGTGCCCAGAACCTGACAGCATACTATAGGTGCGGCCGGACCAGAGTCTTGTAGAGCCCCTTACAACCCCTTTAAGGAATCAGGAATAGTATAGAGTAGGGATGAGCTTTGAGTTCGAGTCGAACCCATGTTCAACTGGAACATCGCCTGTTCGACCATTCGCCCAATTTCGAACGTTATGGGCCGTTCGCGCCAAATTCGAGTGGCGTGTTACCGCCCATAATTCACTGTGGGATTTGGCCAATTATGGCTCAGGGAGTTTAGTACACGCCCCACACTATATAAGGCCACCTGTGTGGTGGCCTTGTGTAGTGTGTTGGAACGGCGGCGAGAAATAGACAGAGAGACAGTGTCATTTGATTTAAGTTAGATAGAGTAGGCAGGTCGAGTCAGATAGGTGCACTTACAGTGTATTGTGTGTATATATATATATATATATATATACACAGTGTGCACCTAAAGCTATCTGAAGAAAATTGCTGGTGTTCTTCTGATCTTATTAGTACCACAGGCAGGCAGCTGCAGTATTTACAGTTAGTGTACTGTGTCCTCTGCACAGTGTGCACCTAAAGCTACCTGAAGACAATTGCTGGTGTTCTCATACTAATAATACTACAGACAGGCAGTTGATTCTGCTAGCTGCAGTATCAGTATTTATATACATCCCAGCTTTGTGCAGCTACATCTCACTGCAGGCCATTAATATGTCTGGAAGGCCAACAAGGAGAGGCAGACAGTCACAATCCAATAAAAGAGGCTCTGTGTCTAGAGGCAACAGTGCTGGTCGTGGAGACGGTGCATCCTCATCAGCACGTAGCCGTGGGACACGCTTGTCCTTCTTTTCAGCAGCTGGCCACGTTGAGCCACACCACAACATGCCGAAGACTTGGTAGAGTGGATGACCAAGCCGTCCTCATCCTCCTCATCCTCTCTCAGCCAGACTCAGGGTACTTTGTCTGGCAAAGCAGCTGCCAACGCGACCTCTTCCTACGGCTCAATGGCATCAGTCACTCCTTTCCTTGCCCCACCATGTCCTCCTGAGGAGTCCCCCGAACTGTTTGACCACAGCGTTGGGTACATGCTCCAGGAGGATGCCCAGCATTTTGAAGGCGCCAATGATGGTACCCAGCTAGAGGAAGGCAGTAATGTGACGAGTGCATCAGATCCCACCGCTGCTATTTGCAACATATGTCTCAAACGTATCTCGCGTGGCCAAAACATCACCTGCTTGGGCACCACATGCTTGACCAGGCATATGTCGACCTGCCATGCAGTTCATTGGCAAGCAGACCTCTCCTTGCTCCTCATCAGCTGGGATCTCCAACCCCACTATACCTTCAGTCCTCTCTGAGACCTGCACTGAGAGAAATGAAGGTGTAGAAGAAATCAGATTGTACAAGGCAAATTTCCCTGCCCCAGCTGCTGCACCCCTGAAAGAAGTTCACTCCCAGTCATCCACATGCCCAGTGGTTGAATGTTAGCTTGGCTAAATTGCTAGCACTTCAACTGCTACCTTTTCAGTTGGTAGACTCTGCCCCCTTTCGTGAGTTTGTGGAATGTGCGGTTCCTCAGTGGCAGGTTCCCAAACGCCACTTTTTCTCACGGAAGGTGATTCCGGCTCTCTACTGGCATGTGGGAGGCAATGTCTTGGCCTCGCTGGACAGGGCGGTCAGTGGTAAGGTGCATATTACCGCTGACTCGTGGTCCAGCAGGCATGGACAGGGACGTTACCTATCTTTCACCGTGCACTGGGTGACTCTTCTGGCAGCTGAGAAGAATGCAGGACAGGATGCAGTAGTGCTGGAGGTTGTTCCGCCACCACGCCTCCAAAATTCTACTAGTGGTGATTCTGCCACACCTCTCTCCTCCACCCCCTCCTCTTCTTCTTCCTCCATGGCTGTTGCTCCTTGCTGTTCTGATTTGTCCTCGGAATCAGCGGTGCTCCATAGGTTTTCAAGGGGCTATGCAAGCACGCAGGCAAAAAGATGCCATGCGGTGCTTGAGCTGGTGTGCCTTGGGGACAGGGGCCACACTGGGGCAGAGATTCTGTCAGCTCTGCAGGGGCAGGTTCAGAGGTGGTTGATGCCATGCCAGCTTAAGGCAGGTATGGTGGTTTGCGACAATGGCACCAAACTCCTCTCCACCCTCCGACATGGACAACTGACCCATGTGCCCTGTTTGGCTCACGTCCTTAACTTGGTGGTGCAGCGGTTCTTGGCCAGATACCTGGGCTTACAGAATGTCCTGAAGCAGGCCAGAAAAGTCTGTGTGCATTTCCGCAGGTAATATAATGGCAGTGCTCGGCTGGCTGACCTCCAAAAGGAATTTAACCTGCCCAAGAACCGCTTAATCTGTGACATACCCACCAGGTGGTACTCAACGTTGGTCATGCTGCAGCAGCTGCACACGCAGCAGAGGGCCATCAATGAGCACCTATGCGACTATGGCACCAGGACAGGGTCAAGGGACATTGTTTTTTTTCCCCACGCCAGTGGGCCATGATCAGGGGTGCATGCACTGTCCTGTCACCATTTGAGGAGGCCACGAGGATGGTGAGCAGTGAAAGTGCATGCATCAGTGACACTGTCCCTTTTGTCCACCTGTTGGAGCACACGCTGCGTGGAATAATGGACAGGGCACTTGAGGCAGAACAGAGGGAGGAAGAGGAAGACTTCCTTACCTCTCAAGGCCCCCTTTATCCAGGCAGTGTTCCTGCGTGTCCGCTGATCACACAGGAAGAGGATGAGGAGGAGGAGGATTGTGTCAGCATGGAGGTGGAGCCTGGCACTAAGCATCAGCAGCAGTCTTCAAGGGATCATTTACAGTCTGAAGAAACCCATGGACTTGTACGTGGCTGGGAGGAGGTGGCTGCAGATGTCGTCCTTAGTGACCCAGAGGACTCTGGACCGAATGCCTCAGCAAACCTACGCTGCATGGCCTCCCTGATCCTGCAAAGCCTGCGGAAGGATCCTCGTATTCGTGGTATCAAGGGAGGGATGATTACTGGCTGGCAACCCTCCTTGATCAACGTTACAAGAGTAAGGTTGCGGACCTTATCTTGCCATTGCAGAGGGAGCAGAGGATGAAACATCTTCGGGAGGCTTGCAGAAAGGTTTGTGCAGAAAGGTTTGTGCAACGCGTTTCCAGAGCCTGGGAGGTTTCAATTTCCTGGTCCTCCTGGACAACATATTGCTGAGGCTTTGGTCAGTCACAGAGGGAGCGGTGGAGCAGGTGGCTGTCTGACCAATGCGTTCAGACAATTTTTTAGTCTGCAGCCTCAAGGTCTGATCGGTTCCAGCAACCATCGCCAGCGTCTGATTCACGTGGTGCAGGAATACCTAGGGGCAAGATCAGACTTGGACACCTTTCCCACCGAAAATCCTCTGCGTTACTGGGTCTTGAGAATGAATCACTGGCCAGAGCTTGCACAGTATGCAATTGAGTACTGGCCTGTCCTGCATCCAGCGTTCTTTCGGAACGCACATTCAGTGCTGCTGGAGGCTTTGTAACCGATCACAGGGTGCGCCTGTGCACCGAATCGGTCGATCGGCTGACCTTCATAAAAATGATTCAGTCTTGGATCACCAGCTACCAAGCACCTGATGCTGATGTAACTGATTGATTTTTTTTTTTAATGTGAGATCCCTTCAAGACTGCCTATGCTGATGCTGAGTGACTACCCTGTTATGCTGAGTCACAATCCTCTTCCTCCTCAATTTTCATGCTGATAGTTTGTAAGAACATTTTTGGTTCTGGGCGCCACCACCAGTGGCCAAGGCCCAATTTTTCTGCCTCTGTTTAACAGGGGCATATAATTACAATTTTTCATGCAATACTTTGCAGCAGGGCTCATTCCTTGCACTCCAACTATAGCATCTGTAAGGGGTTGCAGTGTTGTGGCACCAGTGCCTAAGGCCCAATTTTTCTGCCCCTGTTCAACAGGTGCATGTAATTACAATTCTTGATCTAATATTTCACAGCAGGGCCCGTTTCTGCGCCCACCAAGAGTAACTGTGAGGACTTACAGTGTTGTGACAACACCAACACCTAATGCCGCGTACACACGAGCGGACTTTACGGCGGACTTTGCCCGGCGGACTGGATTTCGTCGGACAATTCGATGTGTGTGGGCTCCAGCGGACTTTGTTTTCTCAAAAGTTGGACGGACTTAGATTTGAAACTTGTTTAAAATTTATCCGTTGAAATCGAGTCCGGTCGAAAAGTCCGCCGTCTGTATGCTAGTTCGACGGACAAAAAGCCACGCTAGGGCAGCTATTGGCTACTGGCTATGAACTTCCTTGTTTTAGTCCGGTCGTACGTCATCACGTACGAATTCGACGGACTTTGGTGGATTGTGTGTAGGCAAGCCTGTTCATTCACAAAGTCCGTCGGAAAGTACGTCGAAAAGTCCGCCGGGCAAAGTCCGCCGTAAAGTCCGCTCGTGTGTACGCGGCATAAGGCCCCAATTTCTGCAGAGTATATAGGGCAGGCCCCAAATGACATTTTGTGCTGGGACTGTTCTAAGCACGGGAAACATGCGCCACTTTACAGGCATACTATAGACACCCCCAGATACGATATTTAAAGGAATATTTCACTTTTTTTTTTTTACTTTAAGCATCACTAAAATCACTGCTCCTGAAAAAACGGTAGTTTTTAAAACTTTTTTTGCATTGATACATGTCCCCTGGGGTAGGACCCGGGTCCCCAAACCCTTTTTAGGACAATAACTTGCATATTAGCCTTTAAAATTATCATTTTTTATTTTGAACGTTCGAGTCCTATAGGCTTTAATGGGGTTCTAACGTTCGAGCGCTCTTTCGGTCTGTCCGCAGGTTCTGGTGCGAACCGAACCGGGGGGTGTTCGCCTCATCCCTAGTATAGAGGTATACTGTATGTTGCTCTGCTATAGCTACTCAAAATGGTATTAAGAAGAAGTTGGAATTGGACCATTATATACAGATCAGGTAATACAAGATAAGTACAAGAAGGGGTTTAGACATCGGGTCTATTCCCAACAAACAGAAGATGATTACTCAGTCATAGCAGGATGATGGGTCACAAGAAGCACAATGTAGCGATGTTCCTCCATTAGAACCAGAGGAATATCATCTAAATTGGAAGGATTAACTCTTCTGGTAGGAATCCCGCATACAGTATGTATGAAACAGACAATGCACTATACAGTATGAGTATGGAGATGGCCTCTCAGCTTCAGGTCTGGTCATACTGGAAGATCTTACCCAGGATAAGGAGAGAACAATTCATTGTACCCCCTCTCCTTTCTGTACAGTGGCTAATATAATGCTCCCTTATTGGTTACTACACCTAGCAAATATACATGGGGTGCAGCCTGATTAGAGGCTTCAAATATGGCTGCTGTTTTTAACCCATGTGAGATGTGATCAGGAAAAACAATGGCCGGGTCCATGAAGTAGAAATATTTTTTACAGTAACACCAATTGGGAAGCTGGGAGTGGTAAAATCGATCAGTGGTTTAAATATATTCCTATCTAACTAAAATATATTCCTAATTACAATATTATTTTATTTATTGAAAGTGCCCGGTATTGAAGGGGTTATTAAAGTGGTATTTATTTGCAGATATAAAATCCCCCCCTGAAGATTTTTGTGCCTATATGTCAGTATTAAATTATTTGAAGTCGGTCCCGACTTGCACCTCCAACAGCCATTCTAAAATCTTCAAATCAACATTCGATTGTTATTTATTGGCTGGAATCCTCACAAAAGAGCGTAATTTAGTTACAGAAATAAAGACTTTTGTGCCTTCATGTATTCAATTCTTTGCCCTGTGCCTCAATCTGAACAAGTAGCAAAACTCTACATGTCATCAATCCGACTTGGTGTATCCAGGTGAATTATACTTTGTTTTTGTTTTTTGTTTTAATATGAAAGAAAACCTGGTCCAAAATAGAGAAAAAAAGAAAAATATTTGTTTAGCCATTTCTCCTCCAGAAATTTTTACCCCCTTCATGACCCGACCAGGCAATTTTTTTTGCTTTTCAGGACAATTATTCTGGCAATTGAAATTAATTAACGCTCGAGCGCTAAACACGCCCAGCGTTAATGTGCGTTTTTATGCATTTTACATGTGTTTCCAAGTGGCAAGCATTTTTTTTACCCAAACTCTGCTGCTCCTGGATGCACACACACACACACACACACACACACGAACTTTAATGACATCCCAAACTTAGTCCGTAGGGTTCAATATTGAGTTGGCCCTCCCTTTGCAGCTATAACATCTTCAACTCTTCTGGGAAGGCCGTCCACAAGGTTTAGGAGGGTGTCTATGGGAATGTTTGATCATTCTTCCAGAAGAGCATTTGTAAGGTCAGGCACTGATGTTGGACGAGATGGCCTGGCTCGCAGTCTCCACTCTAATTCATCCCAAAGATGTTCTATCGGGTTGAGGTCAGGACTCTGTGCAGGCCAATCAAATCCCTCCACCGCAAAATCGCTCATCCATGTCTTTATGGACCTTGCTTTGTGCACTGGTGTGCAGTCATGTTGGAACAGGAAGGGGACATCCCCAAACTGTTCCCACAAAGTTGGGAGAATGAAATTGTCCAAAATGTCTTGGTATGCTGATGCCTTAAGAGTTCCCTTCACTGGAACTAAGGGGCCAAGTCCAACCCCTGAAAAACAACCCCCAAACCGTAATCCCCCCTTCCGCCAAAAAATTAGGACCAGTGCACAAAGCAAGGTCCATAAAAACACGGATGAGCCAGTTTGAGGTGGTGGAACTTGACTGGACTGCAGAGTTCTGACCTCAACCGGATAGAACACCTTTGGGATGAATTAGAGCGGAGACTGCGAGCCAGGCCTTCTCATCCAACATCACTGCCTGACCTCACAAATGCACTTCTGGAAGAATGGTCAAACATTCCCATAGACACACTCCTAAACCTTGTGGACGGCCTTCCCAGAAGAGGTAAAGCTGTTATAGCTGCAAAGGGTGGGCCAACTCATTATTGAACCCTACAGACTAATGCCCTGTACACACGGTCGGATTTTCCGATGGAAAATGTGTGATGGGACCTTGTTGTTGGAAATTCCGACCATGTGTGGGCTCCATCACACATTTTCCATAGGAATTTCCGACACACAAAGTTTGGGAGCTTGCTATAAAATTTTCCGACAACAAAATCCGTTGTCGGAAATTCCGATCGTGTGTACACAAATCTGACGCACAAAGTGCCACGCATGCTCAGAATAAATTAAGAAACAAAAGCTATTGGCTACTGCCCCGTTTATAGTCCCGACGTACGTGTTTTTTGTCACCGCTTTCAGAACTGTTGGATTTTCCGACAACTTTGTGTGACCGTGTGTATGCAAGACAAGTTTCAGCCAACATCCGTCGGAAAAAATCCATGGATTTTGTTGTCGGAATGTCCGATCAATGTCCGATCGTGTGTACGGGGCATAAGACTGGGATGCCAATAAAGATCATGTGTGTGTAAAGGCAGGCGTCCCAATACTTTTGACAATATAGTGTACGTGTGCATGGGCGCATAGGCTTATATGCATGAGAGTTTAGAGGCAGGAAAATAAAAATTCTCCAGACACCCCTAGAAGCAGCTGTAAAAACGTTGTGTCTACATGAGGGCTTATAGGGGAGAATGACGTAAAAGCAGCAATATTTGGATATTCAACACCAACCGTAACCTGGACCCCAATGTACACATTGACCCTCACAATCATATCAATTATTTGCATGTTAGTTATAAAACAAATATATATATTATTAATATTGTTGGTGCTATTATTAATGTTTTTATTAATATCATTTTATGTATTTATTTGTATCTAATTCCTAATCACATAAACGAGGTGGTGAATGAATAGGTGAAGTGAAGGAGACATAGTAAGACTTGTATGATGGGAGTTTGTATTGGAATAGTGATGAGTAAATTTGGTGTCTGTTTCCTGGGGAATCCGGCAGAAACTTTCATCCAGTAAAATATCACATTGTGTTCTTTGGTGACTTAGTTATTGTTTTGTTGTATTGTGAATGGAGCGGTCCCACCACTGTAATCATGTGCCGGTCTTGTGGGGTCTCTAGGGGGCGCTCAGCTCAGGTGTCGTAAGTCCTGGGAGAACGGCACACAGAAGGTTTACAATCACTCTAATAATGGAGAACGATGTCTCCGGATTTACTATTCTCTGCAATGTTAGAAGTCTCACCAGCATATGGTAACCAGCCTCCGGAATATCACCTATCAGGGGAATCCAACACAACACGGAGAATAAAGATATTCCTGTATAATCACAAGAAATACAAACTTTAAATGTGTCTCTAAACTGACTTCAGTGATCAGATGAAGAATAATAAATTCAGATTCCATTTCCTGAGAGATTGTACAGAAACTTTCATCTAATAGAACAAACTCTGACTCTTCCCTGAAGAAGATGTCTAATAATAATTTACTAAAGAACCGCTTTCCAGTTCCTTCCTTCCTTCCTTCCTTCCTTCCTTCCTTCCTTCCTTCCTTCCTTCCTTCCTTCCTTCCTTCCTTCCTTCCTTGGCCTGCATCGGTCCGGAGAATAGAAGGAGGAGAAGACAGCGGCGGCTCACACTTTTTCTTGTTTCCCCTATGCTCTGGCGCACTGTGATTGGGTGTATGGGGGTCATGTGCGGAGGTAGGACTTCAGGCGCAACTGCAATCATGGACTGGCCAGCCCTACGCCGCACATGATCCCCATACGCCCAATCACAGGGCGCCGGACACTGAACATGGCGGTCGGATTTAATAGATTAACTAATGAACCGCTTTCCAGTATCAGCAATGCCAAGAGAAATAATCATTATAAAGTTTCTCTTCCTAGATATTCAGTATATAATACATTTAAACGTCAGATGCAAAGATAAAAAATAATGCAATTGTTATTAGTATATATAATATGTATATGATCATTAAAGATTAAATGTACTGTTCAATTGAATATATATATATTTGTAGTCAGAGTCTTCGAGTGAGAAAGTAATACTCCTAAGCACCAAGGCCTGAGTTGTGCCTTGGCCTGGCTGGTCAGTATGCCTGAAAAGAGGGAATACCCTGAATGTAAGAATAAGAAAAAGTATTATGAGTATGTATGAAGACTGGGGAAATGGGTGGGAACCCAGAAACGCCGTCGAGCCCTGGCCTGACAGAGGAGGAGGCTTAAATAGCCCTCTCAGACTCCTCCCACAAATACAGGCTAGCCTCTGGCTAGCCTTTACACTTGTAGTCAGAGTCTTCAAGTGAGAAAGTGGTACTCCTAAGCACCAAGGCCTGAGGTGTGCCTTGGCCTGGCTGGTCAGTATGCCTGAAAAGAGGGCAAAAAGACACAAATTTAGGTGATGAAGGGAAGGTAACAATCCATCAAGTGGAGTAGCGCGCGCCCGGATGGCAACAGTATATATCCGATAAGTGTCCGCTATGACAGGAGAAACCCCCCCCCTTGACTCCTGACTTGGTGATGAGACAGGACGCCCTATAGAACCTGCAAAGCTACCCAGAACACAACTAAACGTTCCATGAATGATTGGATAGAGCCTGAAGCCCGAGACGATCCAGACATGAGAATGAACTGCTTGTGAATGAGAGGATGCGTGGGGGAAGGTGAGCAATGGCTGGCCCGAGGAGACCCTGATAGCCAAGAAAATCGAAACTTCAACCGGACACCAGTGAAGTGCTCAGTGAAACACCCCCCCCAACCCTTGGCCTACCCATACTGGTATGGGGAAGTGTGAGGGTGAGTGCAAAAGGACAACTGGCAGGAGTTCAAAATGCTGAATACCTGAAGGATGTGATGGAGTAGGTGGATGAGGCCCATGCACTATGGCAATAAGCATTGTCAACATGGAGAAACCATGCCAGACACAACATACTGGTCCCACCTGATTTGATCGGGTCGTGCTTCAGCCTGTAACCTGGCAACTGAGTCTGAATCCTGAACCGAGAAAGGAGGGCCAGACTCCACCCCGGGGAAATAAGTCCCATGGCATCAAACAGTCATTCCCAAAGTGACTGAAACCCCCCTACCTGGAACCGGCTGGGGAAAAGATGACTGGATTGATGTCCCTGAGCAGTTTTCCAGGCCACATCCTAGACAAGAGATCAGAGCCGAATGTGGAATCCAGAATCATGACGACGTTTGCCCAAACCTACCACTTAAGGACCATCAAGGGGATGATGGATGCCAATACAGCCTAATTTGAGAACACGAACAAGAGAAATGACAGACAACAAGACATGAGAACAACAACGCCCCTCTGTGCCTACCTAAGTATGAGAACATGAGCAGAAATGTCAAGACCACTGCGAGTAAATGAACCTGATGACGGATCCCCCCCCCTCGTGTAAATGGTAAGTGAGCCCAAGTAACCTGCAGCGCAGGGACAGGTAATTAAACTGAAAACTCAGGGCTAGTGTACAGACTGTTGTGGGTGATTGTACAGGTGTGGTGAATGAACGTGCATCGTATGACGTATGGTATACAGGCGAGAAGATTGTGGACAACAATCATTAACAAACGAAACCTCAGCCCGTATGGATCTGTAGACATGACAGATCCTGACATGTGAGCCCTAGCTAACTGACCCAGGTACAAACATGAACCAAGATACGATGAGACATGACAAGCAACGAAGATAAATACAGCTACAGGAGTATGCCATGACTGAACAACACCCCTCTGAGAAACGGTGCAGGCTGAAACACCGAGCCTGAAACGCTATGACAAAAATGCTGAGACTGAACACTGAAGCAGAAACTCTATGACAGAAAACCTGGGGCAGAAAATGCACGGACAGCAACGCTATGACAGAAACGCTGAAACTGAACGCTGAGGCAGAAACGAAATTACATAAATCCTGGGGCAGAAACGTTATGACAAAAATGCTGAGACTTAAACGCTGAGGCAGAAAGCCATTACAGAAATCCTGGGGCAGAAACACAATGACAGAACGCTGAGGCAGAAATGCAATGACAGAAATCCGGGGGCAGAAGCACTATGAAAGAAATGCTGAGACTGAATGCCGAGACAGAAATGCTGGGGCAGAACACCATGACAGAAAAACGCCATGACAGAATTCCTGGGGCAGAAACGCTATGACAGAAATCCTGGGGCAGAAATGCTCTGGAAAACCCCTGGGGCAGAAACACTATGACAGAAATGCCGAGACTGTATGCCGAGACAGAAATGCTGGGGCAGAACGCTGTGACAGAAATGCTGGGGCAGAACGCTGTGACACAAATGCTGGGGCAGAACGCTGTGACACAAATGCTGGGGCAGAACGCTGTGACACAAATGCTGGGGCAGAACGCTGTGACACAAATGCAGGGACAGAACGCTGTGACAGAAATGCTGGGGCAGAACGCTGTGACAGAAATGCTGGGACAGAACGCTGTGACAGAAATGCTGGGACAGAACGCTGTGACAGAAATGCTGAGACAGAACGCTGTGACAGTAATGCTGAGGCAGAACGCTGTGACAGAAATGCTGAGACAGAACGCTGTGACAGTAATGCTGGGGCAGAACGCTGTGACAGAAATGCTGGGGCAGATGCTGTGACAGTAATGCTGGGGCAGAACGCTGTGACAGAAATGCTGGGACAGAACGCTGTGACAGAAATTCTGGGGCAGAACGCTGTGACATAAATGCTGAGGCCGAACGTTACGATGGAAAGCTGGGGCCAAACGCTACGACGGAAACGCAGGGGCTGAACGCTATGACAGAAACCCTGGGGCAGAAAAACACTATGACAGAAACCCTGGGGTAGAAATGCTATGACAGAACTGGGGCAGAAATGCTATGACAGAACTGGGGCAGAAATGCTATGATAGAACTGGGGCAGAAATGCTATGACAGCAACCCTGGGGCAGAACCGCTATGACAGAAATTCTGGGCAGAACCGCTATGACAGAAAAGCTGGGGCAGCCGATCACCCCCCGTGGGAACACTGGGAGAAGCGGGGACCCGTGATTGAGGGATGTACCGAGGGGTGACCAGGTGGGTGGGCAGGCAAACTCCCCGGTGGAGCACTGAGAGAGGCACCGCCATCATGTTGCAGCCGACTGTGGCTCGCAAGGAGCCGTAAGTGACGTGTAAGCCCCACCCCCTTCTGAACCCAGAAACCCCGACGAGCCCTGGCCTGACAGAGGAGGAGACTTAAATAGCCCTCTCAGACTCCTCTCACAAATACAGGCTAGCCTCCGGCTAGCCTTTACACATATATATATATATATACAGTATCCCACAAAAGTAAGTACACCCCTCACATTTTTGAAAAGATTTTTCTTTTCATGTGACAACACTGAAGAAATTACACTTTTCTACAATATAAGGTAGTGAGTGTACAGCTTGTATAACAGCGTAAATTTGCCGTCCCCTCAAAATTACTCAACACACAGCCATTAATGTCTAAACCGCTGGCAACAAAAGTGAGTACACCCCTAAGTGAAAATGTCCAAATTGGGCCCAAAGTGTCAATATTTTGTGTGGCCACCATTATTTTCCAGCACTGCCTTAACCCTCTTGGGCATGGAGTTCACCAGAGCTTCACAGGTTGCCACTGGAGTTCTCTTCCACTCCTCCATGATGACATCACAGAGTTGGTGGATATTAGAAACCTTGCGCTCCTCCACCTTCAGTTTGAGGATGCCCCACAGATGCTCAATAGGGTTTAGGTCTGGGGACATACTTGGCCAGTCCATCACCTTTACCCTCAGCTTCTTTAGCAAGGCAGTGGTCGTCTTGGAGGTGTGTTTGGGGTCGTTATCATGTTGGAATATTGCCCTGCGGTCCAGTCTTTGAAGGGAGGGGATCATGCTCTGCTTCAGTATGTCACAGTACATGTTGGCATTCATGGTTCCCTCAATGAACTGTAGCTCCCCAGTGCCGGCAGCACTCGTGCAGCCCCAGACCATGACACTCCCACCACCATGGTTGACTGTAGACAAGACACACTAGTCTTTGTACTCCTCACTTGGTTGCCGCCACACATGCTTGCAGTGCCGGCCCAAGACATGGTGCTGCCTGGGACCAAGAATGAAATGCTGCCCCCCCAAAAAAATAAAAAATTACGCCCACCAAAAGGCACCCACATTCATTATTTTATATCATAATTAAAATTAAATTAAATCTTTGAGGCACTGTAGGAGCAGTGAATACACTGCTCCTAAAGCACCTACGAACCGCCGGCAAAGCGCCACTGCACTATACTGTCCACTACACTACACTGACCACTATACTACACCGACCACTCTACTGTCCACTATACTATACTGTCCACTACACTACACTGACCACTATACTATACTGTCCACTACACTGACCACTACACTAACAACTATACTGTACACTACACTACACTGACCACTAGACTTACCACTATACTGTACACTACACTGACCACTATACTGTCCACTACACTGACCACTATACTGTCCACTACACTGACCACTATACTAACCACTATACTGTACACTACACTGACCACTATACTGTACACTACGCTGACCACTATACTGCACACTACACTATACAGTCCACTACACTGACCGCTACACTGTCCACTATATTACACTACACTGTCCACCATACTACAATACACTGACCACCATACTACACTACACTGTCCACCATACTACACTACACTGACCACCATGCTACACTACACTGACCACCATGCTACACTACACTGACCACCATACTACACTACACTGACCACCATGCTACACTACACCAGGCCTGTACTGGCCATAGTGACTACCGGGAGATTCCCGGTGGGCTGATGGCTCAGTGGGCCAGTCAGATGCAGTCCTGGAGCCGCTCCTCTCTGACAGTGAGTGATCGCAATTTCACTCCTGTCAGGCGTTATGCTCCCTCCAGCCTGCAGGGGGAGATAGACCAATGGCAGACTTTCCTTCCTCTCTCCCCTATCACTTGTTATCACATGACTGGAGAGAGGAACGAGAAGCTGCCTTCAAAATGGTGAGTACATGTGGGAGGGGGAGGAGAGGGAGGACACTGATGTGAAGGGCTGCTGATGGGGGCTCTCTGGTGGGGACTGTGATGTGAAGTGAGCTGCTGGTGGGGACTCTGATGTGAAGTGAGCTGCTGGTGGGGACTCTGATGTGAAGTGAGCTGCTGGTGGGGACTCTGATGTGAAGTGAGCTGCTGGTGGGGACTCTGATGTGAAGTGAGCTGCTGGTGGGGACTCTGATGTGAAGTGAGCTGCTGGTGGGGACTCTGATGTGAAGTGAGCTGCTGGTGGGGACTCTGATGTGAAGGAAGCTGCTGGTGGGGACTCTGATGTGAAGTGGGCTGCTGGTGGGGACTCTGATGTGAAGTGGGCTGCTGGTGGGGACACTGATGTGAAGGGAGCTGCTGGTGGGGACACTGATGTGAAGGGAGCTGCTGGTGGGGACTCTGATGTGAAGGGAGCTGCTGGTGGGGACTGCTATGTGAAGTGGGCTGCTGGTGGGGACACTCTGATGTGAAGTGGGCTGCTGGTGGGGACTCTCTGTGAAGGGAGCTGCTAATTGGGACACTCTGATGTAAGGGGGACGCTATTGGGGACACTCTGATGTAAGGGGGACACTGTTGGGGACACTCTGATGTAAGGGGGACTCTGTTGGGGACACTCTGATGTAAGGGGGACTCTGTTGGGGACACTCTGATGTAAGGGGGACTCTGTTGGGGACACTCTGATGTAAGGGGGAAGCTGTTGGGGACACTCTGATGTAAGGGGGACTCTGTTGGGGACACTCTGATGTAAGGGGAACGCTGTTGGGGACACTCTGATGTAAGGGGGACGCTGTTGGGGACACTCTGATGTAAGGGGGACGCTGTTGGGGACACTCTGATGTAAGAGGGATGCTGTTGGGGACACTCTGATGTAAGGGGGACGCTGTTGGGGACACTCTGATGTAAGGGGGACGCTGTTGGGGACATTGTGATGTAAGGGGGACACTGTTGGGGACACTCTGATGTAAGGGGGGCGCTGTTGAGGACACTTTGATGTAAGGGACACGCTGTTGGGGACACTCTGATGTAAGGGGTACGCTGTTGGGGACACTCTGATATAAGGGGGACGCTGTTGGGGACACTCTGATGTAAGGAGGGTGCTGTTGGGGACACTCAAAATTAAAGTGGGCCAGTCATGAGGAAGTCCAGGGCCAAATTTTTGTCCCAGTCCAGCCCTGCACTACACTGTCCACCATACTACACTACACAGGGCCATCTTTAATATTGATTGGACCCTGGGCAAACATTTTTTTGGGGCCCCCCCATGCAGTTTTGCTCTCCACCTGCTCTGCGACATACAATAAATAACAGCTAGACTCAAAGTCAGTTTACTGAATGAGATCAGACAGTGATTGCGATTGGTTGCCAGAGGTTACAGTGTATCATTACCGCTCACCTGACTGGTTGCTAGAGGTTACAGCACACATTTCGGCTCACTGATTAGTTGCTAGAGGTTACAGCACATGATTTCTGCATGTTCATTGGTTGCTAGAGATTACTGTACATTAATACTGCTCACTGATTGGTTACTGCACATCATTACTGCCTACTGATTGGTTGCTAGAGATTACAGCACATCATCTCCTCAATGGCTGCACACCATGGACTGGACCTTGCTCACCTGTGCACCCCAAACTGTAATTCCTTCTCTGCCTACCTCTGCACACCACACACTACCCTCCCCCCACTAATTTGCTTACCTTTGCAGAACAGGCTGATGGTAGGCTTAATGACCACAGTTGTAGGCAGGACTTTCAAGCATGCCCCTTTACCTGCCCAGTGGGCAGCATTCAGTATAGGTGATGGTGGATATGACCTCAGGGGGTCATGATATACATATGAATACCAGCTCTGTTTACATAGAATGCTGCCGGTCTGCCACTATTTACATATGAATGCCGCTGCTATTTACATATCAATGCCGGTATTTACATGTAAACACAGGGTCTGCAGGTGAGTCGTCTGTACACAAGACAGAGCTGGGCAGCATTAATAACAGAACTTCACACTGAGATATTAGGACACAGCATAAGATTAAAACCTCAAGGGATGAGGGAATTTAAACTGGGAAAGTTGGCAAGTATGAGGCAGCTGCTTCGGGCCCCACAACAATGACAGGGCCCAGGGCAGCTGCCCCTTTTGCCCTGCCTTAAAGACGGCCCTGACACTACACTGTCCACCATACTACACTACACTGACCACCATACTACTTTATACTGTCCTGCCTACAGTCTTCCTTCCTTCCTTCCTTCCTTCCTTCCTTCCTTCCTTCCTTCCTTCCTTCCTTCCTTCCTTCCTTCCCTCTCTCTCTCTCTCTCTCTCTCTCTCTCTCATCCCCCGGGGCCAGTAACACGACTCTCACGAGTGAGTCTCACTCACCTTTCTTGTCCTGGCCTGCATCGGTCCGGAGGCTAGAAGGAGGAGAAGACAGCGGCCGTGGCAGCTCACATTTTATACTATTTTATACTGTCCTGCCTACAGTCTTCCTTCCTTCCTTCCTTCCTTCCTTCCTTCTCCTCTCCCCTTCCTCCCTTCCTTCCTTCCTTCCTTCTCTCTCTCTCTCTCTCTCTCTCTCATCCCCCCGGGGCCAGTAACATGACTCTCACGAGGGAGTCTCACTCATCTTCTTGTCCTGGCCTGCATCGGTCCGGAGGATAGAAGGAGGAGAAGACAGCAGCCGCACAGCTCACATTTTTGCTTGTCTCCCCCGCACTCTGGCCACCATACAAATACTTTTATTGCTGATATTGCCTTGCAAAAATGTTATTTGTTATTCAATCCATAGACATAAAAATAGCCAAACGTAAAGCCCAACTCCAGGATTAATTGAGTGGAAGCTGTAGAAATACCACTTCTATATATGATGCTCGGCTCCCACCAAACAGGTGGCTAAATGGGTAAAAGTTTGGGAATTTGGACAAACAAAGTTTGGTCTTAACCTAGGTTTGGACCAAAACATTGACTCATCCCTATTCTTCACTAGGTGAGCCGAACACCCCCCTGTTCGGTTCGCACCAGAACATGCGAACAGGCAAAAAATTTATTTGGAAAACGCGAACACCGTTAAAGTCTATGAGACACGAACATGAATAATCAAAAATGCTAATTTTAAAGGATTATATGCAAGTTATTGTCATAAAAAGTGTTTGGGGACCCGGGTCCTGCCCCAGAGGACATGGATCAATGCAAAAAAAAGTTTTAAAAACGGACGTTTTTTCGGGAGCAGTGATTTTAATAATGTTTAAAGTGAAACAATAAAAGTGTAATATCCTTTTAAATTTCGTACCTTGGGGGTGCCTATAGTATGCCTGTAAAGGGGCGCATGTTTCCCATGTTTAGAACAGTCTGACAGCAAAATGACATTTCAAAGGAAAAAAGTCATTTAAAACTACTCGCCACTATTAATGAATTGCCGGTCCGACAATACACATAAAAGTTCATTGATAAAAACGGCATGGGAATTCCCCACAGGGGAACCCTGAACCAAAATTTAAAAAAAAAAAATGACGTGGGGGTCCCCCTAAATTCCATACCACGCCCTTCAGGTCTGGTATGGATATTAAGGGGAACCCCGGCAAATTTTTTTTTTTTTTTAAATGGTGTGGGGTCCCCCTCAAAATCTATACCAGACCCTTCAGGTCTGGTATGGATTTTAAGGGGAACCCTGCGCCAAAAAAAAAAATGGCGTGGGGTCCCCCCAAAAATCCATACCAGACCCTTATCCGAGCACGCAACCTGGCAGGCTGCAGGAAAAGAGGGGGGACGAGAGAGCGCCCCCCTTCCTGAACCATACCAGGCCACATGCCCTCAACATTGGGAGGGTGCTTTGGGGTAGCCCCCCAAAACACCTTGTCCCCATGTTATACGAACGTGCCACTTTTTAGTCACTTGTTTGATCAGCAGATTGGAGCATGTGGCACCGTGCGACCTAATCGCCGGGGCTTTCCCCAGCGGCTTGTAGATACCCGTCTTAGGCGTGGGGGTCCCCCTAAATTCCATACCACGCCCTTCAGGTCTGGTATGGATATTAAGGGGAACCCCGGCAAATTTTTTTTTTTAAATGGTGTGGGGTCCCCCTCAAAATCTATACCAGACCCTTCAGGTCTGGTATGGATTTTAAGGGGAACCCTGCGCCAAAATTTAAAAAAAATGGTGTGGGGTCCCCCCAAAAATCCATACCAGACCCTTATCCGAGCACGCAACCTGGCAGGCTGCAGGAAAAGAGGGGGGGACGAGAGAGCGCCCCCCCTCCTGAACCATACCAGGCCACATGCCCTCAACATTGGGAGGGTGCTTTGGGGTAGCCCCCCAAAACACCTTGTCCCCATGTTATACGAGCGTGCCACTTTTTAGTCACTTGTTTGATCAGCAGATTGGAGCATGTGGCACCGTGCGACCTAATCGCCGGGGCTTTCCCCAGCGGCTTGTAGATTCCCGTCTTAGGCTGGGGGAGAGAGCCTGCTTGAAGTATAATAATTTGCTCGCTATGAAGTGGAGGGATAAGAAGAATGTTTTCGTTCTTACCTCCCTTCATGCAGACACGACGACCCAAATTCCTACGGCGACTGGTGTCGTGGAGAAACCCCTCTGTGTCCACGAATACAACCTTAATATGGGAGGGGTGGACCTCAACGACCAGTTGTTGGCGCCGTACCTAGTTGCCCGTAAGGCCAGACGCTGTTATAGCTATTTGCTGAGAGGCATGTCAAATCCATGGAATATTTTATATTGTGACACAAGTTGCGGGAAAGAGACAAATCTTTTTTTTTTTTTTTTTTTGCACAAAGTTGTCACTAAATGATATATTGCTCAAACATGCCATGGGAATATGTGAAATTACACCCCAAAATACATTCTGTTGCTTCTCCTAAGTATGGGGATACCACATGTGTGGGACTTTTTGGGAGCCTAGCCGCGCACGGGACCCCGAAAACCAAGCACCGCCTTCAGGCTTTCTAAGGGCGTAAATTTTTGATTTCACTCTTCACTGCCTAGCACAGTTTTGGAGGCCATGGAATGCCCAGATGGCACAACCCCCCCCCCCCAAATGACCCCATTTTGGAAAATAGACACCCCAAGCTATTTGCTGAGAGGTATAGGGAGTATTTTGCAGACCTCACTTTTTGTCACAAACTTTCGAAAATTGAAAAAAGAAAAAAAAAATACATTTTTCTTGTCTTTCTTCATTTTCAAAAACAAATGAGAGCTGCAAAATACTCACCATGCCTCTCAGCAAATAGCTTGGGGTGTCTACTTTCCAAAATGGGGTCATTTGGGGGGGTTTGTGCCATCTTGGCATTTTATGGCCTTCAAAACTGTGATAGGTAGTGAGGAGTGGAATCACAACTTAACGCCCTTAGAAATCCTGAAGCCGGTGCTTGGTTTTCGGGGCCCCGTATGCGGCTAGGCTCCCAAAAAGTCCCACACATGTGGTATCCCCGTACTCAGGAGAAGCAGCAGAATATATTTTGGGGTGTAATTCCACATATGCCCATGGCATGTTTGAGCAATATATCATTTAGTGACAACTTTGTGCAAAAAAAAAAAAAAAAATTGTCACTTTCCCGCAACTTGTGTCAAAATATAAAATATGCCATGGACTCAACATGCCTCTCAGCAAATAGCTTGGGGTGTCTACTTTCCAAAATGGGGTCATTTGGGGGGGTTTTGTGCCATCTTGGCATTTTATGGCCTTCAAAACTGTGATAGGAAGTGAGGAGTAAAATCAAAAATTTATGCCCTTAGAAATCCTGAAGGCGGTGCTTGGTTTTCGGGGCCCCGTACGCGGCTAGGCTCCCAAAAAGTCCTAAACATGTGGTATCCCTATACTCAGGAGAAGCAGCAGAATGTATTTTGGGGTGTAATTCCACATATGCCCATGGCATGTTTGAGCAATATATCATTTAGTGACAACTTTGTGCAAAAAAAAAAAAAAAAAGTGTTACTTTCCTGCAACTTGTGTCAAAATATAAAATATTCCATGGACTCAACATGCCTCTCAGCAAATAGTTTGGGGTGTCTACTTTCCAAAATGGGGTCATTTGGGGGGGTTTTGTGCCATCTTGGCATTTTATGGCCTTCAAAACTGTGATAGGTAGTGAGGAGTGAAATCACAACATTACGCCCTTAGAAATCCTGAAGGCGGTGCTTGGTTTTCGCGGCCCCGTATGCGGCTAGGCTCCCAAAAAGTCCCACACATGTGGTATCCCCGTACTCAGAAGAAGCAGCTAAATGTATTTTGGGGTGGAATTCCACATATGCCCATGGCCTGTGTGAGAAATATATCATTTAGTGACAACTTTGTGCAAAAAAAAAAAAAAAATTGTCACTTTCCCGCAGCTTGTGTCAAAAAAGAAAGTATTCCATGGACTCAACATGCCTCTCAGCAAATAGCTTGGGGTGTCTACTTTCCAAAATGGGGTCATTTGTGGGGTTTTGTGCCATCTGGGCATTTTATGGCCTTCAAAACTGTGATAGGTAGTGAGGAGTGAAATCAAAAATTTATGCCCTTAGAAATCCTGAAGGCGGTGATTGGTTTTCGGGGCCCCGTACGCGGCTAGGCTCCCAAAAAGTCCCATACATGATGTGGTATCCTCATACTCAGGAGAAGCAGCTGAATGTATTTTGGGGTGCAATTCCACATAGGCCCATGGCATGTGTGAGCAATATATCATTTAGTGACAACTTTTTGTAAATTTTTTTTTTTTTTTTTGTCATTATTCAATCACTTGGGACAAAAAAAATAAATATTCAATGGGTTCAACATGCCTCTCAGCAATTTCCTTGGGGTGTCTACTTTCCAAAATGGGGTCATTTGGGGGGGTTTTGTACTGCCCTGCCATTTTAGCACCTCAAGAAATGACATAGGCAGTCATAAACTAAAAGCTGTGTAAATTCCAGAAAATGTACCCTAGTTTGTAGACGCTATAACTTTTGCGCAAACCAATAAATATACGCTTATTGACATTTTTTTTACCAAAGACATGTGGCCGAATAAATTTTGGCCTAAATGTATGACTAAAATTGAGTTTATTGGATTTTTTTATAATAAAAAGTAGAAAATATCATTTTTTTTCAAAATTTTCGGTCTTTTTCCGTTTATAGCGCAAAAAATAAAAACGGTAGAGGTGATCAAATGCCATCAAAAGAAAGCTCTATTTGTGGGAAGAAAAGGACGCAAATTTTGTTTGGGTACAGCATTGCATGACCGCGCAATTAAAAGTTAAAGCGACGCAGTGCCAAATTGGAAAAAGACCTCTGGTCCTTAGGCAGCATAATGGTCCGGGGCTCAAGTGGTTAAAGGGGGCTTCCAGATTCCGATCAGCCCCCCGCCCGTAGACCCCCACAACCACCGCGCAAGGGTTGTGGGAATGAGGCCCTTGACCCCATCAACATGGGGACAAGGTGTTTTGAGGGGCTACCCCAAAGCACCCTCCCAATGTTGAGGGCATGTGGCCTGGTACGGTTCAGGAGGGGGGGGCGCTCTCTCATCCCCCCCTCTTTTCCTGCGGCCTGCCAGGTTGCGTGCTCGGATAAGGGTCTGGTATGGATTTTTGGGGGGACCCCACACCATTTTTTAAAAAATTTTGGCCCGGGTTCCCCTTAATATCCATACCAGACCTGAAGGGCCTAGTATGGAATTTAGGGGGACCCCTCACGTCATTTTTTTAAAATTTTGATTCGGGGTTCCCCTGTGGGGAATTCCCATGCCGTTTTTATCAATGAACTTTTATGTGTATTGTCGGACCGGCAATGCAATAGCCGAGAGTAGTTTTAAATGACTTTTTCCTTTGAAATGTCATTTTGCTGTCAGACTGTTCTAAACACGGGAAACATGTGCCCCTTTACAGGCATACTATAGACACCCCCCAGGTATGAAATTTAAAGGGATATTACACTTTTATTGTTTCACTTTAAGCATTATTAAAATCACTCCTCCCGAAAAAACGGCCGTTTTTAAAACTTCTTTTTGCATTGATACATGTCCCCTGGGGCAGGACCCAGGTCCCCAAACACTTTTTATGACAATACCATGCATATTAGCCTTTAAAATTAGCACATTTGATTTCTCCCATAGACTTTTAAAGGGTGTTCCGTAGCTTTCAAATTTGCCGTGAACACCCCAAATTGTTCGCTGTTCTGCGAACTGGCGAACAGCCGATGTTCGAGTCGAACATGAGTTCAAGCACACAAGCTCATCCCTATTCTTCACCCATAACCCCATCTCTGCCCTCCACCATCATGTAGAAGGTTATATTTCCAAGTCATTCTTCTGTGCTCCCAAAATCTGACCCTGAGTGGTCAGGCAGTTAAAGAGAAATAGTAGTATTCTGCCCCACCCCCGCCATTTTTCAGAGAAAGAAGACCTGACTGGCTTAAGAGTGTGTGGCATCACAGCCATTAGGGGTGACCTAGATAGCGAGCGGTAGAAAAGCTTCGTAACAGAGAAACGCATTGGATCTATAGTATGGGTAGTTGAGCTTCAAAAGGGCTGAATGAGGATCTATCTGTCCACACAGTTATGTGATCCCCTGTACAGAGGTGTGCGCAGACTGTGCACCCCAAAGCTCAAACACACATACCTCTCTCAATTCTCAGCTGCATGGGGCAGTGTATGAATTGTAAGTGCCCTGTGCTGAGCAGCTTCCTGTTCATTCACAACCTGAAGCATAGTAAACATAGTTTACTATGCTTCAGGTATGAATGAACACAGTGAGTGAGTGTGTTTATTTAGAAAAGTAAGGCTCTGGTAAATTACATATTTACTAGCCCCTTTCCCCACTCTCCAACCTGAAACATCCCCTGCAGCAGCTGGGGGGAGAGGAGAGGAGGGAAGCCAACAGCACTGCAGAGGGAGCCCAGACAGTAGGGGAATCAGCACCTCATGTAGTAATTAGGGTGTGCCCAGGCACACCTGGCACACCCCCTGTGCACGCCTATGCCCATGTACAAGAGTTTAATTTAAATCTGGACATTCAAAGGCTAGTAATCTCCTATTATGACACACAGTAGAATTGGCATGCGTTGGGAGTTGTTGGGAGTTGGACGCCCTTTTGCCTTCATTCTTGGTGGCATAGATTCAACAAGGTGTTGGAAACATTCCTCCGAGATTTTGCTCCATAGTGACATGATAACATCATCGCAGCATTCAACAGATTTGTCGGCTGCACATCCATGATGCCAATCTCCCATACCACCACATCTCAAAGGTGCTCTATTGGATGAGATGTGGTGAGTGTGGAGGACATTGGAGTACAGGGACCTCATTGTCCAGTGGTGAGAGGATTGGAGCTTTGTGATATGGTGCATTATCCTGCTGGAAGGAGCCATCAGAAGATGGGGACACTGTAGTCATAAAGGGATGGACATGGTCAGCAACAATACTCAGGTAGGCCATGGCATTTAAACCATGATCGATTGGTACTAAGGGGCCCAAACTGTGCCAAGAAAATACCCCCCCCCCCCCCACCAATACACCCACCACCACCAGCCTGAACTGGTGATACAAGGCAGGATGGATCCATGTGCCAAATTCTGACCCCACCATCTGAATGTTGCAGCTGAAATCCAGACTCATCAGACAGGCAACATTTTTTCCAATCTTCTATTGTCCAATTCTGATGAGCCTGTGAAAAGTGTAGCCTAATTTTCCTGCTCTTAGCTGACAGGAGTGGCACCCGGTGTGGTCTTCTGCTGCTGTAGTCCATCTCCTTCTAGGTTGGATGTGTTGTGGGTTCAGAGATGGTTTTCTGTATACCTTGGGTGTAACAAGTGGTTATTTGAGTTATGCCCCGTACACACGGTCGGATTTTCCGATGGAAAATGTCCGATCGGAGAGTGTTGTCGGAAATTCCGACCGTGTGTGGGCTCCATCGGACATTTTCCATCGGATTTTCCGACACACAAAGTTGGACAGCAGGAGATAAAATTTTCCGACAACAAAATCCGTTGTCGGAAATTCCGATCGTGTGTACACAAATCCGACGGACAAAGTGCCACGCATGCTCAGAATAAATAAAGAGATGAAAGCTATTGGCCACTGCCCCGTTTATAGTCCCGACGTACGTGTTTTACGTCACAGCGTTTAGAACGATCGGATTTTCCGACAACTTTGTGTGACCGTGTGTATGCAAGACAAGTTTGAGCCAACATCTGACGGAAAAAATCCTAGGATTTTTTTTGTTGGAATGTCCGAACAAAGTCCGACCGTGTGTACGGGGCATTACTGTTGCCCTTCTATCATCTGGAACCAGTCTGCCCATTCTCCTCTGACCTCTGACATCAACAAGGCATTTTCCGCCACACAACTGCCGCTCACTGGATATTTTCTCTTGTTCCCACCATTCTCTGTAAACCCGAGAGATGGTTGTGTGCGAAAATCCCAGAAATACTTAGACCAGCCCATCTGCCACCAACAACCATGCCACGTTCAAAGTCACTTCAATCCCCTTTCTTCCCCATTCTGATGCCCAGTTTGAACTTCAGAAAATCGTCTTCACCACGTCTAGATGCCTAAATGTATTAAGTTGCTGGCATGTGATTGGCTGATTAGCAATTTGTGTTACCAATCAACTGAACAGGTGTACCTAATAAAGTGGCTGGTGAGTGTATATTTTAGTTGTTTGATTTTATCAATGTACAAAATGTAAAGTGAGCGAACAGAAGAAAAATCAAAATCAAATCAATATTTGGTGTGACTACCCTTTGGATTCAAATCAGCATCAAGTCTTACACTTCCATGCTTTGTACAATTGTACAAGTCAGGGATTTGTAGGATTAGAGTCAGGTGTATACCTAAAGTGAGGTTGTGGAAGACAGTTTCATGTCACAGATCATACACCATGGCAAGACTGAGCACAGCAACAAGACACAAGATAGTTTTCTTTACTGTACATCACGGGACACAGAGCACCATAGTAATTACTATGTGGGTTATAGGCCACCTTCAGGTGATTGTCACTGTCACACCCAAGACAGGAAGTCCCCCTCTATATAACCCCTCCCATACAGGGAATACCTCAGTTTTTTTGCCAGTGTCTAAGGTGTTGGTCACGGTTAAAGAAGTGCTAAGAAGAGCTCCGCTGGAAGGATCCTTACAGGGTCAAGGGGCTATGCAACCAGATCCATTCAAAGTGCCAAAGAAAAAGGCCAAAGTGGATAGTACCCAGGCCTTGTGGAAGAAGGAGGTTTTGCCTGTAATACTTCTCTTGGAGGGCTGGCAGGGTGCTGTCCAGGTCCAAGGGAGTGGACCCCATATAAAGGGGACCCGGTCCTTGAAGGTTTTTTATGACATGGCCCGCCATGATGGGTGAAGATTGGGTCTGTCTGGTTGCCAGCAGTATCCTGTGGCGGGAAAGGTAAGTAAAGATAATCCTAAGGAACACTAGTGTTCACTTATGGATTTCTTCCTTTTTGAGTAAGGTGTTGCCTTGTCTGTCTTTCGCCACTAGAGGATGTGAAAGTGCAACATACCTGGTGTTTGCTGTACCATGCTCTACAGTGATTACTGTTAGTGTCAGCAGGCTTGTGTGGACAGCTTGCTTCCTCTCCATTTTCAGTCTCATCCACCAGGAAGGGTTGGGGGGGATCGCTTGCCCTTTTCATGTTCCTGGTGTCCCCCTCAACAGGCCGGGCCCACCCGCTCTCGGAGGTCCCCCGCGGCCCCCCACGGTGCTGGGGACAAAGTTAGCTATGACGGCACAGCACGCAGCCCTCTCCACCCCCCATCTGGGCTGTCAGAGGGACACAGAGGGACACAGGAGCGTATCAGGGCATGTAGGCTGTGTGGGGGATACAGGCATTCCTAAGACACATCTACTCAGCATCAGGCTGAGAGTAGATCAGATTACATCAGTAATAGCAGCATATAAATTTAATTGCTGGACTAAAGCTCAGCAGTGGATGCATTTATATTAGTACCTCTGCTTTTGTGCTTAGGACTATGCCTTCCCAAAGAGGGGGTGCAAGTACCGCAAGGAAGAATGCAGGGGCGTCACCATCGGGATCTGAGGATCCTAGTCATGCTTCCACAGTACCATCCTCCCCTGAAAGACCTGAAGCGGCTGGCCAGGATGAGTCATTGGGAGTGGACTATCAGGCATTGCAGCTACTCCCAACATCTCAGCCCCTGTATACATCCCTGAGGACGTTTTTTCTTCAGCTCTGGTTGGTTTAGAAGAGAGGTTAGCTGCTTTAATTGCATCTTCTTCCCAGAGTGGGAAAAAGCGCGGTAGGTCTCCTTCCCCGCCCCGGGCCCTCAAGCAAGGGAGCAGCAGTGGGCACATGAAAATGAGTCACCATCGGGGGACCGGAAAGAGGGACAGATTGATGATTCCTCTTCTGAGGAGTCAACTTCAGAAGAACCCTTTTCAGCCTCAAAATCTCAAAGGTTGCTAGTGCAATCCCTTATAAAGTTGGTCCGTTCTGCGTTTAATTTGCCCTTAGCTGAGTCGGCCGAAACCCCCATTTCTTCTTTGGGTTCTCTGAAGCCCCCACAGGCTCTACATGCCTTTCCTGTCCACCCGTTGCTGGAGCAGCTTATATATGTTGATCACCCAGATAAGCATTTTCTTCCTCCTAAAAAGTTTACTTTATCCCATGGAGGAAAAATTCACCAAGAGGTGGAGTGCACCAGCAGTTGACGTGGCTATCTCTTGCTTGAATAAAAGTATTACTTGTCCGGTAGACAATGTTCAGGTGTTTAGGGACCCAACAGATAAAAGACTGGAATCTTTGCTGAAGACCTCTTTTGCTGTGGCAGGTGCAGTGGCTCAGCCTGCAGTAGCAGCAATAGGCATTTGTCAATCCCTAAAAGACCAGGTGAAGCAGGTTCTTAAAGTTGTTCCTGATCAACAGGCCGGGGACTTAGCCGAGCTACCAAGGGCTTTATGTTTTGTGGTTGGCCCTATTAAAGATTCTATTCATCAGGCATCGCACTTTGCTCTCCTACTGGTGCATATGTGCAGAATTCTGTGGTAAAAGCACTGGTCAGCCGAGTCGCCATGCAAAAAGCTTTTGGCTGGGTTTCCATTTCATGGGGAGCGGCTGCTCAGGGATGATTGGACAAATACATCCAAAAAATTTCAAGTGGTAAAATTACCCTTTTACCAGTTAAAAGAAGGAGTAGACATCATTTAAACGTTCTTCCTCTCCAGGACCAGGGGCGACAGCCTCCAGGCAGTTGCAACGGCCTCCGCCGTCAGGTTCAACAGGTAAACTGCAAGGTCAAGCCCAGGGACAAAAGAAGCCCTGGGGGCGAAACCCTACAAAATAGAGTTCCAAGGCCTCCTTATGAAGGGGCGCCCCTGCTCGCTCGAGTGGGGGGAAGGCTTCTGCTTTTTAGGGACTTGGCGGGAAGAGATCCAGGACAGATGGGTCATCTCCACAGTATCTCTAGACTACAAACTAGAGTTTTGAGAGTTTCCACCGTCTCGTTTTCTGAGATCAAGCATTTCCAAAGATCCAGGGAAAAGAAGATCTTTGTTTCTGGTGCTAGACTGATTGATGTCTCAAGGGTTAATCATAGAGATTCCCACAGAAGAGCAGTACTTGGGGTTTTATTCAAATCTCTTCACGGTACCAAAACCGAATGGAGATGTCAGACCCATTCTAGATCTCAAAGACCTAAATCAGTTCCTGATATGTGCTCTTTTTGCATGGAGTCAATCCGGTCAGTAGTTTCCACCCTACGGGGAGGAGAACTTCCAGCGTCAATCGACATCAAGGATGCATATCTGCATGTGCCTATTTTCCCCGCTCACCAGAAGTTCCTGTGATTCGAAGTAGAGCTGCGCCACTTTCAGTTTGTGGCCCTGCCCTTCAGTTTGGCTACTGCACCCCGAGAGTTCACAAAGGTTTGGGCCCTGCTTCTGGCAAAACTTAGGGCCCAGGGTATAGCAGTAATGGCATACCTGGATGACCTGCTGCTGGTAGATCAGTCAGTACCTCGCTTGGACCAAAGTGTGCTTAGCACGGTCGAGTATGTGGAACACCTCAGTTGGATTCTTAACCTAAAGAAGTCATCCTTGCGACCAGTAAAAAGGCTGGAGTACTTGGGTCTGGTCATAGACACAGCCCAAAGAAGAATGTTTTTGCCCCGGACAAAGGTCAGCGCTATAAGGGAGCTGGTCCAGGTGGTCAAGGTGAGGAAAATCCTTCCATTTGCCTTTGCATGAGGTTGTTAGGAAAGATGGTGGCTTCATTCAAAGCAGTTCCCTATGCCCGATTTCATTCAAGACTTTTACAAAACAGTATCCTGTCTGCTTGGAACAAGAAGGTCCAAGCTTTGGACTTTCCAATATATCTGGCCCCAACGGTGCGCCAGAGCCTCAGTTGGTGGTTGATAACCAAAAATCTGCAGAAGGGGAAATCCTTCATACCGGTTACCTGGAAGGTTGTAACAACGGATGCCAGCCTTTCGGGCTGGGGAGCAGTCCTGGAAGAGGCTACTGTCCAAGGTAAGTTGTCCGAAACCGAGAAGACCTTGCCCATCAACATCCTAGAAATTCAGGCAGCACGTTTGGCTCTGAGGGCCTGCACGTTCATTTTGCAGGATTTTCCTGTCAGGATTCAATCCAACAATTCCACAGCAGTGGCCTATATCAATCACCAAGGGGGCACCAGAAGTCATGCAGCCCAGAGGGAGGTGAACCATATTCTGGCTTGGGCAGAGGCATGTACCTTGCCTATCTGCAGTATTCATTCTGGGAGTAGAGAATTGGCAGGTGGATTTCTTAAGTCGCCAGCAGTTGTTCCTGGGGAAATGGTCTCTACACCCTGACATCTTCCTGGCCATATGCCAAAAATGGGGTACCCCAGACGTAGTCCTATTGGCATCCAGGTTCAACAAGAAATTGGACAACTTTGTGTTAAGGACAAGGGATCCACTCGCATACAGGACGGATGCGTTGGTAACCGTGTGGGATCAGTTTTCAATGATTTCAGTTCAGCTGCTACCACGGCTTCTTCGCAGGATCAAGGAGGAAGGGAATCCGGTTATTCTTGTAGCCCCGGGGTATGCAGAGATCGTAAAGATGGCAGTGGGGGACCCGTGGACCCTTCCACCACGTCCAGACCTGCTCTCGCAGAGACCAGTGTTTAATCCTACCTTACAAACTCTAAATTTAATGGTTTGGCTATTGAAACCCACATTCTAAAAATTTGGGGGCTTTCAGGTTCAGTGGTGACTACCCTGATCAATGCTAGAAAGCCGGCCTCCAGAGTCATTTATTATAGATTCTGGAGGGAATATGTTTCTTGGTGCGAATCCAAGGCTTGGCCCCCTCGGATATATGTCATAAGTAGAATTCTTGCCTTTCTACAGTTGGGGGTGGAAATGAAGCTGGCCTTGAGTACTATCAAGGGTCAGGTCTCGGCCTTATCGATATTGTTTCAAAGACCACTTGCTTCACATTCCTTGATCCGGGCCCATATACAAGGGGTAAAGTGTATTAATCCACCAGTTAGGTTGCCCTTGTGCCCATGGGACTTGATTAGTTTTGTCGGTCTTGGAAAAACAGCCCTTTGAGCGGATACGCCATATTCCCTTGGTCCTTTTGACAAGGATATTGTTTTTTCTGGTTGCTATATCCTCTGCAAGAAGAGTATTAGAGATGGCTGCTTTTTCTTGTAAAGAGCCAAATTTAATTATTGACAAGGACAAGGTGGTGTTGCATCCTCACCCAACATTTTTTCCCAGGGTAGTGTCAGGTTTTCATATGAATCAGGATGTTACCCTGCCTTCCTTTTTCCCAGAACCTCGTTCTTCAGAAGAAAAGTCATTACACTCTCTTGATGTAGTGAGAGCAGTCAAAGTCTATCTGAAAGCGACAGCTTAAATACGAAAAACTGATGTTTTGTGTGTACTGCCAGAAGGCCCCAGGAAGGGCAGGCAGTGTCGAAGTCTACTATTTCTAAGTGGATTTGGCAGGTCATTATTCAGGCTTATGGTTGAAAAGGAGGGTTCCATCTTTCCAAGTTAGAGCGCACTCTACCAGGGCAGTAAGTGCCTCATGGGCGGTGCAAGCCTCCATGACTCAGATTTGCAAGGCCGCAACTTGGTCTTCGGTCCATACATTCACTAGATTCTATTGGGTGGATGTAAGAGGGCATGAGGATGCCGCCTTTGGGCACAGTGTGCTGCAGGCAGCAGTATAAATCCTCACGTCTGATGGTGGCCTGCTTTTATTGGTGTCTCCCTCCCCTCAGAAGGCATTGCTTTGGGATATCCCACATGGTAATGACTTTGGTGCTCTGTGTCCCATGATGTACGGTAAAGAAAATAGGATTTTTATAACAGCTTACCAGTAAAATCCTTTTCTTGGAGTACATCACGGGACACAGAGATCCCTCCCCTCTTATTGGGATATATATATATTGCTTTGCTACAAAAACTGAGGTACTCCCTGTATGGGAGGGTTTATATGAAGGGGGCCCCCCCCAGCTTGGCGAACCTCTTTATGGCCCTGTGGGAGGAGGATGTCATCTATGCCCAACAAAAACCTCAGGTGATGTTGTGGGCTAGATACATAGATGACATCCTCCTCCTATGGAATGGTGACCGTGAGGATCTCGATACATATATGGTGGGGTTGAATAACAATGATCGGGGGATCCGACTTTCATATGAGGCCAGCCAGTCCGAGATTAATTTCTTAGACCTAAAGATTGGTGTGAAGGATGGGGAATTCACTACAGCCACCTTCTTTAAAAATACAGATCGGAATTCCTACATACCGACTGACAGCTGCCACCACGAGGCCTGGTTGAAGTCTGTGCCGAAAAGCCAATTTATCCGTTTAAAACGCAATTGTTCTGACCATACTGAATTTCTAGCCCAAGCTGATATTCTGTTAAAACGTTTCCTGGAGAAGGGCTACGTAGAGACATCTTTGAGGAACACATTGGATGAAGTGGCTAAGATTGATAGATGTACTTTACTCGAAACTAAGAATCCTCACCGTGAGAGATTACCCGCCATTCCCTTTATTACCACCTATTCCTCCCAACATAAAAATGTAGCCAAACTAATAAAAAAGCATTGGCATGTTCTTAAGAACGATCATGTGCTTGGTCCTATCCTCCCGGCTAGACCACAGGTAATTTATAGAGGTGCTCCCTCTCTTAGAAATAGAGTGGCTCCGAATGTTTTAGACCCTCCTCTCCCCAAGAAAGGATTTTTTGAATATATGATCGGTTTCTATCAGTGCAGGAGGTGTAGGGTGTGTTCCCTTAGTGGGTGTACACACAGAAGGACACATAACTTCATTTCCACTAGCACTCAGATGGAGTTTGAGATCAGATCATTTATCACGTGTTCTACAGAACGAGTGGTATACCTTCTCCAATGCCCTTGTGGCCTACAATATGTAGGCAGAACCAAGCGCCCCTTATCCGTAAGGCTGAATGAACACATTACTAACATCCTAACCGGTTTTCCTAAACATCCGGTCTCAAGACACTACCTAGAAGTACATAACCGTGACCCCAGGAAAACCATCTTTCTGGGTATTGATAGATACACTCCACATTGGAGGGGGGGGTCTGTTTTACGAGGGATTTCCAGACTCGAGATGACCTGGATACACAGATTGAAATGCTATACCCCCTTTGGGCTTAATGTAGAAGTAGATCTAAATGCTTTTTTAGATAACTCTTAAAACAATTGATTGTTTGGTTTTATTTCCATTATCTTATTACTATCCCATTTAATCTATTGAGTGGGATGAGAGGTGTGATACTTCTTATTCATTATTTAGATGAAATGTCATTTTTGAGTCATACACAATTTTTATATTGATATGATGTCCATTTAATTTTGCTAGCCTCCTTTGACTCTCGGATGGCGTCAGCTAGTCTTTCTTTTTTAGATATTCAGATATCACATTTTATACATAATAAAGTTTTTTTCTTTTAGTTCCCTTTTTTTCTATTTTAACCTACTAGTTATTCTTTTCATACAATAAGATGTGGCTTTGAATGCTTATTTCATTCAGCCCACTAGATGGCGTATATGAGTGTTTCGATCACGCCCTCTATAGTGTTTTACTTATCTAATTCTTTCTTCACAATAGATTGCTATGATTGGCTGACAAGGGAAGCGTCAGCCTATACCATGTTATTCGATACACACATCCTTATTCGACAGGATGTTGTGATGACGCCATCCGAGCTTCACAGCGAGGCTTGGTTTCGTTTTGTGCTTATAAGTAGCGATGAGTCAGTGCGTCGCCCGTTCCCATGACGACGTCCAATAGGACGAAACGTACGTCGGAAGGTCGACGCGCTGACGTCATCGTTTCATCTTACCGAACGGGTGTATGCTAGCCGGCCGGCTGTCTCTGTGATTTTTACCAGATTTTATGTAAGTGTTTTACCTTATTTCACATTAAAATACTAAACGGATTTACACTATGGAGGACATTCCTTTTATTTCTGGGTCCCCTTGGCACGCTGTCTGAGGTCCGCTACAAGAGAGGCCCTGCCTTCCCCTTCCCGGCGAGGAGGTCTATAGAGTTGTGTCTCCTTGAGGATATCCAAGATAAGCTTTAATCCAGCTTACCTCTGGTAAGCTTACATCTTACAAGGTGGAGGATTTTTTTCACTGGGTGCTGAGTGTAACCATTCGATCACCCCTTATCCAGCTCTGACTTCAGAGACTCACTTTCTTCTTTGAACATTTTCACCATTTCTTTGGACTTACTTTTGGCAGTTGACACATATAATTTCATGTCATTGTTTGTGTCATATCTGGCTTATTTATTATTTATTCATTCACCTTTGAATATTTGATTTATTTCTCTTTGTAATTACCTAATCATATAAGGTGTTTAATATGTATTCTAGCGCAGTCTTTTTTTGATTTTTTGTATATATTTGTGTGCACGCCTCACTTTAGGATTGCAGCTTTTTTATTTTATTTTATTTTTATTTTACAGTGGTATAACCCTTATGCTAGCGCGGTATTTATATGTTTTATATGAAGGGGGACTTCCTGTCTTTGGTGTGCCAGTGTCCATCACTTGAAGGTGGCCTATAGCCCACATAGTAATTGCTATGGTGCTCTGTGTGCCGTGATGTACTCCAAGAAAAGGATTTTACAGGTAAGCTGTTATAAAAATCCTATTATATTGCATCAGCAAGGTTTCTCCCAGGCAAAGATTTCAAAGTAGTCTGGGGGTTCAAGATGTGCTGTTCAAGCTGTTTTTGAAGAAGCACAAAGAAACTGCCAATGCTGAGGACCACTGATGCAGTGGTACATCAAGGAAACGTAATGCAGCAGATGAAAGACATATCATGCTTACTTCCCTTCCACATCAGATGATGTCCAGCAGTGCCATCAGCACAGAAATGGTGGAAATCGGTGGGGCCCAGGTACACCCATCTACTGTCCAGAGAAGTCTGGCCAGAAGTGGTCTCCATGAAGGAATTGCAGCCAAAAAGCCAGACCAAATGCAATTGTCAGTCAAAGTGCGACAGCGCTGAAAGCTGAAAATTGGTCTGAGCAGGAAGGGGATGAAATTGTCCAGTAGGTAAGTGGTTAAGGTAATAATCTAATCAACCAAATCTTTACTCTGACCTTGGATATATGGAATTATACGTAGTGTAGCGCACCCCCTAGGGAGCTACAGGTGAAATGGGATCCCCCACCCTGCACAGCCAGGCACACCGCATCTTCACAGGCACACCGCAGCCAGGAAACAGTTCAGTGCTTGTATTTTTTTGTTTTTGTTTTGAGGGAAAAAACTTGGATAGGGGTATTATGGGATGCCGACTTGACTTTACAACTCTTCAGGGACAAACTTTCCTGTATGTACACTATATACACTCCTTTTTCTCCAGCACTCAGTTGCTTTCAGAAAACATCACAGACCCAGCTGGAACACTGTTTGGAAAATCTGGCAAGGCCAGATCAAGCAAAAGCCCTTTACAGGCAGAGCCTGCGGACACCTTTGGTGTGTACAGAAAAAGTCCACTGTCCAGCTGCATTCCTGTGGTTACTGAGCCCACTACAATCTCTTCAGACACTGCCAGCCTGGCTGCAGCTACCCCTTTCTCTAGCCCTCCTGGCTACTTCCCACAGCCCTCCCAGATTGTCACACTCACCAGTAGGGATGAGCTTCGTGTTCGAGTCGAACCCATGTTCGACTCGAACATCGGCTGTTCGGTCGTTCGCCGAATTGCGAACGATATGGGCCGTTCGCGCCAAATTCGTGTGGCGCGTCACGGCCCACAATTCACTGCGGCATCGCAGTGCATTGCTGGCTGATTATTGGCCAAGCATGCACTATGACCCGCATGCTTGGCCAATCACAGCGCCGTCAGTAGAGAGAGCTGTAATTGGCCAAAGCCAGGGTGGCTTTGGCCAATTATGGCTCAGGGGATTTAGTACACACCCCACACTATATAAGGCCGCCTGCACGGCGGCCCTGTGTAGTGTGTGTTCCGGTGTGCTGAGAGATAGAGAGAGAGAGAGACAGTGTCATTTGATTTGAGTTAGATAGATTAGGCAGAACAGTCAGTCAGTTAGCTGCACTTACAGTGTATTGTGTATATATATGCATCCCAGGTGTTGCATATATATATATATACACTGTATTCAGTTTAGCTAGATCCGTTCCTGTTATCTTCTATCTAGACTATTTACATTTAGTGCAGTGTGTCCTGCTCACAGTGTTCAGCTAGATCCGTTCCTGCTATTTACATTCAGTGCAGTGCGTCCTGCTCACAGTGTTCAGCTAGATCCGTTCCTGGTATTTACATTTAGTGCAGTGCGTCCTGCTCACAGTGTTCAGCTAGATCCGTTCCTGCTATTTACATTCAGTGCAGTGCGTCCTGCTCACAGTGTTCAGCTAGATCCGTTCCTGGTATTTACATTTAGTGCAGTGCGTCCTGCTCACAGTGTTCAGCTAGATCCGTTCCTGCTATTTACATTCAGTGCAGTGCGTCCTGCTCACAGTGTTCAGCTAGATCCGTTCCTGCTATTTACATTCAGTGCAGTGCGTCCTGCTCACAGTGTTCAGCTAGATCCGTTCCTGGTATTTACATTTAGTGCAGTGCGTCCTGCTCACAGTGTTCAGCTAGATCCGTTCCTGCTATTTACATTCAGTGCAGTGCGTCCTGCTCACAGTGTTCAGCTAGATCCGTTCCTGGTATTTACATTTAGTGCAGTGCGTCCTGCTCACAGTGTTCAGCTAGATCCGTTCCTGGTATTTACATTCAGTGCAGTGCGTCCTGCTCACAGTGTTCAGCTAGATCCGTTCCTGCTATTTACATTCAGTGCAGTGCGTCCTGCTCACAGTGTTCAGCTAGATCCGTTCCTGGTATTTACATTTAGTGCAGTGCGTCCTGCTCACAGTGTTCAGCTACATCCGTTCCTGCTATTTACATTCAGTGCAGTGCGTCCTGCTCACAGTGTTCAGCTAGATCCGTTCCTGCTATTTACATTCAGTGCAGTGCGTCCTGCTCACAGTGTTCAGCTAGATCCGTTCCTGGTATTTACATTTAGTGCAGTGCGTCCTGCTCACAGTGTTCAGCTAGATCCGTTCCTGCTATTTACATTCAGTGCAGTGCGTCCTGCTCACAGTGTTCAGCTAGATCCGTTCCTGCTATTTACATTCAGTGCAGTGCGTCCTGCTCACAGTGTTCAGCTAGATCCGTTCCTGTTATCTTCCTACTGACAGGCAGGCTTGTCTGGTTACAGTATATAAAGCTACCTGAAGAAAATTACAGGTGTTCTTTTTGATCCTATTAGTACCACGGTCAGGCAGCTAGACTATTTACATTTAGTACAGTGTGTCCTGCTCACAGTGTTCAGCTAGATCCGTTCCTGTTATCTTCCTACTGACAGGCAGGCTTGTCTGGTTACAGTATATAAAGCTACCTTAAGAAAATTACAGGTGTTCTTTTTGATCCTATTAGTACCACGGTCAGGCAGCTAGACTATTTACATTTAGTACAGTGCGTCCTGCTCACAGTGTTCAGCTAGATCCGTTCTTGCTATTTACATTCAGTGCAGTGCGTCCTGCTCACAGTGTTCAGCTAGATCCGTTCCTGGTATTTACATTTAGTGCAGTGCGTCCTGCTCACAGTGTTCAGCTAGATCCGTTCCTGCTATTTACATTCAGTGCAGTGCGTCCTGCTCACAGTGTTCAGCTAGATCCGTTCCTGCTATATACATTTAGTGCAGTACGTCCTGCTCACAGTGTTCAGCTAGATCCGTTCCTGTTATCTTCCTACTGACAGGCAGGCTTGTCTGGTTACAGTATATAAAGCTACCTTAAGAAAATTACAGGTGTTCTTTTTGATCCTATTAGTACCACGGTCAGGCAGCTAGACTATTTACATTTAGTACAGTGCGTCCTGCTCACAGTGTTCAGCTAGATCCGTTCCTGTTATCTTCCTACTGACAGGCAGGCTTGTCTGGTTACAGTATATAAAGCTACCTTAAGAAAATTACAGGTGTTCTATCCCAGCTTAGTGCAGCTACAGGCCATTAGTATGTCTGGAAGGCCAAGAAGGAGAGGCAGACAGTCACAAGCCAATAAGAGAGGGCAAGCAGGCTCTGTGTCTAGTGCTGGTCGTGGAGACGGTGCATCCTCATCAGCACGTGGCCATGGGACACGCTTGGCCTTTTTTTCGGCAGCTGGCCGTGTTGAGCCGCAACATGCGGAAGACTTGGTCGAGTGGATGACCAAGCCGTCCTCATCCTCCTCATCCTCTCTCACCCATGCCCAGGGTGCTTTGTCTGGCAAAGCAGCGGCCTCTTCCCTCAGCTCAATGTCATCAGTGACTCCTTCCCTAGCTCCACCATGTCCTCATGAGGATTCCCTCGAACTGTTTGACCACAGTGTTGGGTACATGCTCCAGGAGGATGCCCAGCGTTTGGAAGGCTCTGATGATGATACTGAGCTCAATGAAGGCAGTAACATGAGCACGGACAGAGGGGGTGCCCAAGAAGGACAGCAATCTGGCAGTCATGCTCCCCCTGCTGCAGCATACTGCCAGGTTTGCTCCAGTGATGAGGAGGGAGGGGATGATGAGGTCACTGACTCAACGTGGGTGCCTGATAGGAGAGAGGAGGAGGAGGAGGAGGAGGAGGAGGAGGTGGCACATCACCAACTAGGCAGGATGCCCTCCAGGGGCCAGCCTAAGGGCAGCACATTGACTGCATCACACCCCAAAGCTCCACATGTGCAGGGCGCTGCAGTCTCTGCGCGTTATTCAAAAAGTTCTTTGGTGTGGGCCTTTTTTGAGACGAGTGCATCAGATCGCACCGCTGCTATTTGCAACATATGTCTCAAGCGTATCTCGCGTGGCCAAAACATCTCCCGCTTGGGTACCACATGCTTGACCAGACATATGTTGACCTGCCATGCAGTTCGTTGGCAAGCGTATCTAAAAGACCCACACCAAAGAACAAAGACGATCTCTCCTTGCTCCTCATCAGCTGAGATTTCCAACCCCACTAGACCTTCAGTCCTCTCTGAGACCTGCAGTGAGAGGAATGAAGGTGTAGAATTAGGTGTGTCACAGCCAAGTACTTGTGGGCAATCTGCTTTTGGTACACCGACGTCAGATTGTACCAGGCAAATTTCCCTGCCCCAGCTGCTGCACCGCCGAAAGAAGTTTGCTCCCAGCCATCCACATGCCCAGCGGTTGAATGCTAGCTTGGCAAAATTGCTAGCACTTCAACTGCTGCCTTTTCAGTTGGTAGACTCTGCCCCCTTCCGTGAGTTTGTGGAATGTGCGGTTCCTCAGTGGCAGGTACCCAAACGCCACTTTTTCTCACGGAAGGCGATTCCGGCTCTCTACCGGCATGTGGAAGGCAATGTCCATGCCTCGCTGGACAGGGCGGTCAGCGGTAAGGTGCATATTACCGCTGACTCATGGTCCAGCAGGCATGGACAGGGACGTTACTTAAGTTTCACGGCGCATTGGGTGACTCTGCTGGCAGCTGGGAAGGATGCAGGACAAGGTGCAGTAGTGTTGGAGGTTGTTCCGCCACCACGCCTCCAAAATGCTGATTGTGACACACCTCTCTCCTCCACCCCCTCCTCTTCTTCTTCCTCCATGGCCTCTTCCTCGGAACCAGCGGTGCTCCGTAGGCGTTCAAGGGGCTACGCAAGTACGCAGGCCAAAAGATGCCATGCGGTGCTTGAGCTGGTGTGCTTGGGGGACAGGAGCCACACTGGGGCAGAGGTTCTGTCAGCTCTGCAGGGGCAGGTTCAATGGTGGTTGACGCCACGCCAACTTAAGGCAGGAATGGTGGTTTGCGACAATGGCACCAACCTCCTCTCTGCCCTCCGACAGGGACAACTGACCCATGTGCCCTGTTTGGCTCACGTCCTTAACTTGGTGGTGCAGCGGTTCTTGGGCAGGTACCCGGGCTTACAGGATGTCCTGAGGCAGGCCAGGAAAGTCTCTGTGCATTTCCGCCGGTCATATAATGCCAGTGCTCGGCTGACGGACCTCCAAAAGGAGTTTAACCTGCCCAAGAACCGCCTAATCTGTGACATGCCCACCAGGTGGAACTCGACGTTGGCCATGCTGCAGCGGCTGCACACGCAGCAGAGGGCCATCAATGAGTACCTGTGCGACTATGGCACCAGGACAGGGTCAGGGGACCTTGGTTTTTTTTCCCCACGCCAGTGGGCCATGATCAGGGATGCATGCACTGTCCTGTCACCATTCGAGGAGGCCACGAGGATGGTGAGCACTGACAGTGCATGCATCAGTGACACTGTCCCCCTTGTCCACCTGTTGGAGCACACGCTGCGTGGAATAATGGACAGGGCACTTGAGGCAGAACAGAGGCAGGAAGAGGAGGACTTCCTTAGCTCTCAAGGCCCCCTTTATCCAGACAGTGTTCCTGCGTGCCCGCCGATCACACAGGAAGAGGACGAGGAGGAGGAGGAGGAGGAGGAGGAAGATTGTGTCAGTATGGAGGTGGAGCCTGGCACTCAGCATCAGCAGTCTTTAAGGGATCAGTCCCAAGGAACACATGGACTTGTACGTGGCTGGGAGGAGGTGGCTGCGGACGTTGTTGTCCTTAGTGACCCAGAGGACTCCGGACCGAATGCCTCAACAAACCTACGCTGCATGGCCTCCCTGATCCTGCAAAGCCTGCGTAAGGATCCTCGTATTCGTGGTATCAAGGAGAAGGACCAATACTGGCTGGCAACCCTCCTTGATCCACGTTACAAGGGTAAGGTTGCGGACCTTATCTTGCCATCGCAGAGGGAGCAGAGGATGAAACATCTTCGGGAGGCCTTGCAGAAAGGTCTGTGCAACGCGTTCCCAGAGACTGGGAGGTTACAAACTCCTGTTTCTGGACAACGTGTTGCTGAGGCTTCGGTCAGTCAAAGAAGGAGCGGTGGAGAAGGTGGCCGTCTGACCGATGCGTTCAGACAATTTTTTGGTCCGCAGCCCCAAGGTATGATCGGTTCCAGCAACCATCGCCAGCGTCTGTTTTACATGGTGCAGGAATACCTAGGGGCAAGATCAGACTTGGACACCTTTCCCACCGAAAATCCTCTGGGTTACTGGGTCTTGAGGATGGATCACTGGCCAGAGCTTGCACAGTATGCAATTGAGCTACTGGCCTGTCCTGCATCCAGCGTTCTTTCGGAACGCACATTCAGTGCTGCTGGAGGCGTGGTAACCGATCACAGGGTGCGTCTGTCCACCGACTCGGTCGATCGGCTGACCTTCATAAAAATGAATCAGTCTTGGATCACCACCAGCTACCAAGCACCTGATGCAGATGTAACCGAATAATTTTTTTTGAAATCTCAGATCCCTTCAAAGACTGCCTATGCTGATGCTGAGTGACTATCCCTGAGTAATTATCCTCTTCCTCCTCAATCATCACGCTGATAGCTTGTAAGAACATTTTTGGTTCTGGGCGCCACCACCAGTGCCTAAGGCACAATTTTTCAGCCCCTGTTTAACAGGGGCGTGTAATTACAATTTTTGATGTAATACTTTGCAGCAGGGCTCGTTCCTGCATTCCAACTAGAGTGTCTGTGAGGGGTTGCAGTGTTGTGGCACCAGCACCAGTGCCTAAGACCCAATTTTTCAGCCCCTGTCTAACAGGGGCGTGTAATTACAATTTTTGATGCAATACTTTGCAGCAGGGCTTGTTCCTGCGTTTCAACTAGAGTGTCTGTGAGGGGTTGCAGTGTTGTGGCACCAGCACCAGTGCCTAAGACCCAATTTTTCTGCCCCTGTCTAACAGGGGCGTGTAATTACAATTTTTGATGCAATACTTTGCAGCAGGGCTCGTTCCTGCGTTCCAACTAGAGTGTCTGTGAGGGGTTGCAGTGTTGTGGCACCAGCACCAGTGCCTAAGGCCTAATTTTTCAGCTCCTGTTCAACAGGGGCATGTAATTACAATTCTTGATCTAATATTTCACAGCAGGGCCCTGTGAGGGCTTACAGTGTTTTGGCCACAGCAACACCTAAGGCCCAAATTTCTGCTGAGTATATAGGGCAGGACCCTACTTTCAAACATCTAACTTACAAACGACTCCTACTTGCAAACGGAAGGAGACAACAGGAAGTGAGATGAAATCTACCCCTAAGGAAGGGAAATTCTCTCCTGTAAGAGTTAATATGGAAAAACAATTTCTCCTTTCCACTGATGCTTTCCAATCCTTGTTCCACAAAAAAACCCAAATTTTCAAAAAACATTTTTCATTGGGACAAAAAAGTGAGGTGAAATCTTCTGAAGAGGAGGAAAGACGCAAAACAAATGTCACAGGGGTGATAACCCTTCCCTATGTTTTCCAAAAAGCTTAGAAAAGATTTTTTGGCTGGAGCTAAACACATTAAAAATGTTCAAAATTACAAACAGATTCTACTTAACAACAAACCTACAGTCCCTGTCTTGTTTGCACCGCCTGAATACTGCTGTTCAGAGTATATAGGGACCTTTCCTTATTTTAATTTGGGTGCGGGGTTCCCCTTAATATCCATACAAGACCCAAAGGGCCTGGTAATGGACTGGGGGGTACCCATGCCGTTTGTCTCACTGATTTTCATCCATATTGCCATGACCCGACATGACATTAAACCCGCAAGCAGTTTTAAATGAGATTTTTTCCTTTAAAAATGACATTTGGTGCAGGGACTGTTCTAAACATGGGAAACACGCGTCACTTTACAGGCATACTATAGACACCCCCCAGGTACGATATTTAAAGGAATATTTCACTTTTTTTTTTTTACTTTAAGCATCATTAAAATCACTGCTCCCGAAAAAACGGCCGTTTTTAAAAGTTTTTTTTGCATTGATACATGTCCCCTGGGGTAGGACCCGGGTCCCCAAACCCTTTTTAGGACAATACCATGCAAATTAGCCTTTAAAATGAGCACTTTTGATTTCGAACGTTCGAGTCCCATAGACGTCAATGGGGTTCTAACGTTCGTGCGAACTTGCGGTCCGTTCGCGGGTTCTGGTGCGAACCGAACCGGGGGGTGTTCGGCTCATCCCTACTCACCAGCCACCCGGCTGCCTTCTCCTGGAGATCTCTTGGATGTGCTCTCTGACTCCTGCTGTCCTCACTCTTTCTCCCATGCCTCTGGATAGAACTCCTCCTTGTGTTCTCAGAGGATAACACCACCCCCCCCCCCACCCCCAGACCAGGGAGCTACCCTTAGGGGCCTTCCTAAAGCCTCCTATCACTTAATCTCCTCCTTCCACCTGACTCCACTCTGCCCCTGCTGGGCTGACTCTGAATATTTAAGAGGTGCCCTACCCCTGCCAGCCCGTTCAGCCAGGGATTGGTTGGGGCCCTCATCAATACTCCAGACTGCTCCTCCTAACCTCCATCTCATTCTTCTGGAAGGTTCTTCAAGGTTCAAGAAGCAGGGGAGGTACCAGAGGCGCTACCTGATGAGTCATCCAGCCTCCCTGGATCACTCACCCTGACCCAGATCCAATACACAGGCTTGATAGCCAAGCCAAACAATTTACCTCTCACTACAGAAAAAAAAACTATCCACACTTTCTAGCACACTGGAGGGTGCTGCACTTATTAAATAGGTAATTTCTAAAATGTCTGTTCTGTGGTAGACTTACCCAGGACAGAGGCTTTTGAAGGGGACTGAATGGCAACCTCTTGCCTACCAACTATGGGCCCTGGCATTTGAGGGAGCTGCAAGCATTTGGGGAGATGTTCTGTTATGTAATTCAAAAGGATATTATTGAAAAGACCATGATGGTCTCTGCCAGCTTGGCACTCATAGCTGATGTTGATGTCATCAGCAAGCCACCTGTCTGGGGCTCCCTGCCATCATTTTTTTTTTAAAGTAGGTCCCTTGCTATTGTCTGGAGGTGGCCTGTGTTTATAATTATGTTAATGTGTATTATACCTTCTCAGCTTGGATTCGGCAAGTCTGACCTGCAATGAGATATCCGAATCATCCAGGTGGTTAATTAATGTAATGTTTATAGTACATGTTGGTAGTTGTAATTATGTTCCTGTGTGCAGTTTGTATTGTTGGGGTAATATGATCAGGAGGGAGATGTCCTCCTGGGGTGTATAAAAGCCTGTACTCTTGGTCAAATAAACAGTTCTTATTCTGGTTTACCCCAAAACTGGTGTTGCCTAGTTCTTGGGTTACACTTACCGTATATACTCGAGTATAAGTCGTTCCGAGTATAAGTCGAGGCCCTAATTTATTACAAAAAAATGGGAAAAATTATTGACCCGAGTATAAGACGAGGGTGAGAAATGCACAGCTACTGTAAGTGGAAAAGAGGGTCAACAATGCCCATTTGCAGCATCACTGTGCCCATTTGCAGCCATAGGTCCCCTGAACTTCAAACTCGGTAGTTAAGGGTTCCTAGATGCCCCCTAGCTGCAGCCAAAATTTGGGGTCTCTGAACCCAAAGGGTCCTGAAATGACATTGCTGCAGATGGACACAGTTGACCAAATTTGGGGCCCTGTATCTCGGGGCCACTTAGTGCTAGGAACCCCAAATTTGGTGTGCAAACCCAGTGGAACTAGCACCATAAAATTTCCAAAGCTGGGGTTTCTAGCACCAAGTGGCCCCGAGATACAGGGCCCCAAAAATCAGTTCAGAAAATGTCAAGCACTTTTCTGCAGCAGAAAATGACATTTTCCGAATCGATTTTGGGGCCCCGTATCTCAGGGCCACTTGGTGCTAGGAACTTCATCTTTGGATATGTTATGGTACCAGTTCCAAAGGGTTTTCACACCAAATTTGGGGTTCCTAGCACCAAGTGGCCCTGAGATATGGGGCCCCAAATTTGGTTCAGAAAATGTCAAGCACTTTTCTTCAGCAGAGAATGACATTTTCCGAACCGATTTTGGGGCCCCGTATCTCGGGGCCACTTAGTGCTAGGAACTTCATCTTTGGATATGTTGTGGTACCAGTTCCACTGGGTTTGCATACCAAATTTGGGGTTCCTAGCACCAAGTGGCCCTGAGATACGGGGCCCCAAAGTCGGTTCGGAAAATAAAAATTTTTGCTGCAGAAAAGTGCTTGACTCGAGTATAAGTCGAGGGGGGCACTTTCAGCACAAAAAAATGTGCTGAAAAATTCGACTTATACTCGAGTATATACGGTACATTCCAGAGCATTGGGAAACAGTTTCTTGGTGGAGATACCCAGTCAGGGTGTCCAGATTCCATCACATTGGTGGCAGCTTCTTTGTTCTACAGACAGGAGATGGTGAACCTCTATACCCAGACACCAGTTCCAGAGACTGGGGGTTCTCAAGCTGAAGTGCTGGCAACCGGACAGAGGGTCCAAGACCTCTGCCCCACACCTATGGCAGTTCAAGAGGTCCAGGATGAGAAGGAGATGGTCACTTCCCAGCAGCAGATCAGGATCCGGGGGAGAAGGGAGATGAGGTTGTCGTTCTCCCTTCCCAACAGTCAGACAGAGTGGAGGAAATTGACCTCACTCCCCAGCCAGGAACCATGCACCTGGGAGACAATGACAGAGGAATGTCATCCCGGCAGCCAGATGAGGGAACGGAAGAGGAAACAGCTGGCTCACCTCCCCAATACAAGCTACACAGTTTGGAAGAGACAAAGGTCCTCCTTCTTCCCCAGCAGCAGATCCACAGTCTGGGAGTGGAGGAAGCCAGCCTCCCGCCACAACGGTTTGCCGGAGCGGATGATGTGGCGTCCCCAGCAGAAGTGCTGGCAACAGGGCAGAGTGCTACCAACCTCTGCCCAGCACCGGCAACAACTGTGGATTTCCAGGGAGCTGTGTCAGTAGGCACTTCTCTCCAGCGACAAGCTGATGTAGTTAAGCTTCTACTCCCAGCTGAATCGCTGGCAACAGGGCAGAGCGCCACTGGCCTCTGTATAGCACCTACAGTACCTCCACAGCTTCAGGGAGCTGGGACAATCGGCCCCTCTTCCCAGCAGCAGGCCAAGCCTTGGAATGTTACAAATCGCCCAGCTGAAGCACTGACAGCCGGACAGAGAGTCAATTACCTCTGCCCCACACTTACTGACGACAACTATTCCTTACACTATTCCTTGCAGCCAAGAATGGAGACCATGCAGACTGACTATGTGAGTTCACTCTACCCGATTAACGCATGTGCAGACCAGGTGGGGGTCTGGGACCTTGTTAGTTGACTCTTCATGTAGGAGAAATGTGATAGATTCACCTGGGACAGAGGCTTTGGGAGGGGACTAAATGCTAGACTCATGCCTACTGACTATGGGCCCTGGCATTTGAGGGGGCTGCAAGCATTTGGGAAGGTGTTTTGTTATGTAATGCAAAAGGACAATATTTAAAAGGCCATGATGGTTTCTGCCAGCTTGGGACTCATGGCTCATGTTGATGTCATTAGCAAGGCACCTGTCTGGGGCCCCCTGCCATAATGTGATTATTGAAAGTAGGTCCCCTGCTATTGTCTAGAGGTGTTCTGTGTTTATACTAATATTAATGTATATTGTACCTTCTCAGCTTGGAGCCGGCAAGTCTAACCTGCAATGAGACATCTGAGTCATCCAGGTGGTTAATTAATGTAATGTTTATAATATATGACGGTTGTTATAATTATGTTCCTGTGTGCAGTTCGTATTGTTAGGGCAATATGATCAAGTAGGGGGAAGTCCTCCTGGGGTGTATAAAAGCCTGTATTCTTGTTCAAATAAACAGTTCTTTTTCTGGTTTACTCCAAAACTGGTGTTGTCTAGTTATTGGGTAACTTGTGTTCCAGAGCATTGGGAAGCAGTTTCTTGGCTAAGATACCCAGTCAGGGTGTCCGGATTCCATCACATGTTCCAAGGTGAATACAAAGTGATTGTCATGTACCTTATCCGAGGCCAAGATGTTGAGAGAAGTTCCCCTTTCACGGCTAAGCATGGTATACCCCTGAAGGTGGTACAGGAGGTATAGGGCTCAAATAAACACGGGTTGCCAGTAGGTTGGAGAAAGCTTAAGCTGATGATCACTTATAAACTGATTGTGATGACGGCAAGGTGTGAGGGCAAGTCCTATGTAGGCTGCAACTGGATACAGATGATGGAGTATTAGAACACTCAGTAAAGGCCTGGCTGAGGGTAGAACACAGGAGCGCAGATTGGTGGCTGTTGCCCGAGAGTGGTGAGGCAAGCCAACGGTCAGTTACAGGTGAGTGATCAGCAAACTAATAGAGTCTGTAAGGCAAGCCGGGGGTCAAACACTGGTAATCAGGCAGGTGCAGATAATAGCAAAGTCTGTGAGCCAAGCCGGGGGTCAAACACTGGTAATCAGGTCGGTGCAGGTAATAGCAAAGTCTGTAAGCCAAGCCTGGTGTCAAGCACTCGAGAAGATATCAGAGCAGGTCAGTAGGCAAGCCGGGTCACAACAGGAATCGCTTGCAAGTATAATCCAGGTTCAGGAACAGGGGAGAGCTGAAGACAATCCAGCAATTTGGAGCAGATATGGGCAGCCTTTTATAGGCCAGCAGAGAGTCCCGATTGTCATGCAATGCACGCACCAGCGCGCACCCGCCCGCGCCGTCTCATTCGGTCGTGAACCGGCATGCGCTGAACCGTCATCCTTCTGCGCATGCGCGCGGGAACGAGCTGGTAATGCCTGCTAAGACTATTTCCCTGACAGTGCCCCTCCCCAAGGGGCAGCCTTATTTCTTAGATATTTGTTGTGGAAGGCTTGTATTAGACGTGGAGCATGCACATTGCTTGGGGGCTCCCAGGAATTATCTTGTACTTGCCTCCCTCTCTTTCTGCAGTCCATAATGGCTTCCACTTCAAACTCTGCCTCGCCTTCTACCAGAACTGGAGGTGGTGGTAGTTCTTCCCTCCTGGGAAAGGGACTTGGAATCACCGGTTGTAATAGCGAGACATGAATTACTGTGTGACACTTGTAGGAGGTAGGTAGTGACAATTTCAAAGCCATTGGATTTACCATTCTCTTGATCTTGAAAGGACCATTACATTTTGGTAATTTCCATGATGGGCAGGAGATTTTACGATTTACAGCAGACAGCTACACTTCATCTCCTACTTTGAGAACAGGGCTGTCTCTTCTTCCTTTGTCGTGGTATATTTTATAGTTTTCTTGGGCCTTCTACATGGCTTTCCGAAGTTGCTGGTAATTGGTCTGGATGAAGTTTATCCGATCCTGGACTGCAGGTGTCAAGAAATTTCCCATGTTGCAAACAGCCATTGGAAACTGTAGTGCCATTTGTACTACTAAAAAATATATGAAAAACACCAGACCAAAATGTAATAATGCATTAAAGTGTTTGTTCACCAATGCCAGAAGTCTGCCAAGCAAAATAGGTGAGTTGGAAGCTCTGGTGCATGAGGTGAACTATGATGTAATCGGTATTGCTGAAACTTGGCTTCAATCCTCACATGACTGGGCTATTAATATTCCTGGCTATGCACTCTTTCGGAGTGACAGGGTAAAAAGGAAAGGTGGTGGGGTCTGTCTCTATGTGAGAAGTGATCTCAAAGCAAGTGTGAAAGAGGACCTGATTGATGGAGAGTGTGATGAGTCTGAAGCATTATGGGTGGAACTGCATATAGATGGGCGTAGTTCAAAGTTAATCATTGGAGTTTGTTATAGACCACCCAATGTTAACGAGGAGGTGGAGACTCAGCTCCTTGCACAGATGGAAAGGGCTGCAAGGGCTGGGACAGTGATAATAATGGGAGATTTTAACTACCCAGAAATTGACTGGAGTAATGGCACTGCTGGGACAGTTAAAGGGCAAAAATTTATAAACCTAGTACAGGACAATTTTATGGTCCAGTTTATTGAGGCCCCAACTAGGAATGAAGCTCTGTTGGACCTGGTAATCTCAAACCATGCAGAGCTTATTACTAATGTGCAGATAAAGGAACACCTGGGTAGCAGTGACCATAACATGATTTCATTTGATGTTAGCTGTAAACAAGAAATACATAAGGGAAAGATAAAAACCCTTAACTTCAAGAGAGCAAATTTTCCAAGGATGAGGGCTGCTCTTGAGGACTTAGACTGGGAGGGAATATTGGCAGCGATAAACACAGAACAGAAATGGGAATTCTTCAAAAAGACTGTTTGGGACCTCACTGCAAAGTATATTCCCATGGGCAATAAGTTTAAAAGGCTAAAAAGAAAACCTATGTGGCTCACGGTCAAAGTTAGAAAAGCTATAAACAATAAGAAAAGAGCTTTTAAAAAATATAAAAATGAAGGAACACTAGAGTTGTTTAAATGCTACAAAGAATTTAACAGAATATGTAAAAAGGAAATCAAGGGTGCAAAAATTCAAAATGAACGACAGATCGCAAAAAATAGTAGGACAAACCCCAAAAAATTCTTCAAATATATTAATAGTAAAAAGGTCAGGTCTGAGCATGTAGGCCCTTTACAAAATAATCTAGAGTGGGTGATTGGGGACAAGGAGAAGGCTAATTTAATAAATACTTTCTTCAGCTCTGTGTATACAAAAGAGCATGGGGAAGCTCATGTCCATATTGGGGGTGGTAGTGACACAGCCCCAAATGATCCACAATGGCTCAAAAGGGATATGGTCCAGAAATATTTAGACAGAATAAAAGTGGATAAAGCACCTGGACCTGATGGCATCCACCCACGGATCCTAAAAGAATTGAGCTCTGTAATTTCAAAGCCATTGTATCTAATTTTTAGGGACTCATTAATGACAGGAATGGTACCACTGGATTGGCGCAGGGCAAACATGGTGCCTATATTTAAAAAGGGATCAAAGTCTTTACCAAGTAACTATAGACCTGTTAGTTTAACTTCTATAGTCGGGAAGATACTGGAGCGTTTAATAAAAGACCACATAGATGAGTTTTTGCTGGAAAAAAACATTTTAAGCAACAGACAGCATGGATTCATGAAAGACAGAAGTTGTCAGACAAACCTGATTTAATTTTATGAAGAGGTTAGTAAAACCTTGGACAGAGGGGTGGCTGTGGACGTGGTTTACTTGGATTTTGCAAAAGCGTTCGATACAGTTCCGCACACACGGCTCATGTGTAAGCTAAAGTCTACAGGCTTGGAAATATCAGTTTGTAAATGGATAGAAAACTGGCTAAAAGACAGAATTCAGAGAGTAGTGGTTAATGATTCTTACTCTGAATGGTCTAAGGTTATCAGTGGTGTACCCCAAGGTTCAGTGCTGGGACCCTTACTCTTTAATATCTTTATAAATGATATTGGGTCTGGGATCAAAAGTAACATTTCTGTCTTTGCAGATGACACCAAGCTATGCAGTGGAATAACGTCCTTACAGGATGTCTCCAATTTACAAGCCGACCTCAATGCACTGTCTAATTGGGCGACTATGTGGCAGATGAGGTTTAATGTTGAGAAATGTAAAGTTATGCACTTGGGGGCTAAGAATATGCATCATACATACTAGGGGGAGTACAACTGGGGGAATCCGTGGTGGAGAAGGATCTGGGGGTTCTGGTAGATCATAAGCTCAATAATAGCATGCAATGCCAAGCTGCGGTTTCCAAAGCGAGCAAAGTTCTTTCTTGTATTAAGAGAGGTATGGACTCCAGAGAGAGAGATATCATTTTGCCACTGTTCAAATCATTAGTAAGACCTCATCTGGAATATGCCGTTCAGTTTTGGGCACCAGTTCTCAAAAAGGATATCGGGGAACTGGAGAAAGTGCAGAGAAGGGCAACCAAACTGATAAGAGGCATGGGGGAGCTCAGCTATGAGGAAAGATTAGAGGAACTGAATTTGTTCACTCTTGAGAAGAGGAGAATAAGGGGGGATATGATCAACATGTTTAAATATATAAGGGGTCCATATAATGAACTTGGTGTTGAGTTATTCACTTTACGGTCAACACAGAGGACAAGGGGGCACTCTTTACGACTGGATGAAAAGAGATTTCATCTCCAAATACGGAAAGGTTTCTTCACAGTAAGAGCTGTGAAAATGTGGACTAGACTCCCTCCAGAGGTGGTTCTGGCCAGCTCAGTAGATTGCTTTAAGAAAGGCCTGGATACTTTCCTAAATGTACATAATATAACTGGGTACTGACATTTATAGGTAAAGTTGATCCAGAGATAATCCGATTGCCTCTCTGGGATCAGGAAGGAATTTTTTCCCCTGCTGTAACAAATTGGAGCATGCTCTGCTGGGGTTTTTTGCCTTCCTCTGGATCAACTGTGGGTATAGTATTGGGTATATTGTTTTTTTGGGTTTTTTTTGTTTTTTTATGGTTGGATTGGATGGACTTGTGTCTTTTTTCAACCTGACTAACTATGTAACTATGTAAGATACTGAAGCTTCTGGTATGGAATTGGGTAAGAAAGAGGGGTGAAACCCATAATTGGCTCAAAGGGGGAATGATTAGTGGCAGTATGCAAGGAATTATTGTAGGCAAATTCTGCACATGGAAGAAAGGACACCCAACCCAGAGCAGGTACAAAAACACCATAGGTATTGCTCCAAGGTTTGATTTTTCCTTTCTGTCTGGCCGTTGCTCTGTGGGTGGTATGCCAATGAAAGGGATACTTCTATTGCCAAGGATTTGCAAAGATCTCTCCGAAACCTGGAAGTAAATTGTACTCCTCTGTCAGAAACAATGTTATCCGGTACCCCATGCAACCTGACGATCTCTTTGATAAATATATTTGCCGTGTCTAAGGCAGAGGGTTTGCCAACCATAGGTAGAAAATGTGCCATCTTTGAGATACGGTCTACTATCACCAAGATGGTAGTGAATCCCTCAGAAGGAGGTAAGTCAACAATAAAATCCATGGAAATCTTCTTCCAGGGCTGTTCTGGAATTGGCAAAGATGCAAATAGACCCCAGGACTTGGTATTGGACCCTTTGTTGCGTTGGCACGTGGTACAGGAACTGATATAATTCTTACAATCTTGCTTCCAACTGGACCACCAAAAGGAGCGCTGTATAAGATCCAATGTTTTCTGTACCTCAAAATGTCCCGCAAGCTTGTGGTCATGGAAGGTTCTTATGACTTAGAGTTTCACTTGTTGAGGAATGAAAATTTTATCCTGAAACCATAGAAACCGATCTTGATTCCTCAGGGAGGACACTTCAGGCTCAGTGCACTGGCTGGAAGCTTGTCTGATTGCTGTCTTTAGATCAGGTTGGTGTCAGAAAGGTATTCACTGAGGCCAAGATGCTGAGAGTGGTTCTCCCTTGGGACTAAGCGCACTCCACCCCTGGGGGTGGTACAGAGGGTGAAGGGCACAAAGAGGCACGGGTCACCAGCAGGCTGGGCAGGTCTTGCGTGAAGGTCGCTGGAGAGCTGGTAGCCGTGCAGGGATAGGCAGACCCTGGAGCCCAACAGGGTAGATGAATAGAAGAGCCCTTAAGCAGGCCGGGGGTCAAACACAGGAGACTAAAAACAAAGTCCTTTAAGCAAGCCTAGGGTCAGGTGCAGGAGGAGGTCAGAGCAGGTCAGGGTCAATCCGGGTCACAATGGGTAATAATCCTTTTATAGGCCAGCAAGGGAAGTCACGTTATGCACGCACTAGTGTGCATGACGTTCCATTAGATCGCGCACACGCATGCGCCGAAGCACCGCTCTGCTGCACATGTGCGCAGAAAAGCGGCAATATTGGCAAGGCTATTTCCTATTTCTTCCCTGACAGTTGAATGAGCAAAAAAATTTGTGTGGATAGAATGGTACCGGATTCAGTTGTTTCAGGAGCATCTGGAAACATTCGGGAAAGGGAGTTAGCTTTTACATTCTTAGAGCCTGGTCGGTATGAAATATGAAAGTTGAACATGGAGAAAAATAAGCCCATCGAGTTTGTCGGTCTTAGACGTTTCGCTGTTCTGAGGTACTCCAGGTTCTTCTGATCCATGAAAATCATAATAGGATGAGCAGCCCCCTCCAACAAATACCTCCATTCTTCCAAAGCTAATTTGATGGCCAATAATTCCCTATCACCTATGTCATAATTCCTCTCTGGAAAAGTCATCTTCCGAGAGGCAAAGGCTACAGGGTGGAGGAGAGCCTTAGGTCCTTGGCATTGGGACAAGATTGCTCTCGTAGCTATCCTTGAGGCATCCACTTCCAACACATAGGACAGGGTCAGGTCTGGGTGCTGTAGTATTGGAGCAGAAGTGAACAGGTATTTCAATTTATCAAATGCTATTTGCGCCTCTTGAGACCACTGGAACCGGAACTGCTAGCAAGTCAACTGGGTAATGGGTGAAATGATTGTGGAAACCTCCGATAGAAATCGCTGGACACCTTTTTTGTCCACAGGGGCTGGCCATTCCAGAATTGCCTTTACTTTTTGTGGGTGCATTGCGATTCCTTCAGTGGAAATAACAAGTCTCAAAAACTGTATGACTGTTTTTTCAAAATCACACTTTTCTGCCTAGGTGTAAAGTTCATGTTCCCTGAGAGTTGCAAGTACTTTCTTTACATGGGTTCGATGTGGCAGAAAAAATGAGAATGTCATCTAGGTAGACAATGACAAAGTTATCAAGGAATTCTCGAAAGATATCGTTCACCAGATGTTGGAAGGAAGCTGGAGCGTTGCATAGTCCAAATGGCATAACAAGGTACTCGAAATGAACAAACCGTGGTCTGAAAGTTGTCCTTCACTCATCTCCCTCTCGAATTCGAACAAGATTATAGGCTCCACGTGGATCCAGCTTAGTAAAGATACGAGCAGTTTTGAATCTCTGGAAGAGTTCCGGGGCGAGAGGGAATATGTAACAATTTTTAATGGTAATCTTATTAAGATCTATATAATCCACACAAGGTCTGAGAGTACGATCTTTCTTTTTAACAAAGAATATACCAGCTCCAGCTGGGGAAGAAGGGCGGATGAATCCTTTTTCAAGGTTTTGATTGATGTATTCCCGTAAGGCCTCCAACTCGATTTCCGATAGAGCTAATATTCGGCCAAAAGGGATCTCAGTTCCTGGTAACAGTTCGATTGGACAGTCATGAGCTCAATGGGGTGGAAGATTGTCGGCTTTTCTCTTAGCAAAAACGTCTATAAATTCTTGGTAAGCCGAGGGGACATTCTGGTGAGTATTTGGTATGGGCTGAACAGTCAAACAGTTCGCCGAGTTGCTGGGAGCTGGAACAAAGCAATGCTGTACACAATAAGCAGAGGAAAAGGATATTTCTTTTTTGATCCAATTTATTTGTGGGTTATGGGCCTGTAGCCACAGAAGTCCCAGAATGATGGGGAACATGGGTGAGCATATAACATCAAAACAGATGAACTCTTGGTGGCCAGAATCTGTGATGGAGAGGATGGGACTGGTTTCTTGAGTAACGGGTCCGGAACAGGGTAAGGCTAAATTTGTTGAAGACTAAGACTAAATGTACTTGAAGGCTTTGCTTCTTGCCCTGGAGAGGAATACAGGGTCTTTTAGCCAGGGAGAAGTCCAAGAAGCAGCTTCATGCCCCTGAATCAACGATGGCCAAGAGCTGGACTTCCTTTTCCGCCACCTGCAGGGAGACAGGGAGGATAAGGTGAGACGAGGAAGGACTGGCAACCTGAAAGTTCATGGGAAGTCGTTAGTGTGACTTACTGGGCCTCAAAGGACAATTATATAGAAAGTGGCCGTCTCCTCCGCAGTATAGACACAGATAGGCCTGCCAACTGCGTTGCTTGTCATCGGGAGTTAGTGGTGAATGGACCAGACCCAACTGCATAGGTTCACCTTCCGAGACAGAAGTGGAAGAAAGACTAGGCAGAGGAGAAGGAACTGGTGGAATCTTGGGTAACATCCAAGTAGGACGGGAGGTTTGAAAGCATTCAGACCCCAGCTCCCGCAGGCACCTGTCAAGTTTTATGGCAAGTTGAATTAGGCCTTCTAGGGTGGTGGGTGTTTCAACTCGGGCCAGTTCGTCTTTGAGAGTCTCAGAGAGGCCTTGTTGGTATTGGTATTTGAGAGCAGCCTCGTTCCACCCAGTGTCAGCAGACCATCTTCAAAAGTCAATGATATAATCTTCTAAAGGGTGTTTACCCTGAAACAGGGTATGCAGAGAGGCTTCGGCAGTTGCTGAGTGCTGTGGGTCATCATAGAGCTGTGCCATTGCTTCTAAAAAGGTATCTACAGAGTTCAATACAGGGTTCTTTTGTTCAAGTAAGTTATAGGCCCATGCTTGGGGTTCCTCAGATAGCAAGGAAATAATGGAACCCACTTTCACAGATTCGGAAAAGAAGGTTCTGGGCTGGAGGGCTAGATACAGTGAGCAAGCATTCTTGAAAGCTCTGAATTTCTTCCGATCCCCGGAAAAAGTTTGGGCTTAGGACCTCTTGGTTCAGGGGGTGCCACCATTACTGCTGGAGTTGAGCTGGCCGGGTCTTGTGGAGAAGAGGAGGATGCTGTAGTGGAAGATGATGGACCTGAGTCTGCGGGAGCAGGAGAGACCGCCAGGTGCTGCAGACGACCCTCCAATTGAAAGTAGCCTTGCTGGAGTCTCTGTACTGGTGGGGTTTGTTATGTTTTTTTCTGCTAAGCACATGTCTCTCCCATTGTTAATTGCTAAATGGACCACCTATTGTTTCCGTCTGTCTTGGTAGTAAACTATTGTGGGATGTCATATGTTTATGTGGATTATCATACGGGCTAATTAAATCTCTGTCAGCTATTAGTTGCTGGGGGGGTGATTTCTTCAACAGCCCTATCTGCTGATAAGACTGTCTACTGATTGAATTATTTGTTGAAAAGTTTGAATGTACCTATGTCTCATGTTACTGGATGTACAGTATACTCCATCCTGTGTCAGTATGCAAAGAATGGGGATTGTTCTAGAGTATACAGTATATCTCTTTGTGCTTGTACTGTATGTTTTCCAAACCACCCTATCTTGGATCATGCTGGTACCAGGCAAGGGAAGCTTATACGATGGACATACTCTTCTTGAGTACCAGAGTCTGTCACATTGGTGGCAAGCAGTGGGAAAGTGCTTCCTTGCTGTGAACACGTACAATCCACCACTGGGATTTTTCCCTCATTATCAGATGAGAGGTACAGATACCAGCCACTGTGGAAGAGGAATTCGGAAGGGGGTTGGGAGAGATGATGTCAGGACCCTGGCTTGAAACCTGGGAGCTCTTCTGTGTCTGGCATTGATTCTTCATGTTGAGCTATCTGGGATGCTGGACAGCTCCCTGCCTATTCTATTGGACAATCCTGCCTGATCTATTGGGACAACCCTGCTTCGTGTCTTGATTGCTGTTGAACCTTGAACTCCTTGCTCCTCCTATGAACTTCCTATATAAACCTTGTCTCTGCTCTTCTTGACACCAGATTATTGTGGTCTGATCTTGCTTACTGAGTGAGCTACAGCTATTGCTGTTGGAAACTACCTTGGCTTGTGACTCTCCTCTTGCATCGACCTGGCTTGTGACCCTGACTACGAAACTCTCCTCCTGCATCGACCTTGGCTTGTGACCCTGACTATGAAAATCTCTTCCTGCATCGACCTTGGCTTGTGACTCCAACTACAAAACTCTTCTCTTGCATGGACCTTGGCTTGTATCCCCAACACTGATCATAGGTCTAGCTATTCGGACTTCCCTATCTCTTGCAGACCTGAGAAGTGAGCTTGTATGGCATTGTTGGCCATTGGTTTCCACTCATTACAGGTATTCTAACAGATGCGGATACAGTACGGGGGACCAGCGTTAGTGCAGTTCCTGCTGGGATGGTATGACTCTGTCTGCTGGCAACTGTGGAAGGTAGCACTAGCTCATGAGCAGCGCCACCAGGGAAAAATGCTCCCCTCCATGCACGTAAGGTACTGGTTGCAGTATGAAGTGCGAGTGCTGTTATTGGTGGGAACAACCGAACAAGGAGTGGACAGCTGGGATAAGCAGGCTGATCCGGACAGAGATGCGGTTGGACAAGAGCTACAGAAGGCTTTGACTATGGCTGTCCAAGAGCCCTGACTTTCGGAGCGATCTGGAGTGATGTTTAGAGGAAATGTTGGATTACATGGACCGAAGATTGATTGTCTCGGAAGTGCTCTGGATACAACAAGACTTTGAGTTTCTAGCCATTCAGGAATGGAAGCTAGAGATTGCCTAAAGACAGCTGCTAGACTCTGTTCAGCAGCAGGGCTAGGCTCCCTTCTCCTGGGACTATCAGGAAGTACCAGCTGACAGCTCTGAAATTATGGCTGAAGCGTCGGCAGTAGGGCAGAGTAACAGTGTGCTTTGCCCACCTCCAACTATGAAAGCGTAGCTCTTATTGCAGATGCAGCAAGTGTTGACCCACCTTGATGAACCTATTTCTGCACAGTACGAGTTTGGATGGAGGAATGTATGTGTCTAGCAGCCAGAGGTAGGTACGGGAGATGGAACAGCTGGCTCATCTTCACAGCTGCTGTTCAAAGGCTCGGGAGAAGAGGAAGCCATCCTTACTCCCCAGGCATAGATCACAGAAAGCATGCTTTATATTGACTTTTCTCTAAAGGATGTAACATTTACTGAGATTTCAACTGAGGTGCTGACAACAGGGCAGAGCTATGCAAACCTCTGCCCAGCAGCAGTAACATCTTCTGGGTTCCACGGACAGGAGATGGTGAACCTCTATCTCCAGACACCAGTTCCAATGACTGGGGATTTAATAGACTTTGCTGCAGAGGAGGAACAACCCAGTGAACCTCCATCAGAAGAGCTTGCAACAGGTCAGAGTGCTGCTGGCACTCTAACAACTAACTAACAAAAGATGGATTTCATGTGGTAGTGGATGGGACTATGGTCTCCACTGGCACAACCCCAGCAAAAGGTCTGGCATTAGGGCGGGAGGCTGTCAGCCGTCAACATGGGGACAAGTGCTTTGGGGTGGGGAGGCAGAGTCCCCCCTCCTGCTCCAAAGAACCCCAGCATTTTAAGGACATGTGGACTAGAATATGATTCAGGAGGTGGGTGCTCACTCATCCCCCCTTTCCTGATCTGCCGGGATGCATGCCCGAGTAAGATTCTGGTATGGACCATAGTGGGAACACCACACCGTTTTATTTTAAATTTTGGCGTGGGGTTCCCCTTAAAATCCTTTCTTTTTTTTTTTGTATTCAGCTGTCAGCTGGGAAAACCATTGACAGCTGATGACTCAAAAGTTGTTCCCGGCCCCACTCCTTAACAACAAGCTTACACTGCGCCATGATTGGGCAAAGCTTTACCCAATCAGGGTGCAGAATGCACTGTGCAGGGTGTTTGGAGGGTTAAACACTGTGCAAATTCAGGTGTTTGGTGAATGGTCGAACAGGCAAATGATCGGCCCAAACTCATGCCCAGGCCGAACTGTTCGCCCAACACTAATTGTTACTTGGAAATTCCTGAAAAGACAAACTCTGGCCTGACAAGTGTATTTGCCACCACGATAATGCACAAACATTCTTTTTCACAGTCTATTCTGGGAATTCAATTGCCACACTTCGTAGATGTCCGCCAAACTCCTTTAACCTCCTTAGCGGTAATCCCGAGTGTGGCTCGGGGTGAATTTTCACTACCAAAAGCAGTAACACTCGGGATTGCATCGCAGTATCCTGGGTAAGTAACTTACCTTGTCCCCAGGATCCTGCGATTCCCCCCCCCCCCCCTGTGTCCTCCACCCGATGTACTGTGTGCCGAGCTCCGTTCCCTATGTGAAAAATACATAACACATATAGTACACTGTAATCTTACAGATTACATAACTGTATGAAATCATTTCATCTTCCTTTTGTCACTAGTGCTTTGTCCAATGCCCTGCCTGCACTTTTATATTATACTGTATATACTGTTCTTTCTGCCTGGAAGCTTAAGAATGTCCATAGCATCCAAAAAGTGTCCCTTTAGGCCAAAAGTGGTTTTAGACCAGCTTGAAAACAACGATAGTAAATAAGAATCACTTGCAGAATTGAGCGATAGTGATTCGTGGGGAAATTCATCATCAGACACTGAAAGTGACAACAGCGACGATTCTGTGACTAAGCAAATTTCTGTGTTTTTGATTTGATTACATTATTGAATACTGTATTTATTGGCGTATAACACTCACTTTTTCACCATGAAAATTGGGTGCAAACCGCATGTGCGTGTTATACGCCAATACTTCAATTTTAGCTGCCTTGGAGGGGACAGGGAGGGGGGTGGGACAAGCGCCGTCAGATTACATACAGTGAGAAACTCCTGTTTACTTGGTGGCCTCTGTAATAGGAAGCCCTGTCTCCTGGGCCGCCATTTGACCACTGTTCTGTCTATCATAGGAGATTCTTACTGTATGTAATCTGTTGGCGCTCGTCCCACCCACTCCCTGTCTCCTCTAGGCTGCAGATGGGCATCGATCAGGCTGCACTGATGGCAATGGTGAGGCTGCTGCATTGATGTGGACTGGTGAGGCTGCATTGATGTGGACTGATGAGGCTGCATTGATGGCACTTGTGAGGCTGCAGATGGGCATTGATCAGGCTGCATTGATGGCAATGGTGAGGCTGCAGATGGTCACTGACCCTTATTTTGCTTCAAAGTTCCTTATTTAAAATTTTAGGTTTTTTCCTGAAACTTCCCTCTTAAAATGAATGTGCGTGTTATACGCCTATGCGTGTTATACGCCGATAAATACGGTACATTTTATTATTATTATTATTTATAGTTATTTATTATATTATAATTTATGATTTCATGTTTCAAACTTTATCATACCCGGGATGTCTACTAGACTCTTGATTGGACAGATTTATTCCTAAGAATTACAGGCCTACAATATAAAACGCCAAATTTCCATGTGAAACATTGTACTTCTTTGAGCTTCAATAATCAGACATAATCATGCCGCCAGGGAGGGTAACGCTATCGTAACTCATCTCATTGATTTACCAATTTATGTAGTAGATTTTTGCTAGCAGAGTGTGTTTGGGGTCCTAAAATACAACAAAACCGAGTGACTTGTGAATGACGCATTTAGCTCTGTTGGACATTCACTTTTGTGCAAAATTACAATGTATCATTTGATCAGAAAAATATATATTTTAGGCAAGTGCAGTGGTATCCCGTAGGGGCTGCTGAGTGATTGTAGCCCACCTGTCACCATGCCCAGCCCGGCATTCACTTCCAGACACTCCAAGACAATGAAAAGTCCATCAGCTTTGTTTTTGTATTTTGAGGGCTTAGAACTTGGATGGGGTCAAGGAATTCATGGGATGCCCAGAAAGATTTACATAGTTTGGGACAATTAAGATACTCTCCTCCAGCACAGTTTCTTAGGCACAGCTAGCACATGGTTAGGCCTGACACTGGTTTCAGCCAGGCCTTAGCAGAATGCCCATTAAAGGCAGGGACCGTGGTCCCCTATAGTGTAGCAAAGAAAGTTCTAGTGCTAGCCGCCCTCTTTGGTGAACTACTGATCCCAATCAGCCCTTTGCAGACCCTGCCAACCCTCCCGGCTGCAGCTGCCTGACTTCACCGTCAGTAACATTATAGTCTTTCCCGCTGGCTTTACATACATCTCAGACTGCACACTCCCAGTCCACTCCGGCATGCCTCTCCCAGGTCTCCTGACTGTGCCTGTCACTCACCGACACCTGGTGGATCCCTCCCTGGAGATTTACCCGGAAGTATTCCCCGCTGTTCTCTCCTGCTCCTGTCCAGGACACCCCTTGGGTTGTATGAGGTTCCTGTTCAGCTCCAAGCCCCTGGCCCAAGGTCACCCTCCCCCTCAGACTGGGGGGCTCCCTCAAAGACCTCAACAGCCTAACACTCCATCTCCAGTTCTTCCACCTGAACAACTCCTCCCCAGCTGGGCTGACCCTAGATATTTAAGGAGGCTTGCCCCCTGCCAGTCCAGGTTGGGGGTTGGTCAGAGCTCCTTAGAACACCCCAGACAGCTCCATCCTTCTTTCACTCCTTCCTTCTAGAAGCAGAAGGCAGGTAACCGAAAGATGATGCTATCTGTGAGTCTCCAGCCTACTCTGAGCCATCCCAGCCCCACAAATCAAAACAAACCTAGGCCTGCCTAAATTGACCTGCGCTCTCACAAATCTCACTCTGGCACCTACACTAGGTAGAGGGTGCTACAGAAGTATATCTTGTATTTGAACAATTATAATTCTGAACTACTGAAAGTGTACTGAATAAGAAATATAAGAATAAATTAACTTTATTAGATCAGTTACACTTCTCAATATATATTTTATATTTTCAGACGATGTTACTATTATTCCTTTCTTTGCTCTGTGGTGTAAATCGGTCGCAGTCAATGTGTATAAATCTCCGGTGATTGCGTCTCCTCCTGAGCAGAGCTGCCGGTGACTGAGAGGATCTACTGTGTGATATGAATTGGTCTCCGATGTTCTGTTACCTGCTGATACTCCTCCTTGACATCACCCACTATGGGGTAGTACTGACCCGGGGCTCAGCGCCTGGTTGTAGGCTTGATATGGTAAAGCCATTGTTTGAGTATGAATATTACAAGGAGGGAGATGTCATTATCGGAGGATTAGTCCCAGCTCATTTCAACAGCAGATATATGATAGATTTGACAACTGGCGGTCTTGGTATGGCTGGTTCACCTAGAACCTTTTCAGTGTGTGACCGGTAAGTTGGCTTTTACCATATTTGCTTTATAACTCAACATACAGAAAATATGTTTTTTTCATCTCTTTCATTGTATCATTTTATGAAAATGTGTCAATCTTTCTACTGATATTTATATATTTTCTCATGGTTAGATCGCAGTCTTTGTGTTACCAATATACAATTAATACATGAGGATTCCTTTATATTTTGTCATCAGGCCATGCTGGGATTACTGATAAATAGTCATGTCCTTATAGACGGCTCCTGCAGACTTCGAGCTGTCATGTAATAATGTGTGTGTGTGTAATCTCCTACTATTTATGTCTCTTCACAATAAAGGTTATTCACAGCGTAGCAATGAGTCCGCCTGGTAACAATGTATATATGTATAAATCAGTGAATATGATAATGAAATGACAGCGATTGATTCACCAGCATGCTCACCATTCGCTGGTCACTAGGGATAACGTCTCAGATCAAACTCTCGGAAAGTGAGCTCCCAAGGGGGTTTTGTTAAGAGGTTTCTTATGAGTCTTTTGATGGCTTCATTTTTTTTCTACAAGTTTATGGAAAATGCAGAACGAAAATGATTTTTTTAAATAAAGTGGTCAAGCAATAAAATATTTCTAACAGCATAGGCATAGTCAGAATTACACCTCAAAACACATTTTCTTTACTCCTCAATGATGATGACAGTGATTAGGGATGAGCCTGATGTCTGAGTCGAACGTAAGTTCGACTCGAACATTGGGTGTTCGCCCGTTCGCCAAATAGCGAACAATTTGGGGTGTCCGTGGCAAATTCAAAGCCGCAGAACACCCTTTAAAACACCCTGTGGGAGAAATCAAAAGTGCGAATTTTAAAGGTTTATATTCATGGTATTGTCAAAAAAAGTGTTTGGGGACCCGGGTCCTGCTCCAGGGGACAGGGATCAATGCAAAAAAAAGTTGTAAAAATGTTTGTTTTTTCGGGAGCAGTGATTTTAATAATGCTTAAAGTGAAACAATAAAAGTGTAATATCCCTTTAAATTTCATACCTGGGGGGTGTCTATAGTATGCCTGTGAAGGGGTGCATGTTTCCCGTGTTTAAAACCAACAAAAGAGCAAAATGTCATTTCTAAAGGAAAAAAAGTCATTTAAAACTACTCGCGGCTATTAATGAATTGTCGGTCCCGGCAATACAGATAAAAGTAATTGAAAAAACGGCATGGGATTCCCCACAGGCCCTTTGGGTCTGGTATGAATATTAAGGGGAAACACTTTTTATGACAATAACTTGCAAAAAGCCTTTAAAATTAGCACTTTTGATGATTTTTTATTAAAATTAGAAATTTTGATGATTTTTGATTAAAATTAGCACTTTTGATTATTCATGTTCGTGTCCCATAGACTTTAACTGTGTTTGCGTGTTGGAACTAATTTCTTGCCTGTTCGCATGTTCTGTTGCGAACCGAACCGGGGGGTGTTCGGCTCATCCCTAACAGTGATAAGGGACACTGTGACTGGTATGACAGTGATAAGGGACACTGTGACTGGTATGACAGTGATCAGGAACACTGTGACTGGTATGACAGTGATCAGGGACACTGTGACTGGTATGACAGTGATCAGGGACACTGTGACTGGTATGACAGTGATAAGAGACACTGTGACTGGTATGACAGTGATCGGGGACACTGTGACTGGTATGACAGTGATCGGGGACACTGTGACTGGTATGACAGTGATCGGGGACACTGTGACTGGTATGGCAGTGATCGGGGACACTGTGACTGGTATGACAGTGATCGGGGACACTGTGACTGGTATGACAGGGATCGGGGACACTGTGACTGGTATGACAGTGATTGGGGACACTGTGACTGGTATGACAGTGATCAGGGACACTGTGACTGGTATGACAGTGATCGGGGACACTCTGACTGGTATGACAGTGATCAGGAACACTGTGACTGGTATGACAGTGATCAGGGACACTATTACTGGTATTACAGTGATCAGGGACACTGTGACTGGTATGACAGTGATCAGGGACACTATGACTGGTATTACAGTGATCGGGGACACTGTGACTGGTATGACAGTGATAAGAGACACTGTGACTGGTATGACAGTGATCAGGGACACTGTGACTGGTATGACAGTGATCGGGGACACTGTGACTGGTATGACAGTGATCGGGGACACTGTGACTGGTATGACAGTGATAAGAGACACTGTGACTGGTATGACAGTGATCAGGGACACTGTGACTGGTATGACAGTGATCGGGGACACTGTGACTGGTATGACAGTGATTAGGGACACTGTGACTGGTATGACAGTGATCAGGGACACTGTGACTGGTATGACAGTGATCGGGGATACTGTGACTGGTATGACAGTGATTGGGGACACTGTGACTGGTATAACAGTGATTAGGGACACTGTGACTGGTATGACAGTGATTAGGGACACTGTGACTGGTATGACAGTGATTAGGGATACTGTGACTGGTATGACAGTGATTAGGGACACTGTGACTGGTATGACAGTGATCAGTAGGGATGAGCTTCGTGTTCGAGTCGAACCCATGTTCGACTCGAACATCGACTGTTCGGTCATTCACCGAATTGCAATCGATATGGGCCGTTCGCGCCAAATTCGAGTGGCGCGTCATGGCCCATAGTTCACTGCAGCATTGCAGTGCATTGCTGGCTGATGATTGGCCAAGCATGCACTATGACCCGCATGCTTGGCCAATCACAGCGCCGTCTGTACAGAGAGCTGTAATTGGCCAAAGCCAGGGTGGCTTTGGCCAATTATGGCTCAAGGGATTTAGTACACGCCCCACACTATATAAGGCCGCCTGCACGTCGGCCCTGTGTAGTGTGTTCTGGTGTTGAGAGACAGAGACAGTGTCATTTGATTTAAGTTAGATAGATTAGACAGGACAGTCAGTGAGTTAGCTGCACTTACAGTGTATTGTGTATATATATGCATCCCAGGTGTTGTATATATATATATATATACATATATATATATATATATATATATACATATACACACTATATTCAGTTTAGCTAGATCTGTTCTTGTTGTTCTCTTCCTACTGACAGGCAGGCTTGTCTTGTTACAGTATTTACAGCTACCTGAAGAAAATTGCTGGTGTTCTTCTGATCCTATTAGTACCACAGTCAGGCAGCTACAGTATTTACAGTTAGTGTAGTGCATCCTCTGCACAGTGTTCAGTTAAAGCTACCTGTAGAAGATTGGTGGTGTTTTTCTGATCCTATCACCACCGCAGGCAGCTACATTATTTACAAGTTAGTGTAGTGCGACCTCTGCACAGTGTTCAGCTAAAGCTACAAGTTAGTGTAGTGCGACCTCTGCACAGTGTTCAGCTAAAGCTACAAGTTAGTGTAGTGCGACCTCTGCACAGTGTTCAGCTAAAGCTACCTGTAGAAGATTGGTGGTGTTTTTTTGATCCTATCACTACCGCAGGCAGCTACATTATTTACACATTAGTGTAGTGCGACCTCTGCACAGTGTTCAGCTAAAGCTACCTGTAGACGATTGGTGGTGATTTCCTGATCCTATCACTACCACAGGCAGCTACATTATTTAAACATTAGTGTGGTGCGTCCTCTGCACAGTGTTCAGCTAAAGCTATGAGTTAGTGTAGTGCGACCTTTGTACAGTGTTCAGCTAAAGCTACAAGTTAGTGTAGTGCGAACTCTGCACAGTGTTCAGCTAAAGCTACCTGTAGAAGATTGGTGGTGTTTTTCTGATCCTATCACTACCGTAGGCAGCTACATTATTTACACGTTAGTGTAGTGTGACCTCTGCACAGTGTTCAGCTAAAGCTACCTGTAGAAGGTTGGTGGTGTTTTCCTGATCCTATCACTACCGCAGGCAGCTACATTATTTAAACGTTAGTGTAGTGCGTCCTCTGCACAGTGTTCAGCTAAAGCTACCTGTAGAAGGTTGGTGGTGTTCTCATACTAATAATACTACAGGCAGGCAGTTAATTTTGCTAGCTGCAGTATCAGTATATATATATATATATATATATATATATATATATATATATATATATATATATATATCCCAGCTTAGTGCAGCTACATCTCACTGCAGGCCATTAGTATGTCTGGAAGGCCAACAAGGAGAGGCAGACAGTCACAAGCCAATATAAAAGGGCAAGCAGGCTCTGTGTCTTTAGAGGCAACAGTGCTGGTTGGGGAGATGGTGCATCCTCATTAGCACGTGGCCGTGGGACACGCTTGGCCTTTTTTTCAGCAGCTGGCCATGTTGAGCAGCAACATGCGGAAGACTTGGTCGAGTGGATGACCAAGCCATCCTCATCCTCCTCATCCTTTCATACCCATGCTCAGGGTACTTTGTCTGGCAAAGAAGCTGCCAACCCGGCCTCTTCCCTCGGCTCAATAGAATCAGTCACTCCTTCCCTAGCCCCACCATGTCCTCCTGAGGAGTCCCCCGAACTGTTTGGCCACAGTGTTGTATACATGCTCCAGGAGGATGCCCAGCGTTTTGAAGGCTCCAATGATGGTACTCAGCTAGATGAAGGCAGTAACGTGAGCCCAGACAGAGGGGGTGCCCAAGAAGGACAGCAATCTGGCAGACATGTTGCCCCTGCTGCAGCATACTGCCAGGTTTGCTCCAGTGATGAGAAGGGAGGGGATGATGAGGTCACTGACTCCACGTGGGTGCCTGATAGGAGAGAGGAGGAGGAGAAGGAGGAGGTACATCACCGAGGCAGGATGCCCTCCAGGGGCCAGCTTAAGGGCATCACACCGCAAAGCTCCGCATGTGCAGTGCGTTGCTGTCTCTGCTCGTTATTCCAAAAGTTCTTTGGTGTGGGCCGTTTTTGAGACGAGTGCATCAGATGGCACCGCTGCTATTTGCAACATATGTCTCAAGCGTATCTTGCGTGGCCAAAACATCTCCCGCTTGGGCACCACATGCTTGACCAGACATATGTTGACCTGCCATGCAGTTCATTAGCAAGTGTACCTAAAAGACCCACACCAAAGAACAAAGAGGACCTCTCCTTGCTCCTCATCAGCTGAGATCTCCAACCCCACTATACCTTCAGTCCTCTCTGAGACCTGCACTGATAGGAATGAAGGTGTAGAATTAGGTGTGTCACAGCCAAGTACTTGTGGGCAATTTGCTATTGGTACACCGGCATCAGATTGTACCAGGCACATTTCCCTACCCCAGCTGCTGCACTGCCGAAAGAAGTTCGCTCCCAGCCATCCACATGCCCAGCGTTTGAATGCTAGCTTGGCAAAATTGCTAGCACTTCAACTGCTACCTTTTCAGTTGGTAGACTCTGTTCTCTTCTGTGAGTTTGTGGAATGTGCGGTTCCTCAGTGGCAGGTACCCAAACGCCACTTTTTCTCACGGAAGGTGATTCCAGCTCTCTACCGGCATGTGGAGGCAATGTCCATGCCTCACTGGACAGGGCGGTCAGCAGTAAGGTGCATATTACCGCTGACTCATGGTCCATCAGGCATGGACAGGGATGTTACCTAAGTTTCACGGCACATTGGGGGACTCTGCTGGCAGCTGGGAAGGATGCAGGACAAGGTGCAGTAGTGTTGGAGGTTGTTCCACCAGCATGCCTCCAAAATGCTACTACTGGTGATTCTGACACACCTCTCTCCTCCACCCCCTCCTCTTCTTCTTCCTCCATGGCCTCTTCTTGTGCTTTGTCCTCGGAACCAGCGGTGCTCTGTAGCCGTTCAAGGGGCTATGCAGCTACGCAGGCCAAAAGATGCCATGCGGTGCTTGAGCTGTTGTACTTGGGGGACAGGAGCCACACTGGGGCAGAGGTTCTGTCAGCTCTGCAGGGGCAGGTTCAGAGGTGGTTGACGCCACGCCAACTTAAGGCAGGAATGGTGGCTTGCGACAATGGCACCAACCTCCTCTCCGCCCTCCGACAGGGACAAATGACCCATGTGCCCTGTTTGGCTCATGTCCTTAACTTGGTGGTGCAGCGGTTCTTGGGCAGGTACCCGGGCTTACAGGATGTCCTGAGGCAGGCCAGGAAAGTCTGTGTGCATTTCCGCCGGTCATATAATGCCAGTGCTCGGCTGGCTGACCTCCAAAAGGAATTTAACCTGCCCAAGAACCGCCTAATTTGTGACATGCCCACCAGGTGGAACTCAACGTTGGCCATGCTGCAGCGGCTGCACACGCAGCAGAGGGCCATCAATGAGTACCTGTGCGACTATGGCATCAAAACAGGGTCAGGAGAGCTTGTTGTTTTTTCCCCACGCCAGTGGGCCATGATCAGGGATGCATGCACTGTCCTGTCACCATTTGAGGAGGCCACGAGGATGGTGAGCAGTGACAGTGCATGCATCAGTGACACTGTCCCTCTTGTCCACCTGTTGGAGCACACGCTGCGTGCAATAATGGACAGAGAACTTCAGGCAGAACAGAGGCAGGAAGAGGAGGACTTCCTTAGCTCTCAAGGCCCACTTTATCCAGACACTATTCCTGCATGCCCGCTGATCACACAGGAAGAGGACGAGGAGGAGGAGAAGGAATTGTGTCAGCATGGAGGTGGAGCCTGGCACTCAGCATCAGCAGCAGTCTTTAAGGGACCATTTACAGTCCCAAGAAACCCATGGACATGTACGTGGCTGGGAGGAGGTGGCTGCGGATCATGTCGTCCTTAGTGACCCAGAGGACTCCGGACCGAATGCCTCAGCAAACCTACGCTGCATGGCCTCCCTGATCCTGCAAAGCCTGCGGAAGGATCCTCATATTCGTGGTATCAAGGAGAGGGATCAATACTGGCTGGCAACCCTCCTTGATCCACGTTACAAGGGTAAGGTTGCGGACCTTATCTTGCTGTCGCAGAGAAAGCAGAGGATGAAACATCTTCGGGAGGCCTTGCAGAAAGGTCTGTGCAATGCGTTCCCAGAGACGGGGAGGTTACAAACTCCTGTTCCTGGACAACGTGTTGCTGGGGCATCGTTTTAGTCAAAGAAGGAGCGGTGGAGAAGGTGGCCGTCTGACCGATGCGTTCAGACAATTTTTTAGTCCGCAGCCCCAAGGTATGATTGGTTCCAGCAACCATCGCCAGTGTCTGTTTTACATGGTGCAGGAATACCTAGGGGCAAGATCTGACTTGGACACATTTCCCAACAAAAATCCTCTGGGTTACTGGGTCTTGAGGATGGATCACTGGCCAGAACTTGCACAGTATGCATTTGAGCTACTGGCCTGTTCCATCCAGCGTTCTTTCAGAACGCACATTCAGTGCTGCTGGAAGTTTTGTAACCAATCACAGGGTGCACCTGTCCCCTGACTCGATCGATCGACTGACCTTCATAAAAATGAATCAGTCTTGGATCACCACCTGATGTAACCGAATAATTTTTTTTGAAATGTCAGATCCCTTCAAGACTGCCTATGCTGATGCTCAGTGACTATCCTGTTATGCTGAGTGACTATCTTCTTCCTCCTCAATGATCATGCTGATAGCGTGTAAGAATATTTTTTGTTCTGTGCACCGCCACCAGTGGCTAAGGCCCAATTTTTCAGCCCCTGTTTAACAGGGGCGTGTAATTACAATTTTTGATGCAATATTTTGCAAGGAGGGTTCGTTGCTGCACTAAACTAGAGTATCTGTGAGGGGTTGCAGTGTTGTGGCACCAGCACCAGTGCCTAAGGCCCAATTTTTCAGCCCCTGTTCAACAGGGGCATGTAATTACAATTCTTGATCTAATATTTCACAGCAGGGCCCGTTTCTGCACCCACCAAGAGTAACTGTGAGGACTTACAGTGTTGTGGCACCAGCACCACCACCAAAGGCCCAATTTTTCAGCCCCTGTTCAACAGGGACATGTAATTACAGTTCTTGATCTAATATTTCACAGCAGGGCCCTGTGAGGGCTTACAGTGTTGTGGCCACAACAACACCTAAGGCCCCAATTTCTGCAGAGTATATAGGGCAAGCCCCTACTTTCAAACATCTAACTTACAAACGACTCCTACTTGCAAACGGAAGGAGACAACAGGAAGTGAGATGAAATCTACCCCTAGGAAGGGAAATTCTCTCCTGTAATGTCCCGTACACACGGTCGGATTTTCCGATGGAAAATGTCCGATCGGAGTGTGTTGTCGGAAATTCCGACCGTGTGTGGGCTCCATCGGACATTTTCCATCGGATTTTCCGACACACAAAGTTGGAGAGCAGGAGATAAAATTTTCCGACAACAAAATCCATTGTCGGAAATTCCGATCGTGTGTACACAAAGCCGACGGACAAAGTGCCACGCATGCTCAGAATAAATAAAGAGATGAAAGCTATTGGCCACTGCCCCGTTTATAGTCCCGACGTACGTGTTTTACGTCACCGCGTTTAGAACGATCGGATTTTCCGACAACTTTGTGTGACCGTGTGTATGCAAGACAAGTTTGAGCCAACATCTGTCTTAAAAAATCCTAGGATTTTGTTGTCGGAATGTCCGAACAAAGTCCGACCGTGTGTACGGGACATAAGAGTTAATATGGGGAAAACGTTTCTCCTTTCCACTGATGCTTTATCACCAATCCTTGTTTCACTAAAAAAAAACAAATTTTCAAAAAACATTTGTCATTGGGACAGAAAGTGAGGTGAAATCTTCTGAAGAGGAGGAAAGACAGCAAAACAAATGTCACAGGGGTGATAACCCTTCCCTATGTTTTCCAAAAAGCTTAAAAATAGATTTTGCTGGAGCTACACTTTAAAAATGTACCAGTTCAAAATTACAAACAGATTCTACTTAACAACAAACCTACAGTCTCTGTCTTGTTTGCACCGCCTGTATACTGCTGTTCAGAGGGCCTGGGGTCCCCACACCTTTCCTTTTTTTATTTTGGGTGCGGGGTTCCCCTTAATATCCATACAAGACCCAAAGGGCCTGGTAATGGACTGGGGGGTACCCATGTCGTTTGTCTCACTGATTTTCATCCATATTGCCAGGACACAACATTACATTAAAGCCACAAGCAGTTTTAAATGACTTTTATTCCTTTAAAAATGTCATTTTGTGCAGGGACTGTTCTAAGCACGGGAAACATGCGCCACTTTACAGGCATACCATAGACACCCCCCAGGTACGAAATTTAAAGGGATATTACACTTTTTGTTTCACTTTAAGCATTATTAAAATCACTGCTCCCGAAAAAACAGCCGTTTTTAAAACTTTTTTTTGCATTGATACATGTCCCCTGGGGCAGGACCCAGGTCCCCAAACCCTTTTATGACAATACCATGCATTTAACCTTTTAAAATTAGCACTTTTGATTTCTCCCATAGACTTTTAAAGGGTGTTCCACGGTTTTCGAATTTATAGCGAACACCCCAAATTGTTCGCTATTCGGCGAACAGGCGAACATCAGGCTCACCCCTACTGCCCATCAATACATACTCACTGCTGCATGTGTGTCACGGAGCTGTGTCTGTAATCAGCAGTGCTGTAACAAGGTCCCGCCCCCCTAGACCAGCTCGATCCACTATCACATGAGCCATGTTAAACATGGTGGTATTTCCGCACCCAGGTGAAATATAACCAGGTGCAGGCAAAAATAATAATAAATGCACATTTTTTTTTTTTTTACCTGCAAAAAAATTTTAATTTATTATTATAATAAATACTTTCACTTTTTATCATTATGTGTATTATTAGAACAAATAAGTTGACTTTTTTCCAAAAAAATATATAAATCCATGAGAGAGAGCGAGCGAGAGAGGGGATGCAATGCTCAGCAGACAAATAAAAATAATAAATGCACATTTTTTTTACCTGCAAAAAAAAGTTAATTTATTATTATACTAAATAAATACAGAGAGAGAGAGAAGAGGGAGAGAGAAGAAAGAGAGAGAGTGGGGATTAGATTGGGAGAGAGAGAGAGAGAGAGAGAGAGAATAGAGAGGGAGTGAGAGGGAGTGAAAGGGAGAGAGAAGAAAGATAGAGAAGAAAGAGAGAGAGAGAGAGAGAGAGAGAGAGAGAGAGAGAGAGAGAGAGAGAGAGAGAGAGAGAGAGAGAGGGTGGATTAGATTGAGAGAGAGACAGAGACAGAGACAGAGACAGAGAGAGAGAGAGAGAGAGAGAGAGAGAGAGAAAGAGGGGGAGAGGAGAGAGAGTGGGGAGTAGAGAGAGAGAGAGAGAGAGTGGGGAGTAGAGGCAGAGAGAGAAGAGAGAGAGAGAGAGTGGGGAGTAGAGAGAGAGAGAGAAGAGAGAGAGTGGGGAGTAGAAAGAGAGAGTGGGGAGTAGAGAGAGAGAGAGTGGGGAGTAGGTAGAGTAGAGAGAGAGTGGGGAGTAGAGAGAGAGAGAAGAGAGAGAGAGTAGGGAGTAGAGAGAGATAGTGGGGAGTAGAGAGAGAGAGAGAGTGGGGAGTAGAGAGAGAGAGGGAGAGAAGAGAGAGAGAGTGGGGAGTAGAGAGAGAGAGAGAGAAGAGAGAGAGAGAGTGGGGAGTAGAGAGAGAGAGAAGAGAGAGAGAGAGACCACCTCTGGGACCACCTACAAAACAGCAGTCCCAACTCATACCACCATAAAGCCTTACTGAACATTAAAGACCAGTCCAAGCCGTGTGGCCTGCAACAACTCATCAACACCTTGTCTATTCCAAATTCTCAACAATGTGGCCTGACAAAATCTCAAATAGAAAACATAATCAATGACTCCAAAGAAGAACATGTTGGAGAATGGAGAAATGAAATAACAAACTCCAAAAAACTAACTGTTTACCAGTCACTGCAGAGAGACTACAAACTGGCCCCGTACCTGGTGGTGCTGCAAGACCCCAAAGACAGACAGACCCTGAACCTGTACAGACTGAGCGCCCACAGCCTGGAAATTGAATTAGAACGGCACAGGCAGACCTACAAGCCCAGGGAGAGTAGACTGTGCCAGCAATGTGACCAGGGGGTCCTGGAGGATGAGGACCACTTCCTGCTACATTTCCCAAAGTACTCATCAGTGAGGGACACTCACTTCCAGAGACTCTCCACTCTCATCCCGAACTTCAATTCTATAGAAGAGAAAACTCCAATTTCTACTGGGAGAAGAGGAGCCAACGGTAAAAATTGCTACCCAATATGTGACAGCGTGTCACCGACTGAGAGGGACATGAAAGACTGAGGACTTAAAAATCCTTTACATGGACTTATGCCCATTCCCCTCTATATTACCCCCCCCCTATTTTTTCTATATTAATGTAACATGTATGTGGTCCTGCCACTAAAGCTTATTTAAA